>CAUYUJ010008506.1:0-7500 GCA_963575745.1 Prorocentrum cordatum
CGTGGCAAGCTAGGGGGCCACATGCGAACCCTACCCCTACCCCCCACGATGTTTGAGGGGGGGGGATGGGGTTCACCTTGCTCGGGAGCTCCCGAACGAAGTGAACCCCACCCTCCCCCTCGGAAATCGTGGGGGGTAGGGGTAGGGTTCGCATGTGGCCCCCTAGCTTGCCACCGAACCCGTCTTGCAACAGGTGATTTTTGGCTTCGGTGGCAAGCGGCCCTCAAGCGCCCTCAAGCGCCATCGGAGCCGTAGACCCCTCCTGGGAAGGGGGCAGTCACGGCACCAGGAAGACTTCAACGACCGACCCTCTGGAGCTCACGGAAGACGAAGCCAACCCTTGGGAATGAGACCACGGCGCCAAGACACGGGGTGCTCAACAATGCCATCAAGGGCATGCTGGCAGAGCTCATTGCGCATGGCAATACTTTCACCAGAAGAAGCCCCTCTGGAGCTCATGGAAGACGAAGCCAATACTTGGGAATGAGACCACGGCGCCAAGATCAAGGGCATGCTGGCAGAGCTCATTTCTCATGGCAACACTTTCACAAAGAGAAGCAGCGGGACCAGCGCAGCTCCGAAAGGCATGACTTGACGAGTCAGCAGATGACCGACACTGCCAGCAAGAGGATGAGGGGCAATTTCAGCGGAGCGCTTGCGTTCCTCAAGCAAATTTCCACCGCGGGCTACTGTCCAGATGATATGGGACAGCGCCATACTACCGTCTTTCGCAAGACGCTGTAGAAGACCCGCCACGCGCGCCCCTTCGACGCAATTATCCGCGCCACCTCCATCGTCAGAAGACGCGGCGACACCCCGGCGCGCTGCATCGAGATGGGCATCAACGGCCTCGGGGAGAGATGATACAGGACCCTCGTCCGCGCCCACCACCCGTCAGACTTCCCTGGTGGGCTCGTGCACCTCAGTCGGCGTAGGGCACCGCCAGCTGGGAGATATCAGCGCGGCTCGGAAAGCCCGCATCGGACCTCGAACAAATCCCCATCCACGTTGCACGAGATCAAGCGACTCATCCCAAGACTTGAGGATTCAGCCAACCAGAGTGATCAGCAATGAAAGGACCCCTAACCCTTTGGGAGTGGACCCAAGTTAAGAAGCCCAATACATGAGAGATAAGGGTATTTCTGCGCAAGTGTATCAGACCAAACCACCCAAATATATGATCCGTAATGCAAGCACTGGGATATGAGTTAGGATACGTCTTCATTGTGTTTTAGGGTTAGGGATTATGATATGAAGGGGCCTTGGGACACACAAATAAACAGGCACAAATAGAAGGATTCCCCATATTTTCCCATATTTCCAGGTTTTCGTCTTCCCCCCCACTTCCCGTATGTTTCCACATTTTCTGGGGAATCGACGATTGATTGTGTCTGTGTTTTTTTCCATCCGATGACAGAGGCCCCCCCTGGCCGCTCCACCACCATGCGAGCCTGGCGACCCCCCTCAGGAGCGGCCTAGAGGGGGGTGGGGTGTCCAAGAGGGGGGGTGCAAATCATGACCGGCGGCATGTGCGCGGCCCAGCGGGGAGGCCAGGGACGTAATGAAATAAGAAGAGGCGCCATGAGATCTGGGGAAATACCATGGCCCCCGCCATGATATCCACCCCCCCCTAGTCATCACCCCCCTCTTTTCCGCCCCCGACCCCCGCCACGCGAGCCTGGGGCCGCGCGCGAGGCGAGGGGGCGCGCGCGGGGCGAGCGCGTCGAACCGCAGAGAGATCCGTCGGGAGCCGAGGCCGAGGCCAGGCAGCCGCAGGACCCCCGGATGCCACCGCAGCCTTGCGACGGGCCAAAACCTGGGGGAGCTGTGGTCCTTACCCCCCTGGGGGAGCCCATGGATGTCGACGATCTCTCGAGAGGGAGGAGGAGGAGGAGGAGGAGGAGGAGGAGAGGAGGAGGAGAGGTAGGAGGAGAGGAGGAGGAGGAGGGGTGTCAAAATCGATGGGCCCCCCAGGGGGTTAAGGACCACAGCGCCCCCAGTTGTGGCTGGCCTGTCCTGATAGGTCGCGCCAGAGGCAAGCTCCCGACAGAGGCCCGCAGGCCAGGCCAGCGCAACGCAGCTTTCCTCAAGGGGGAGTTGGACCTGACACCTGCCAACGCCCGTCAGAGGAACTCGGAAGCAAAACAGGCAAGGTACCAGCAAGGGACACATGCCTGCCATACAAGCCACAAGAAATATCATCAACCCATTTCCGCAAGGACTGCCCGGACATGGATTTGGAGGCAGCATCGAGTGGGGCAAACAAGAAAGTCGAAACCAACAAAAAGACGGCCTGGCCACAGCCTAAAAGAATGCCTTGACTCGGCACAGCGCCCGTCTGGATGCAACCTGAAAGCATCAAATCCATACCCAGTAAATACCCCAGCAAAGCAACCGAACAGCGATGTGTAGAAGCATATCTGGAAGCATTGCTTTGAGATTCGTGTAGGAGTCCTGTTGTGGAATTCTGGTGTAATCGCAGTCGCAGTCACAATCGCAATGGCAGTTGCAGCGGCAGCGGCAGTCGCAGTCGCAGCCTCAGCCTCAGCCTGCCTCAGCCTCAGCCTCTGCCTAGTAGTAGTAGTAGTAGTAGTAGTAGTAGTAGTAGTAGTAGTAGTAGTAGTAGTAGTAGTAGTAGTAGTAGTAGTAGTAGTAGTAGTAGTAGTAGTAGTAGTAGTAGTAGTAGTAGTAGTAGTAGTAGTAGTAGTAGTAGTAGTAGTAGTAGTAGTAGTAGTAGTAGTAGTAGTAGTAGTAGTAGTAGTAGTAGTAGTAGTAGTAGTAGTAGTAGTAGTAGTAGTAGTAGTAGTAGTAGTAGTAGTAGTAGTAGTAGTAGTAGTAGTAGTAGTAGTAGTAGTAGTAGTAGTATTAGTAGAAGTAGTAGTAGTAGTAGTAGTAGTAGTAGTAGTAGTAGTCCTCGTAGTAGTCGTAGTGGTCGTAGTAGTCGTAGTCGTAGTAGTCGTAGTAGTTAGTAGTAGTAGTAGTAGTAGTAGTAGTAGTAGTAGTAGTAGTAGTAGTAGTAGTAGTAGTAGATGTAGTAGTAGTAGTAGTAGTAGTAGTAGAAGAAGAAGAAGAAGAAGAAGTAGTAGTAGTAGTAGTAGCAGCAGCAGCAGTAGTAGTAGTAGTAGTAGTACAAGTAGTAACATGCAGGCGCTGCAAGGCGTGTCTGTATCCGTGTTTTCATCGCTCTGCATTCTCTCCCTAATGCGTTGGTCTGTGCCATCGTTTGCACAGCAGCAAAACTGCATACAGGATGCAGGCTGAGGCGCCACGTATCTCACTACCCACGGCTACACACGAGTGCAGGCTGAGAAGCACCACACAAGTGCAGGCTGAGAAGCACCACACGAGTGCAGGCCACGACATTAGAGAACCCGGGAATCTCAGCCTGCCTCAGCATCAGCCTGCCTCAGCGTGTGCAGCCTTAGTCTGCCTTCAGCCTCGGCCTCAGCCTCAGCCTGCCTCAGCCTCAGCGTGCATCAGCCTCAGCCTCAGCCTCAGCCTGCCTCAGCATCAGCCTGCCTCAGCGTCTGCCTCAGCCTGCCTCAGCCTCAGCCTCAGCCTCAACATCAGCCTCAGCCTCAGCCTGCCTCAGCCTCAGCCTGCGTCAGCCTCGGCCTCAGCCTCAGCCTGCATCAGCCTCAGCCTGCATCAGCCTCAGCCTCAGCCTCAACCTCAGCCTCAGCCTCAGCTTGAGCCTGCCTCAGCCTCAGCCTCAGCCTCAGCCTCAGCCTCAGCCTGCCTCAGCCTCAGCCTCAGCCTCAGCCTCAGCGGTGGATTCCCCATAGTCACTGGCGGCGCTGGGGGCCGCAGAATCAGCCTCAGTGGTGGATTCCCCACAGTCACTGGCGGCGCTGGGGGCCTCAGCCTCAGCCTCAGTGGTGCGTTCCCCATAGTCACTGGCGGCGCTGGGGGCCTCAGCCTCAGCCTCAGTGGTGCATTCCCCATAGTCACTGGCGGCGCTGGGGGCCTCAGCCTCAGCCTCAGTGGTGCGTTCCCCACAGTCACTGGCGGATCCGCGGATTCTCCCCGGATCCTGCCCGGATCCTGCCCGGACCCCCCTGGGGAGTCATGATGCTCTCTTTTGAGACCACTAGAAACCTATCAGTCTTCGCTGTTAGGTAATGAGAATCAAGGGCGAGGACAAGAATATTACGCGGGCAAGTAAGTTCGATTGCCGCGTCCACGAAACTGGCAAAGCTCACGGAGTTGTAAGCGTGGCAGGGAGGGAGGATGAAGAGAAGGAGTCAAATATGCCGCGCTCACGAAATAGGCAAAAGGGACAGAGAAGGAGGGATCAGGAGAGCGGGGACGAGGACGATGAGGGGAAAGACCAGGGAGAAAGGGGAGGAGGGGGCAGAAGGGATGAGGAGCAAGAGGAAGAATAGGAGCAAGAGAACGGAATGATAAGGAGGAGAAGGAGGAGGAGGGAGTACGATAAGAGGGAGGGAGGGGGAGGTGGAGGTGGAGGGGCAGGGGAAAGAGGGAACAGAAAGAGCAGGGGGAGTAGAAGAAGAGGGGCAAAGAGGAGCACCTATGAACGAGGGAGGAGAAGGAGGAGGGGGAAGAAGAGCCTCTCCTCGAGGAGGATGAGGACGAGAAGGACGACGACAACGACGACGTCGACAACCTCAACGACGAGGAGCCTCTCAAACGCCGATACCCCCCACCCGGGATAGACGTCGCTGGCCTCGGACCCGTCGCCGGCGGAGCATGGCCCCGAGGCCCTCGACTCCGACGCATCGCCGTTAGTCACCTCGCACTGTCGTCGTCATCGTTGTCGTGATTGCCGTCATCGTTGCCAGCCTGACGCATTATCACCGTCATCATCATCATCATCATCATCATCATCATCATCATCATCATCACCACTACCACCACCACCACCACCACCACCATCATCATCATCATCATCATCATCAGCATCAGCATCAGCATCAGCATCAGCATCATCATCATGACCATCATCAGCATCATCAGCATCATCATGAGCATCATCATCATAATCATCATCATCGTCATTGTCACCATCTTAGTCGTCACATGTTTATCACTGCCATCAATCAATCATAATATACGTCCTTCTGATTCTCAACACCCTCCTCCTTCTCGTCGGCAATCTGATCCTCACCCCCCTCCCCATTCTTCACCCCCGCCTTCCCTTGCCCAGCACAAACATTGACAGGGTTCCAATGTCTGAGGCCTCATGCCAGCCGAAGGGAAAAAAGGAAAGCGAAACGCAACAGTTTTGGAGAGCACGCAAACCTCCGAGCCACGATACAGTCCCTCTCACCAACCTCAGCCAGTGATGGGCCTGTTTTCCACCACCACCACCACCACCACCACCACCACCACCACCACCACCATAAATTGGAGGGGGGAAGGAGGTGGAGGACGAGGATGAGGAGGAGGAGGAGGAGGAGGAGGTGGAGGAGGAGGAGGAGGAGGAGAAGGAAGGGGGGGGGGGAGGAGGAGGAGGAGGAGGAGGAGGAGGAGGAGGAGGAGGAGGAGGAGGAGGAGGAGGAGGAGGAGGAGGGGGAGGAGGACCCGCTCCCCCATGGTGGCGTTGGTGGTGGAAAACAGGCCCATCAGCCAGGTGTCGTCAAAAAAGGCTGCGGGGGGGCGAGTCTACAAGCCTCCATATCGACATTTGCTTCGATTTGGGAAGCCCTGTTGGTCGCGCTTTGAAGTCCAGGATCGGCCCGTGGCCCACCTGCAAATGCTCTTTCCGCCTCCAAAGTGGTTTGTAGCTGTTCTTGAATGCCACTTGGAGCAGCACGTGGGACATGTTCTGTGGGAAAAAACACACAGTGTGTTTTTTGTGTTTTTCCACCGTGTGTTTTTTGTGTGTTTGGTTTTCCACGTGTGTTTGCTTCCTGAAGAGTAGCATTCCGTTGACGGATATGCCCTTTCTCCGACCGTGTACTGCACCGAACGTAACGGCCGAGTTGTCTATAGACGGCTCCACCCCAAAGGTGTCTGTATGTGTAGCGAGATCCAATTTGTCTGTCTACGCTTGTGGCTGGAAAGTGCGAACGGTTTTTGGTATGGGTCCAGATACTGACCTTCTAGAAGCGGGTAGACCCTGCCCTCCAAGGTATCAGAATGCCGCATGCCTGACGTCCAATTTCCGGGCTGTCGTGTTTAGGCCGCTTTGGTCGAGTCCCGACTGAAAAGTGAAACTGGTGGGCAAATTAAGTCAACAAACTGACAACGCTTTGCAAAACAAGTAACCCCTCATCCTCCTCCTCCTCCTCCTCCTCCTCCTCCTCCGCCGCCGCCGCCCGCCGCCGCCTCCGCCTCCGCCTCCACCTCCGCCTCAGCCTCCTCATCCTCATCCCCATGCTCATCCTCATCCTCATCCTCGTCCCATCCTATCCCCCCCTCCCCTACCCCCCTCCTCGAGAAGGAAACGCCGCCGTCACCCGGCACACCACGCCCCTGGCGTCCGCCCAGCTGTCGCCAGTGTCGCCCGCGGGGTTGAAGTTCGCGTAGCCGTAAGACCTACGAATCGGCGGGGCGAGGTGAGGTTCTCCTCGTCCTCCTCCTCCTCCTCCTCCTCCTCCTGCTCCTCCTCCTCGTCCTCCTCCTCATCATCATCAGCATCATCAGCAGCAGCATCATCATCATAACCACCATCATCATCATCATCATCATCATCATCATCATCATCATCAGCATCATCAGCATCATCATCAGCCTCATCATCATCATCATCAGCATCATCAGCATCATCATCATCATCATCATCATCATCATCATCATCATCATCATCATCATCAGCCTCATCATCATCAGCAAAAATCATCACTTTCCTCCTCCGCACCCTCCTCATCCTCACCCTTTTTTTTGAATGGTCGATGACTGAGCTTTCCGGGTCGCACTTGGCCCAATTTGGGGAGCCTGGGGGGGGGATCCCGCTCCAGGAGGCACCTCCGCAAGCCCCTGGCCCTATCGTGGGCCGACGTATCTGGTCACCTCCCACCTCACCCCTATGTGGCGCTACCTCAGTCTGTGTTAAGTGTCCACAGGCCTGCCATACCTTTGGCCTGCCGACAAGTATAAGCAATCAGCCTCAGCCACACCAGCCAGGTGGCCTCGCTACCAGATGACTGCACGTACTGTGGATTGGGTTCGGCACTCGTTCCGCGGAGGTGGGAAGGTGGAGGACTACCATCTTTCAGGCCCCCCTGGATCCAGGGTGAGGCCCCACTTTAGCCATACCGCCATGCTTTTCTCGCGTTGCAGTGGACCTCACGCTTCTCACCTGCTACGATCGACGAGTCTGCCACACATTTTGCCTGCCAACACATGTAAGCCTCTAGCATTAGCCATACCGACCCGGCAGCCACCGCGATCATCGGCCGTACTATGATCGGGTGGAGGGGGCTTCGGGCACTTCTGGGACAGGTAGGGGGGATCGGGGGACTTCTGGCCATGTTGGCCTTCGGCGGAGGGGCGTCTGCCCCACTGATGGCCGCCGTGCTTCGACACCTCCACCTC
>CAUYUJ010008506.1:12500-39732 GCA_963575745.1 Prorocentrum cordatum
GACGACGCTAACGACAGCGACAGCGAGGGCAATGGACACAGTGACGACGTCGAACAAGACGGCCACGGCCACGGCGGCGGCCGTGGCCACAACGACGGCGACGGCGACGGTGACAACGACGCAATGTTCGCGTAGCCGCGGGACCCCACCCAGCAGTACGGCAAACGGTCCGGGCTGTCGCTAAGCTCCTGGCCCCGCCACCTGGGGGGAGGAGAGGAGGGAATTGGAGCTTGGGGGGAGAATGAATGGAGGGACGCGGAAAAGCGGTAGGGACGCGGGAGGCGGGAGCTTCTTCTTGGTAGAGCGCGTCTACGCGACAAACATCCAGAGGATTTGACACATAGGCAGCAAAATACAAGGAAGTGGAATTTGATATCGCCGTCCGGGTGAGGACCCCATTCCTTGTGCAGCTTTGTCGGAGGGAGGCCTCGTCTGAGCTTCTGCCATTTTTAGCATTGGTTTTGGTGAAATGAACTGCGCCTTTGACATCATCATCGCAGGGCTCGAAGCCTCGGAGTTCTCTGCGACCAGCAGCCGATGTGCCCCAAGGCTGAAAAGCCATCAATCGGCGGTGGACAAACCTCCCTTTAGTAAATCTCCCTTTAGTAAAAACGGCCTGGGACCGAAACCGACGGACCTGGACCCGCAAAAATGACGGCGGCGACGCCCTCTCGCGAACTGAAAACGGCCAATTCCTTAATCGACGTGTCAGGGTAGGAGGTCTATCAGCCTCCGAATTGACCCAAGAGTCATGGACATTATGCATCATGCACCTTGCACGCCCCGCCTGGGCGCTGCGCTCGCGCAGGAGGAACGGTCATGCTGGGGGGCGTTGGCAGAGGCTGTCGTCGACAAGTATGTAGGCGTTTTCCATTATGAGTTTCTACGTTTGGCCGAAGGGTGGGGGAGGGGGGGGGGCTGGGTCTGGGCTGGTGCTTCGTCTGCTTATGCCAGTCGCGCAAGCAGCCAAGATCTGGTCAATGGGGAGGGGGAAGGGGGGGGGAGGGGGCCCCCGACGATCGGCGAAACAATACACACCAAAACGGCGTAACTGGGGGTGCTCGCCGTCGGCCTTGCGTCTGCGCCGACGGTACCCAGGTTCTGTCCCACCACATCTGGCGAAGTGGCCGCGCAGGGCGAGCTGACGGTGCGGCTGAATCGATTGGACTTCCGACTGACACATTGACCAGCCCTGGCATCTCCAGCTAAAATCGATGGACACGAATGCGCACGATGAGCACAGCCAATGGCCTCCCACCGCCTCATGGACCGCGAAGGACGAGTCCGTACGAGCTTCGTGGCGGGGACCCGGGGCAGAGCGCACACTTCCAAAATCTGGTGGTAAATGGCCACCGCCTGGCCGACCAGCTCTTTCGCATCCTGGACAGCACAAGCTCCACTGTGAGAGGCAAGGCCGTCGGCAGCGCAGTTACAGTACATCAAATCTCAACTCGCCACACAGAGAAGCTTGATGAGCTTGGCCCCATCGTCAGGAAGGTGGCTCGGCATGTACTCCGAGAAGGAGGCGGGCACTATTCCTCCAGCCAAGCGCTTGCCACAGCTCGAACCAGAGGTCAGCGCTCTAACGGTTCGGACTGCGATGCAACCCTTTTTGCAGAAAGCGTGCACACGGTTCTCGTGGTCAAGGGGAGGCTGGAAAAGGAAGAGGTGGGGTGAAGGAGGAGGAGGAGGAGGGAGGGGCAACAAGAAGGTGAGGAATGGAAATATTTGTATGCTTCCGACTACGTGACACCTGCAAACCCCAGGGGGGGCCCGCAAGACCGGGCAGGCCCATGGCTCGGAGCAGGCCACACCTTCTGGCCCGAACGCCATATTGCGATTAACAAGAGCCCCTGGGGCGCGTGAAATTGTCAACTCGAAACACGCGCGCTTCTCGCGCGCTATGGCTTTAGCCCAGCCCATGAGAGTATTATGACACGAAGGTCAGAAATTGCAGGCGACTCGCTGTCGGAGAATTGTTGCGACCGTCTTGGGCCGGATATGGGATGTCGTTGTGCGACGTGTGTCGTGCGTCGTGGTCGTCGTCGTCGGCGGCGGCGGCGGCGCGGCGTTGTCGTCGTGGTCATCGTCGTCGTCTTCGTTGTCGTCGTCGTCGCCGTCGTACCAAGGAATCAAAAACACCAGTGACAACTGAGAAATGACTGTCCGCCTCTTTCGGGGGAGCCGTGGATGCTTTTGTCAACCTTGTCTTGGAGGTCCTGCGACCAAACTGTCATGCTTTCTGGCGTAGCCACAACTTCCATTGGTAACAAAAAACGCGCTTCTGCTACAACGCTAGCGATGTTTATGTTCACCATGTCCTCGGTATCGGGCACTTCGCTCTTGAGATTGTTAACGTGTTCCTTCAGGTCCGTAACGTCGCGTTTGAGAGGCTGGAGTTTCTCATCAAACAGCGCCCGCACAGCAGACATAGTGATTACTGGCTCACTACCAGGGGATGCGATGTTATGAATTCCCGGGATGGTTAGGGAGTCAAGGCCATCCATTTCCTGAAGAGGACTGCGAAGACGCTGACGGACATCACGACCTCCCCCTTTTTCCCCGCTGCACTCCGACAGGTGCGCCCGGCATCTGAGTACCACGAAACAAACTCGACCCCCGAATAGGCGTTGAGATCGCGACCGCAAGATCCTGCTCCAAGTTCAATCGAAACATGGTTGTGCTCGGCAGCGCAGCTGAAGAGAAGGTAGGATGAGATGCAAAGGGCGACTAGAAGATGCGAGGTTGACTGTCAGATGTGGAGTTGCGTATCAGGACTTGGGCGTACTGTTCTGCTTGTGTCCTGGCAGGCCGTCCAGTCGCACGACGTCATGCCACGACTGTCGGACGGCGAACCAGGATGGCATGCAAAGGCAAATTGTGGCACAGCTTGAAGACTGGATGGGCAACCGTCGAAATCAGGATCGGGATTGAAATCGGGGACGGGAAGGCTTCGCCCAGTCGCCGGCATCGCACGCGCGAGAATGCGCAGGCGGAGAGGGGGGCGCGGGAAGCGAAGGGCTCATAACCTGCAGAATGGGAGGAAAGAGAAACACACATTCTGCCGCGGCACCTTGAAGCCACAGTGTGGCGATACCTTAATCCTCTCACGCAGGAGGGAGGGATGGAGGGAGGGAGGGAGGAAGGGAGGGAGAGGAGTGGAGTGGAGGAGGGGGAAGGGGGGAGGGAAGGAGGGGGAGGGCGAGGGGGGAGGGCGGGGGGGGGAAGAGCGCGGCAGGGAATGGGGGAGAGCGGGAGGAGAGGGGGGGGAGAAGGCTGGGGAAAACGGGGATAGGTCGAACGCCAACTGAGGGCGCGATCCAGCAGCCTACTTGGCGAGACCCCTTCGTCGCTTGGGAGGAAAACCGAACGAAAAGGAAGGGAAAGAGGAGGAGGAAAAGGAGGAGGAGGAGGAGGAGGAGGAGGAGGGGATGGTGCACCGATTGCATCAGCTGGTCTGTCATCGTCGAGCGAGAAGAAGACCACTGGACGGAGAAGGAGGAGCTGGAGGAGGCGGCGGAAGAGGACGACGACGACGACGTGAGAGAGTGACTCCGCAGGTCACGGGCCGCCCGCCACCCGCTGGTGCCCACGGACTCCCTGGCGCGGCTGCACTCCTCCTCCGACGTGATGTCCGCGTAGCCGGAGGGGCAGGCCTGCGCCCCGCCACCGCCGCCGCCGCCGTCCGCGTCGTCGGCGCCGTCATCCTCGTGGTTTTCGTCGTCGTCGTGGTCGTGGTCGTCGACGTCGTCGCCATTATCCCTCGACCCCTCGTCCTTACAGACAATTGCCCCCTGACGCATCATCAGACGCGTCGTCAAACCGGGCCGGGCGTATCGCCCGAGGCTCCTTCACCGACAACGACCCCAGGGCGACAGGAGACGTGATGGTGAGAGCATCGATCTGTTTTGTGAAAAGTTGACCAAACAGCTGCCGTGAATGAATCATGGCACAGAACAGAAAGAGAAGAGGAAGGAACCAAACAACATGTGATACGACATATCTGATCAAGTCCCGAACAGTTTTGCTGTCCAGGGCCAAAATGGCAGGTAACTGCATTAACTAGTTCTGGTAGCCGGCACCGCGTGCGCTAATGCCGCCACTAGCCAGAACCACGGTGGAAGCTCGTCTTGGCTCCAGGTGTCCGCTGAGGCTGTTGTGAGAGCGTCGCGGTTGACTGCACCTTTGGTGAATCCGTCGGCGAGCACCATGCGCGTGTCATTCCACCACAAGCGCATCAGCTGCATGGTGTCCAAGAACTCGCACAACTCAAACACATAAAAAGACAAGCGTTTGTCTGCTGGCACTTTAACCGCACTCGCAGTCACAGCATCAAAGACAGTGCGCATCCAGACACAGCTCGAAGGCAGGACGCAAGGCGGACTGCATGCGCACATCGAATAGTCGTGACGCTTTCGCCACACCGCAGGCGGTCTCATGCAGAGCTGCCTGCGCAATCGTCGCCTGGTTCAGGGCATCTAGGACTGCATAAAACTCCGCTGCAAACGTGCTGCGACACACGCGCGGCTTATCCCTGGAAAACCAATATCCTACTAAGACTCGACCGCACGGGCTTGCCGCGCAGCCGTGGCTGGTGTTTCACGGTCCTCCGCACAGCCTTGGCCAGCGCTGTCACGGCCCTCCACACACAGGAGAACACAGCCTCTCATAACTGCCCCATGGGTGTCCCCAGCGCTACAGGAGCTGTCGGAGACACACACGAGCTTGAGCGGAGTCTGGAGCTTGTTGTAGTTGAGCGTGTACGGGTGCATCTTGATCCACTTGACCATCAGTTCAGATCTCGTACGCGTCTGAAGCATGGGTTATTAGAGTAGCGCAGCGCAAGCACAGCATGCGATGCTTGTCATGCACATCAAAGCAGCGCCACCCAGAAAGGCCTGGAACGCTGCGACCAGCACCGCCAGAGCTGGTGCGTCCAAACCCTGGCGCTGGCATTCGGCCATGTCGATCAATCTCAGCAATTGGGCACACTCGCGCTGGCGTAGCCAAATGCTGCCGCCAGGCTGATGTGCATGAGTTCCCCCGACGTGCTCGAAAGATCTCGATTCGCGCATGGGCTCGCCGAACTTGGACCCCAGGTGTGCAATCAAGGCGTCGCGCACCTTGTCCTATCCAGCTCCCTTCAGGTCGTCAACGCGCGTAGACACGATGAGCTGCCGCTGCCCATGAACACCGCGCTTCAAGAACAGCCGGGGGCATGTCGCGGTCGTGCGCAGCCCGAACTCCGCAGGAGCCTCGACGATCACCAGCCCCCACCATCTGGGGCGCGCCCTCAGCCCGAACCCCAGTCGGAGCACCTTCAAACCCTCCCTCCGGCCGTCGAAGTCGGCGTAGCCCGGAGACGGCGCGCTCCCAGGCGGCACCGAAAACGCCGCGTCGTGGGAGATATCTCCGTCGAGCTTAGCCAGCTCGGAGCACGGCATTCCTGAGACGCCCAGGCTGAACAGGCAACAACCTGTCTGCGCAACGCTGATCACGACAAGGCGCCGGCCCCAGCGGGACGCGGTGCCCGAGACGGCGGCGACGCCCGACGCTCGCACGCCCCGGTAGCCTCGCACCGCCATGCGGGCCTTAACCTGCCGCGCCCTTCCGACGGCTGCCATCAGCCCCGTTCGCGGCCGCGCCAACGGCGCGCGCCGCCACTTGAGCGCCCATGCAGCGTCAAAGAGACTTCGGGCCTCTGGGCGGCGCTGCCGCTCAAACCAGCCCAAGCCACGCCATCTCTCGAGCCCGTCCAACATGGACTGTTCGACGGCCCCATTGTTGGCGAACGCCTCGTCCACCGAGAAGATATTGCACCCCTTCTCGATGAGGGCCGCCTGCCCGGCGCTCTGAGCGCAGGCGCCATAGGATTCGCTCGCGCCGCTGCCTGCCGCAAGCGCGGTAGCGCCAGTGACAACACAGCCCTCGACAGGTGGTTCTGAACCCTTACTCCCGACACCGCTGGAGCTGGTGTCCGCCGCGATCCAACGACGGAGCAGCTCGTCAACATCCAGAGCTGATCTTCCTGACCACGATACGGCAGAGGCACCTCAGCGGCCATGAGGAGATAGCCGCTGTCGCGCGCGGCATCGGGGGCCCCCCCCACGCCGGGGAATTCGCCCAGCATCTCGATCGGGCCGCAGCTCTCTGAAGACACCAATCAACTCCAGAGTGGGACAACCAGGGCTCCGTCCAAGTAACCTTCTAGCCCACGCGAACAAATCCTGATCACCGTTGTAAAGCGTGGCTCGCGAGTCGCCAGCGCCGTCGTCGGGGGCGAGGTCGTCGGCTGCAGCACCGACGCCGCCGACGATCGGCAAGACAGACGCCCCCGGCATCGGAGCCGACGCACGCGACGACGACGTCGCCGCAGCAGCTGGAGCACGCGGACGAGGGAACGAGTGCGGCGGTTGAACAGACGGTGGAGCCGACAAAGATGACGACCCCGACACCGATTTCGCTGACGTCCTGCGTCTCTGACGCATGTCAGGGAACTGTACTAGGTAATGACCAGCTGTCCTCTTGAGAGCAGGTGTCGGTAGTCTTTGTCGCCGCCACTGTCCTGCCTTGTCGCCGCAGCTGCTCCTGCTGCGATCAAGGGGGGATCTGCCGCGGCGCGGGCACGAAACCGCCGTCGTCGCGCCTACTGGGCGCGGACGGATTTCGGCCAGCTCCGGACGAGAGGTCGCTTTCGAACGGGATCCCAGCGGCATGTTTAATGAGCCGTTATTATGGCTCCGCTCGATTGCCCATTACCTGGTTGCCTCGGTTGAAGCGGAGGCCCCGACGGAGGAATGGCGCAGGTGGAACGGCGCTCACTGCATGGGCGCACCAACCTCGGGATCGCGAGGTCCGCCGCGCGGCGCAGCTAGCCCGCCTGCTCACTGCTGGCCGGCAGGAACTGGAGGGGGGACGCGGTCTGCCAATCCTTGCCGAAGATCTCGGTCAACTTGAGCCTCGCCGCGCCAGGAGAATACACTTACCAAGGTAGGCCTGACCAGCCTTCACGCCACAACCAGGAGGAGGTTGTCGTCGACCTCCCCAACGCCCTCGAGGACGGAGATCACGCGACCGACGCGCCCACCCACGCAACCTACTAGGTGGAAGCTACAGGCAGCCACGCGCAGGAGGTCCGAGAGCACCCAGGCCGCGTTTGGCGCGAGCCCCGACGGCGCCAACCCCGCGTAGCCAGGGCCTGCGTCGGCGATAATTCCCGCCAGTCTCTGGAGCGATGGGTGAGAGCAAGCTCAGGAAGACCGGGTCGCGCCTGACGGCCTCCGCCCGGCACCGCGCGAACCTCGCCTGCCTTCGGATGGTCACTGCGCCGACGTCGACGTTGATCACCGTGGCTGGCCCCCGCCAGCCGCTGTCATCCATGGACGTCGGACGCCGGTGAATGTCTACGAGGTCGGCTGGTTCCAGCGCGACTCCGTCGCGCGCCGCGCCCGGGCACGCATGGACCGCTCGATGCGCCGCTAGGCCGCGAACTCCACCATGGACGGGCCGGCGACCCCCCGAAGGCGATGGCGATGTCGCCTAGCTCCGAGAACTCCTGCTGAGAGATCCCCCAGCTGAGTCTCCGAGGCAGGCTCGAACTCAGCAATGATAGGCGGCAGTCGGCCCAACAAGGCCTCGCAGGGCGAGCAGCCGCCGATGCTGGCAAGGAGGTCCTTGGCCACGCAGCGCTGCACGATGATGAATTCCAGCGGGATGCCGATGACGCCCTCCACGTTTTCAACCGCTACGCCACTCGATGAAGGAGTCGGCGCAAGATGTCATGGCGAGGCTCAACCATCTGGGCGCGAGCCCCAGGTTCCCTAGAACGGAGCCGGACCTGCCACCAATCCACTGCGCAGCCTCGTCCGACATGAGGCCCCCCTCCTGATCTACGTTGGGCACCCTCACGGGGCCCAAAAGGGCGCAGCCAGTCCACCACGATGGCCGCG
Source organism: Prorocentrum cordatum (assembly GCA_963575745.1). Lineage (NCBI taxonomy): Eukaryota > Dinophyceae > Prorocentrales > Prorocentraceae > Prorocentrum > Prorocentrum cordatum. Next base: position 20,450 of record CAUYUJ010008506.1, read on the forward strand.
ATAATGGAGGCCGCGAGCCTGTCGGACAAGGTCGAGGCTGCGCAGAAACGGATGGCCTCGTCAAGGAGGCTGCTGATCACGAGCGCCCCTTGGAACGGGGAGCCCCACTGCACCGCGTCGAGGGCAAAGGCGAGCCTGAGAGTCGCCGCGATGGATTTGGGACCTGGTCGGGCACACATGCGGCAAGGCCTGCATCTCACATGTCCCCACGAGTTCCTCGCATACGTTGAGAGCCCGCGCAGGTGCCCCCGCTCGCTGCAAGGCATTCCAGCAGCCAGAGCGCACCAGAACAGCACGTGGAGCCGCCGGAGGGTTTCCGAACGACGGCGGCGCCAGGATTGCGAAGGAGCTGACTGACCCTGCCTGTCGAAGCTCACTCATTCATCGTCGTCGACGAGTCCGGCCTGGGCGGCGACCAGTACACCGCGCCGTCTACAAGCGGTGCTCCCCACTGAATAGCGAGTGAGCTGGTGAAGGTGATTGGCCGTCAGCCGCATCTCCTGGAGGGGCGACGGCATCGGCGGCCGCAGCGTCTATAGAGTCAGCTGCGGGCCCTCCAGACACTGCGGGATCGCCTGTAGCGCTCGGGACTCGAGGATCCCGACGGTGACGTCGCGCGGCCGGCGCAGATCCTCCCCCGGATGGGCTCACGCTGGGGGCGCGCGGCTGCCCTCGCGCCAGGTCCGGGGCGAAGGTGGCAGCCCCCGGATGCAGGCTGGACGAAAGTACCTGCCCAGATACCTGCACGCATGATCTCGCACGTGCAGAAGGTCGCTCTGAGCCCGGTGGCATCTGCACCCAGGGCAGGAATACTCACGCTTGCGAAGCCCAGTCCGTCGTGCACCTGGCGGCAGTGCATCAGGCGCCGCCGAAGCACGCGCCGGTTGTTCCCGCGCTGCGTTCGCTGGCGCAACAGAGGCGGACGACGCCGCGGGCCCGCTAACAACTGACAAGGAAGGACGAGCTGAAGGCACCGATGGAAACGGAAGTGCGCCTGGAAGTGCCCGAGGACACCCGTTCCAGACACTTCGCTGGCTCGCCTGCTTCGGGCAAGCTCATTGGGCGCATTACTGGAAGTGTCCGGGGACACCTTGCTCGCGCACGCCCCGCGCGCACGCCCCGCGCGGCAGCCATCTGGCTTGAACTAGGGAACGGACATTGGCCCGACGCGCCGTCGGACGCGCGTCAGCAAGCAAGTCAAGACCACCCCTCGGGCAAGATCCGACAGCATACGAGGCCACCTCGGCCTCTTCAGACCTCGCAGAAGGTGGCGGAGGCTCGCCTGGCCGTCGAGACCAATAACTGAGAACAGCGCGTTGGTGACGCCCGTGGCACTGACGCGCTGCAAGACGGCGCCGCAGTCGACCGTCGCCGCCCCACATATCCGAGCGCCTCTGGTTGGGCAGGTCGGTCTCGCGACCAATGAATCCCGTCATGCACTGGTGGAACCAGACAACAGCCAAGTCGCACCTGCGCGCGGGGCCCATCCAATGGACACGCGGTAGAGCTCCGAGCCAACGGGACCCTCGACGATAAAGCGACGACCCCGTCTCAGCTGATACTCCGCGATGGCGGCAGAGCTCGCAGAGTCGCATGGACACGCACCTGGGCCCCACCCACTTCTCGCGGTCAATGGCGCGGCCAAGGGCTGACCAGCCCACCGGGCCCGCGCACCGGGGAGCCGCGACGATGATCTCGGGCTCCGTCGCGACCAACTAAGTACCTCTGGAGGAATGGGGTGCCCCTGTCGCCCCCTCAAATCAAAGCCCGCGGTGAAATCGAGGTTGAGGCCGCCCGCGCAATCACGGCGGGCGAGGGTCTCCGCGGCCTGGCCGAGGTCGCCCACGATCTCCGCGACGCCTACCCCGCGCGGGCGAGGTGCGAGGAAGGCCTCAAGATCAGCTCTTCTAAAGAAAGCTGGTTCCAAGATGAAATGCTGTGGATGTTCGCCACGGCCGGAGCCCTGGAATCCTAAGTGGGAGCCCGCCCCCGGGCACCCATGCACTGCTGACAGCGGCCGTTGTCGAACCGGTCGACCCAGAGCAACGGCGCGAGGTCTGAGCAGCAGTCGTCGATGTGCGGCTCGACTACCTGGGGCCCCTCGCGCATCTCCGTGGGCGTGGATCCCGCGGCCTTGGCCGAGGCTGCCTCAGCCTTGGCTCGCCCCGGCTGGTCGATCGGAAAAGGCCCCAGATTCCCCATCGGTGAATTCTGTCATGAGAGCCTCAATTCGCACCCGCTCGGCGCCATGCTCGTCGGGCGTCCAATTTCAGGCAATCGATGGTGCGTCAGCGTCAGCGATGGCCGGAGTCGCCCACGAGCACGAAGCGCTGGTCGAGGCGCGAGCTGCACTCTGGCGAGCCCGAGGCGCCTCGGGGCGCGCCCACGCCGATGGCGCGCGCCCAGAGCAGCTCCAAACGTTCGCCGCGCAGCTGCCGGTTGGCTCGCGCGGCGCGCCCCCCAAACAGCCCAAATTGAGCATCGGCGCGACGAATCTGGAAGCCAGCGCCCGAGAGGACACGCCGTCGCACACCACCTCTGCCATCAAGGACCCAAGCCTTGAATGGCATTGGAGTAGAGGAGGGTGCCGACGAGGCGCCAGTGGTCGGTGGAGGCGCAGGTGAACGCTTGAGGATATACTTAGGAGCGATCATGTGACCCGTTTCGGCGGGGGGCTCCAGCGCGGAACCAGCGCCGGCCCCGCCCGCTTGTCATGCGTCGCGCACACGCGGCCCGCCACCGATGTGGCGTGCTAGATCCTTACCGAACCGCTACGCAGAGCAGTCGCTGGTGCTACCCTAGTCTCACTCCACGCCGCATTAGCTCGTGCCTGATCACCCGCACAATGTACCGCATTCGCTGGTACTTGGTGACTCTCCGCAGGGTAGGGCGCCCATATCTGGGCGTCAACCCGCTGGGTTTTCCCAGACTCGGAGCAGGACAAAAGCAAATGGCCGACGCTGGACATCGCGAGGCCGCTCTCATTGCTGCGAGGGCCCACGTGGATCTTGCACCCCCCGCGACGCACAAGGCACAGCTCGTTGTCGCAGGCGTCGACGAGCGCCCGCAGGCGGGCAAGCGACTCGGGAGAAAGACCGGCACATCGCGGTCGGGAACAACCGGTCCTGCGGATCCGTCCTCCATACCGATTGTGCCGGCGAACTCACGATGGCACATCTGCGCGCGATTGCCGATTCAGCAAACCCCGGCGCTCGCACCATCGGTCTCCAACGAGGTTGTCGGGAGAGTCGGGGTCAACTGGGAGCGCCTCGCCGCCGCGAGCGGCCACCCCCACCAGGAGGACAGCTTGATGACGTCATCCTCGGTCTCCCTGGGCTGGCGCCACCAGGGGCGCGGCAGCGGCGTCTAGAGGTGAGCGTCAGGACATGCGTCGCGCCGGGGCGTCTCGGCCTTGCCCCACCCATCGCCCCGGCCCTCGCCGTTTCCCGGCGCCGCCCCCGCACCCCATCAAGTGGCCCCTGCGTCTCGGGCACTCCATTCGGTGGCGCATCTTCGTCATGAGCATCGGCGTCAGACACTTGACACGTGTTGCCCATTTCCAACAAAACGGGACAGCGGGTCTGGCCATGTGCCCCAGCGACAGCAGGCGCGGCGGCGATTCCGCCGGCACCGCCAGAGCAGGCGCCACCACCGACCGCGGAATTCGACCAGACTGCGCCAGGGCCCGCGCAAGGGTGCTTCCGGCGCAGACAGCCGCTGGCGAGGCGCTGGTCGGAGCCGCACCCGCGGCAGAGAAGGCGATTGCCATTCCCGCCGATCGGGTTAAGCTTCCGGACCCCGGCCCGCGCGCCAGGGGCCACCTCGGCGAGCCACTCGCCGCCGGCTGAGGAGTTGGAATGGACGGGCCCGCCCGGCGAGCGGCGGCCGCCGGCGAGCGGGCCCTCGCCTCGCGCCCGCCGCCCCTGACAGGGCCCCCCGAAGGCCGTGGATCAGAGCCCACGCATCTACCCTTACCCTAGCTCCTCCCGCAACGATGACGACGCGCGGGGCGGCCGGTGAAGCGCCCCTTGGCCACCGGGAACTGGCGCCGCAGCTCGTCGCAGGTGGCGCGAGACCGCCGGGGCACCCAAGGCCATCGGCCCCCGCGCCCTCGACCTCGCCCTCGCTCTCGGCGCCGGGTTCGCCGCAGCAGCTCGCGCCGTCCGCGGGCCGCTCGCGCGGCGATCCTGGACTCTCTTCGGTAGTCCATTGTCTGTGAAATTGTAGGTCACTCCCAGGGGCTTACGGGATTTCGCCGTCTCCAGCCACCGCAAATGCGTCCGCGCCGTAACTGCCCCCTGCCTAATGGCACACCGTAACCGGCGTCCGCTGGAAGCACCAGCTCTCCGCGAGTCCTGGCGCAAGCGTGCCGGCGCTCCAGAACACAGCACTGATCTCGAACCTGCGTCAGGAGCACGTCGAACCCTTGTTCGCCCGATGGGAAGCGCCCCCCACGGGCGGTCAGCAGGGGAGTCCAGCGCATCCTGCGGATACCCAGCTGGCAGAGCAGCATCCAGCTGAGGACGCCCACGCCCATCCAGGAGGCCCCAACCTCGTCGACCCGTTTCTTGACGAGCTCGAATCGGCCCACGCCGTCGTCGATCGGCTCGCGCGGCAGCTGGCGATTTTTTATTTCATCGCTTCGCTCATTCCGCCGGCCCGTATTGTGCCATCGCAGGCGTTTGCTTGCGCGCTCGTGGCCTCTTGGAGCCTCGGTGGGGCCGTTTGGGGCCTCTTGGCGCCTCTTTTTAGGCCTCTTGGAGAACTCGGGAGGCCTCCAGGGGGCCTCCTGAGCTCTCGTGACGGTCTCTTGGGGGGCTTTCGGCGGGCTCTTGGCGGTATTTGTTGGTCCTCTTGGGGCCTGGGGCCTGACGTTGTTGGTCCTCTTGGGGCCTCACGGGAGCTTATTGGGGCGTCTTGGGGGTGTCTTGGAGAGTCTCTTGGGGCCTCTTTCGGGGTCCTGGGCGCCTTCTGGGGCGGAGGGCTCGATTTTTCAGTTCTCGGTTCCCTTCTTGAGCCCCTCTTGGGCCCGTCTTGGGGCCTCTTGGTCCGCCTTGGGCAGCACTTGGGCCGTCTGGGGGGCGCTCTTGGGCCGCTCCGGGGCCGTCTTGGGAGCCTCGTGGGCCGTCTTGGAGCAGTCTTGAAGGCCTCTTGGGCCCTCTTGGAGCGTCCGGAAGCGAAAAGGCCAGAACGCAAAAAAACATAGAAAAAACCAATGAAAATCAACGATTTTGGCAACTTGGGGCCCTCTTCGGAGGCCTCTTGGAAGGCCCTTGGAGCGTCTTGGAGGCCTCTTGGGCTGTCTTGGGGCCATCTGGGGCGTCTTCGGGCGATCTTTGGCCGTCTCGGGCCTCTCTTGGACCGTCTAGAAAGCTTCTCGGGGCCCTCTTGGACCGATCTGGAGCCCTCTTGGACTCCGAAACAGAACTCCGGCATCTCTGACCCGACCTTGCCGGGGACTTGCCGGGGACTTGCCGGGACCTTGCCGGGGTACTTTTCGCCCGGGGACCCCCAGGGGCCGCCCCGCGCGCGCGAACTAGAAATACTGTTAACCAGGTACCGGAGATCTTAGCACGCCCTGGCCCGTTGGGCCGGCGAATTAACCGCGGCGACGGGGGTCTCGGACAACCAGGCGCCGAACTTACGGGCGAGCCCGTTGAGGCGCATCTCACCTACGTCCCTGCCTCCGCCTCCTGCTTGCATGCCGCGAACGACGGCGGGGCCCTGCGCAACCTGGGATCTAGTTGGAGGCGAACATCAAGCTGGGCACATACACGCCACAGCCACAAACACCTCGGCCCCGAACCCCCCCCCCCCAAAAAAAAACGACCACCACCACCGAAGCGCACATTTCACGATGCTTGCGCGTCAAGAGCTTACAGGGTCCACCAACTAACCTCATGTGACACTCGGGCACCAGAGCAGAAGCACGTATGGTTGCGGGACACGGACAAGGACCCAAACCACACAATGAATGCCCTGGCTGCAAGGGCTTGGGGGCGGCTTCAGCTCGCGGAACAATAGAACCGCCGACGGATCAATTGACCGGTAGTAAGCCGCCCCCGCGGACGAAGTTCGTGGGATCACCACCTGACAAATCGACAGCCACCCGAAGACTGCGCGTGGCACGGCACTGTTTGACACGAGACGCCTTCTGTACTGGATCCGCTTGTGCGCACAACGCCACAATGCCCGTAACTGGAAACGAGTCGTACCTGAAGGAAACGCAAGGTTTCCCAAAAGAACGCAAGCAACGGCACCCGCCACATACGGTTCAGACACCGACGCGCGTTGACCAAACGAGCCGCTGGCCTGCCCCCCAACGATCCGCAACTGAGACTGACGCCCCAGCTGGAGCCCTGGCTGACACTGACGCCCCAGCCGACACTCCCACGGAAGAAAGAGTTCGAGCCCCAACCGCCTCCGCGGCGGAATGATCCCGGGGAAGGCGTGCAGTCCCACCCCCTCACAAACCTGATGGCTTAGAGGACGGCCTACTCGAGCACAATCAAGAGAATTCAAACACCGCAGCACTCGACCATACCTCTCCTGCCGCACAACTGTGGGCACCACGAATGGGGTTGGGGTTCGCCACGTGCGTCTATCGCCCTCGGAATGAGCCGCGGCGAGGACTGTGACCGGTGAAGAGAAGAGCGGGGAGGGGGAGGAGAGGAAAAGAGGAGGGAGAGAGGAAAAAGGGATGGGCGCAGACCCACCACAGCCTACACCCCACCCCCAGGGGGTCACAGCGCACCAACCGGGGATGAGGAAGACGCGTTGCCGACGAGCGGCCGAATCCGTAGACAGGAGGCCTGTGCAACTTGCTCGTCGAGGAGCATTTCAAGGCCCGAGACCACGACCGGGTTCCCGTTGAGGTCGAAGGCCTGCTGGCCCATGGCGTCGAGCTGGGCGCGGCCGGTGCGCGGGATGCAGAGGTCCACGTCGCGGGCGGACTGCCGGGCCAGGCCGCCGAGGCGCTGGACCACCGCGCCGCCCCGGGCCTCAACGGCCAGCTCCGAGGCGCTGCTCCATGCGGCCGCCTTGCAGGTACGTCCAGAACGGGTAGCCCTGGAGCTCCAGCTCGGGCGGGCGGCACCTTACTGGTGCTGAGCTGCGCCACCTGGGCGTTGAGCCGTTGCTGTGGCGGCTGCGGCGCTCCAAAGCTGCCGCCGCTATCCAAGCAATGGCCAGCACCCCCATGGCTGATGCCGCCTTCCCAGAAAGCCTGGTTGTAGGAGTTGTCGTAGCACTGGGAGGTCGATTAGGTCGAACGTGCGGTGACGTCACCGCAAAGATTCTGGTTGGTCAATTAGGCTACTACTCTCGTCAACAACAAGTGCAACACAAAACCTAGAATCGAACTGTCTGAGTGGCGCGGCTTCCAAGGCCCAGGGAGCCAGTCCCGAAACTTGCAGTCAGACGGGTGAGGCACCAGTGCGCGTCCGCTACTGGTGGGTGGAGGGGAGAAGAGCCTGGTCGGTTGCAACCAGGCTCCGCTACCAGTGAAATCTGTTGAGAGGATTGATCTTTCTGTAAGAAGTTAAACAACCAGCTGCCTAGAGTGAAATACGGCAGCGGATGGAAAGAGAGATAATAGGAAGGAGCAAGAGAGCATGTCATACTACAACTCCCAGGATTGAAGTTCCCGACGCTTACACGGATGAAGGGTGGTTGATTTCAAATCGATGGTAACTTATTTAATCGCTTCGCTCATTCCGCCGGCCCGTATTGTGCCATCGCAGGCGTTTGCTTGCGCGTTCGTGGCCTCTTGGAGCCTCGGTGGGGCCGTTTGGGGCCTCTTGGCGCCTCTTTTTAGGCCTCTTGGAGAACTCGGGAGGCCTCCAGGGGGCCTCCTGAGCTCTCGTGACGGTCTTTTCGGCGGGCTATTGGCGGTATTTGTTGGTCCTCTTGGGGCCTGGGGCCTGACGTTGTTGGTCCTCTTGGGGCCTCACGGGAGCTTATTGGGGCGTCTTGGGGGTGTCTTGGAGAGTCTCTTGGGGCCCCTTTCGGGGTCCTGGGCACTTGGGCCGTCTGGGGGGCGCTCTTGGGCCGCTCCGGGGCCGTCTTGGGAGCCTCGTGGGCCGTCTTGGAGCAGTCTTGAAGGCCTCTTGGGCCCTCTTGGAGCGTCCGGAAGCGAAAAGGCCAGAACGCAAAAAAACATCGGAAAAACCAATGAAAATTAACGATTTTGGCAACTTGGGGCCCTCTTCGGAGGCCTCTTGGAAGGCCCTTGGAGCGTCTTAGAGGCCTCTTGGGCTGTCTTGGGGCCAATCTGGGGCGTCTTCGGGCGATCTTTGGCCGTCTCGGGCCTCTCTTGGACCGTCTAGAAAGCTTCTCGGGGCCCTCTTGGACCGATCTGGAGCCCTCTTGGACTCCGAAACAGAACTCCGGCATCTCTGACCCGACCTTGCCGGGGACTTGCCGGGGACCTTGCCGGGGTACTTTTCGCCCGGGGACCCCCAGGGGCCGCCCCGCGCGCGCGAACTAGAAATACTGTTAACCAGGTACCGGAGATCTTAGCACGCCCTGGCCCGTTGGGCCGGCGAATTTCAAAAAGGAACGCCCGCCTGAATTACAGGTCCAGGGGAAGCCTCTTTCAATGGGAGGGCTTCGAGCACTGAAAGGGAATTCTTGCAGGGACTACTGAAAGGAGACTTGGGACGGGAGGGTGCATCACCGCATCGTCAATGCATCTTGTGTTTTCTCTGGTCCTACTCCTCCTCCTCCTCCTCCTCCTGCTCCTCCTCCTCCTCCTCCTCCTCCTCCTCCTCCTCCTCCTCCTCCTCCCTCCCCATCCCTCCTCCCTCCCCATCATCATTCATAGTCTTACACGCTTCTGGCTATTTTGGGAGCATCCGGATGCCTCAGACGGCCTCCGAAGCTGTGGAGAATCTGCGAAGCCCGCCAGAGACCACTGGAAGCCTCCTCGGCGGAGGAGGGAGATGGGGGATGGGGGAAGAGAAGGGAGGAGATGAGGGAGGAGGGAGAAGGAGGGAGCAGGAAGGAAGAAGGGAAGAAGGGAAGGGAGCGGAGTAGCAGGAGGAGGGGAGGAAGACGGGGAGCATGGGAGGAGGAGCAGCAAGGGCATGGTAAGGAGAGCATAGGAGAAGGAGATAGACGGGGAAGGAAAGATGGGAGAGAAGGACAAGCATGAGGAGGAGGAAGAGGGGGAGAGGGGGAGGGAGGAGGGGAAGAAGGATAAGGAGGAAGACAAAGAGGAGGAGGAGGAGGAGGGGGAATAAGGATGAATCCTCCGACCCCAACTCTCCCAGGGTTCTAAACCGTTTTGGGAGAGGGGCGGCGGGTTTGAGCGGATTTCGGTCGTCGTCGTCGTTCTCATCATCAGCATCATCAGCATCATCATCATCATCATCATCATCATCATCATCATCATCATCATCATCACCATCATCAGAAGCAGCAGCATCAGCATCAGCATCAGCATCAGCATCAGCAGCAGCATCATCATCATGGTCATCATCACCACCAATTTCACGATCATCATCATCATCAGCATCAGCATCAGCGTCAGCATCATCATCAGCAGCATCATCAGCATCTTTATCATCATCCTCATCGCCAACATCATTATCATCATCACATACACCACCACCATCATCATCATCGCCATCATCATACAGTTCTTCATCATCATCACCACCACAATCATCATCATCACCATCACCACAACCATAATCGTCATCATCATCATCAGCATAGTCATCATCATCACCACCACTATTATCATCATTATCAACATCATCATCATCCTCGTCATCCTTTCCACCACCACCATCATCATCACCACCACCACCATCATCATCATCAGCATCATCATCAGCCTCGTCACCCCCACCACCACCATCATCATCATCATCAGCATCATCATCAGCCTCGTCACCCCCACCACCACCATCATCATCATCATCATCATCACCACCACCATCATCACCACCGCCATCATCACGACAACCACCACCACCACCCTCAGCATCAGCATCGTCAGCATCTGCATCATCACCATCTGCATCATCATCATCATCATCATCATCATCATCATCATCATCATCATCATCATCATCATCATCATCTTTCTCATGAACATCATCATCAGCATCATCGGCATCATCAACATCACCACCACCACCCCGACCACCACCACCAATCATCATGATTATCAGCATCAGTATCATCATCTTCATCATCATCGTCATCATCATAAGCATGGTCATCATCAGCATATCATCATGGTCATCACCACCACCATCACAAATATCATCATGATCATCAGCATCATCATCACCACCACCATGATCAACATCATCATCAGCATCATCATAAGCATCACCACCACCACAACCATCATCATTATCATCAACATCATCATCATCATCATCATCATCATCGTCATCAGGATTGTCATCCCCACCACCACCACCAGCATCATCATGAACATCATCGTCAGCAGCAAGTTCATGATCATCACCATCATCACCGCCACCACCACCAGCACCATCATCATAAACATTCTAATCATCGTCAGCATCATCATCACCATCAGCATCATCATCATCACTATGAGCATCATCATCACAACCCCAACCACCACCACCACCATCATCATCATCATCATCATCATAAACATCAGCATCATGGTCAGCATCTTCCTCATCATCATCACCACCACCACCACCATCATCATCACCACATCCAACACCACCACCACAATCATCATGATCACAAGAACTTATAAACACGACATCACCATCATCATCAACACGACATCACCATCATCATCATCATCATCATCAGTATCTTCATCATCACCACCATCATCATCCCAATCTTAAAGAGCATCCTAATTATCATCTGCATCACCACCATCACCACCACCATCGTCATTATCAGTATCATCATGAACCATCAACGTCACCATCAATATAAACATCATCAGCCTAATCATCACCACCACCACAACCATAATCACCACCATCCTCAACATCACCATCAGCATCAACAGCATCAACATCACCAACAGCATCATCATTATCATCATCACCATCATCATCACCACAACCACAACCACAAGCATCATCATCATCACCACCATCACCAACACCATCGTCACCATCACCATCATCATAAACATCCTATGATCATCCGCATCGACATCATCACCACTACCACCATCATCATCATCATCATCATCATCATCATCATGATCAGCACCAACAGAATCATAACGGTCACCACCACCACCACCATCACCATCACCACCACCACCATCACCATCACCATCACCATCACCATCAACCATCCGCACCACCACCACCACCACCATCACTAACATCAACATCACAAGTATCTTCATCATGATCATCAGCATCCTCATGCTCATCATCATCACATCCACCATCATCATCATCACCACCACCATCATCATCGTCATCATCATGACCAGCATCAACATCATCAGCATCATCATCATTATCATCATCACCCCGCAGCAACATAATCACCACCACCAACACCACCACCATTATCATCAACATCATCATCATCATCATCATCATCTCTATCAACAGCATCATCATCAACATCATCACCATCATAAACATCATCACCACCACCACCACCATCACCAGCATCATCATCATCCTCATACGCATCATCATCCTCATCATCATCATTACCACCACCACCATCGGCATCATAAACACCACCACCGCCACAACCACAATCATCATCATCATCATCATCATCATCATCATCATCATCATCATCATCATCATCATCATCATCATCATAAGTATCATCATTATCAGCATCATCAACATCAGCATCAACATCATCACTATCCCGACAACAACCCTCCCCATCAACAACATCATCAGCATCCTCACCATCGTGAACATCGTCACCAGCATCAGAAGCATCAGCATCATCACCACGACAACCATCATCATAATCAGCATCATCATCAACATCATGCTTAGCATCATCATCATCATCATTAACACCATGATCAGCATCATCACCACCATCACCACCATCACCAACATCATCAACATCGTCATCATGAACATCATCATCATCATCAGCATCATCATGATCAGCACCATCATAATCATCATCATCATCCACAGCAACGTCATCATCACCACCACAACCACCACCAGCAACAGCATCATGCTAAGCAACATCACAAGCATCATCATCATCATCATCACCACCACCACAATCATCATCAACATCATCAATATAAACATCATCATCAGCATCAGCATCATCATAACAACCACCACCACCAACAACATCATCATCATTTTCATCACCGTCATCTTACAAGCATCACCATCAGAATCATAGTCAGCATCATCATCGTAATCATCAGCATCAGCATCAGCATCATCATCATCATCCCCACCACCACAGCCATCACCAACCTCATCCTCATCATCATCTTCATCAACATCACCACCATCACAAAGCATCATCAGCATAGACACCAGCATCAGCATCATCAACACTATAAAAATCAACATATTCATCAGCACCCCCACTACCATCATCACCACCACCACCGCCATTATCATCAGCATAAACATCATCATCATCATCATCATCATCATCATCATCATCATCATCATCATCATCATCATCGTCATGAGCACATCATGATCACCACCACCACCAACATCATCAGCATCATCAACATCAGAAGCTGCATCATCGTGATCAGCATCATCATTTTCTCATCAGCATTATCATCACTCCCCCTCATCATCGGCATCAGCATCACCACCACAGCCATCATGATCATACTCATCATCATCTTTAGGATCAGCATGAACACAACAACAACCACCACCAACATCATCAGCATCATCATCATCATCTTAATCATCATCGCAAACAGCATCACCATCATCAGTATCATCATCATAAGCATCATCATCAGCATCAGCACCAACACCACCATCATCATAATCATCATGACAATCAGCATCATCCTCAGCAGCAGCATCATCATCATCACCACCACCACCATCACCACCATCATCACCATCACCACTATCATCATAAACAGCATCTTCATGAGCATCATCATCACCACCACCACCATCATCATCGTCAGCATCATCATCAGCAGCAGCAACATCATCATCCTCATCATCATCACCACCACCACGACCACCACCATCATCATCTTCATCACCACCACCACCACCACCATCATCATCATCAGCATCAGCAGCAGCAACACCATCACCACCACCACAACCATCATCATCATCATCAGCAGCAGCAGCATCAGCAGCAGCAGGAGCAGCAGCAGCAGCAGCATCATCATCATCATCATCATCATCATCATCATCATCATCATCATCATCATCATCATCATCATCATCATCATCATCATCATCATCATTACCACGAGTCCTACCCCTACCCCTCCTCTCTCCTCCCCCTCACTGTTGCTACCCCTCCCCGTCCCCTCTCGCCCGACGCGAGGCCCCCGCCGCCGCGGGCGGAGGGCGAACCTGCTCTGCCACCAGCTCGTAGGTCGGCTCCTGGCGCGGCAGCCCAAACAATCACGACGACGACGACGACGACGACAATGAGAATCCACCAGCCCCCATCGGGCATAGGGGCCAAGAGGCTGCGAGGACTGGCTTTTCTTTTTGTGCCTGCGCCAGTCCCATCTCCCAGGTTCCAGTTATGGATTTCCTACGTTCTCGTTCTACGGTTGTCCTCGTTGATCTCCAGGCGAGGGGGGAGGGAGCCCGAAATGAACCTGCTGACCACGCCGGAACCACGAACTCTGACTTCCTCGGGGGGGACTTGGGACACGTAAAGATACGTCAGACTCGCGTTCCCGTTGCCACCATCCCTTTTAAATTACAATATGCTTTCGCCCCCGGAACCAGAATCCATTTTGAATTACTGCGCGTTCGCGCTCCCGAAACACGAATCCTTTGCAAAGTACGACGGGTTCGCGCTCCCGAGGCCACAATCCTTTGCAAATTGCATCGCGCTCGCACTCCCGAGGCCACACCCCCTCCCACGAACCCACCCCACGGAGGCTGCCCAAAAGTGGCGCCCCCTCCATCGGGATACGGGTGCGGAGAACGTTTTTCAGCCCCCCCGTCGTTTCCTGGTGATTCGACTCTGGGCCCTGCGACACGTCGAACACAACAGGCTCGAGCCTTCCAGGCCCATCCCTGCCAGAGCACTACAAGTTCGCGCCCCCGAAGACATCATCCATAGCAACTTGCAGTCGACTCGTGCTTCAAAGACCACAGACCCCAGAGAAAGACTGCGCGCTCGCGCGCCCGATGCCACAGTCCTTCCTTCAGCACAGCGAAGGGGAGTCGCGCTCCCCGGGCCACACCCCCTCGCAAACCACAACGCGTCCGCCTTCCCGAAACCGCAACCCCTCGTCGATTTCGACGGGCCCGCGCTTCTGGGAAGCGCTAGTCGTAGCAAATTACTGTCAGGTCGGGCCTGTCCCCCTACAGGGGGATTGTCGACGAGAAATAAAAAATATCCAAAAAAAATCCTAAATGGTCAAAAAAACTCAAAAGTAGTCCCCAGACTATTTCTTGATCATGTTGGGGGTATTTTCTATTTTCGTCGAAAATCCCCCTGTAGGGGGACAGGCCCGACTTAACATTACTATGGAGTCTCCCGCCACCGAGGCCACAATCCCCTGCAACTGACCGCGGTCCGCCCCGCTTGCCCGAGGCCACGAACCCACCCCACGAGGGCCACCCCTCCCCAAAACTGGAAATTGATATGTTCTGTATTGGGGCAGGGGTTCGTGAGTGTGGTTTAACCGATCCCCATCCCCAGCGGCGTGGCTGGGCCCCACTGATCGATTTACCCCCCTACATGGGGATGTAGGTCGTTCCCTTGGGGGTTCGAGGGGTGTCTCCCCAACTGGGGGGGTAATTTGGTGGGGGTTTCAAAGGGGATGGGGATGGGGATGGGGATTGGCCAAACGATACTGAGTTCGGGGAGCGTTTTTCGCCCACCCACCCCCGTCATCGTCTCCGGAGAACTCGCCTGGCGACCCGAGGCAACCAATCCTCTACTAGGGGTGATCGCTCCCCAAGCCGCGAGCTCTTGTTAAGTCACGATGGAAGCACGCTCCCGAGGCCACCATCCCTAAGCGAGCACTGCAGACGCGCCAGGACAGCTAGCCAGCAAGCAGCCCTGACCAACTGCCAATCGGGGGCGGCCAAGAGGGGGACCTCCAAGAGGGGGGGTGCAAATCATGACCGGCGGCATGTGCGCGGCCCAGCGGGGGGGACCAGGGGCGTCATGAAGCAAGCAGAGGCGCCATGAAATCTGGGGAAACATCATGGCCCCCGCCATGATATCCACCCCCCCCTAGTCATCACCCCCCTGTGGCGCCCCCGACAACCATCGGGCGTTGGCAGAACTGGGTTTAGTGGAACCTGGTTTAGTGATTTGTACCGGGGGCGCCCCCCCGCCCCATGTCCACTGACCAGAACTGCCGTCACCAGGAAAACGCCAGTTACGGCAAACCTGGTTTAGTGAACCTCGCCAATTGAGGGGCCCCAGGGCCCTACCACTAACCGGGTCCCCTTACCCGGGGTCCTGGCTATACCCGAAACCATGAGGTCAGACAATTGGGACGCCCGAAATGGATACGGAAAGAATGGGTACAATGCCCAACAACAAATGTTGTCCCAAACCAACAGCGGCCGCTGTTGGGCAGGTGGCCTTCTGTCTCGAATGGGCATAGGCAGCGGCGGCGTGGACAGCGAATCCTGTTCAAAATGAACAGGAACTGCTGTTGGGCATCGTACCCATTCTTTCCGTACCCATTTCGGGCGTCCAGAGACAACGAGCCCGTCAGCCGGGTTGCCAGCCAGCCGGCCGACAGGACAACCAACCAGCCGACCTGCCTACCGGTCAGGCACGGCCGCGCGGGCAGCTTGAGGGAGGGCGGCGGCAGAGGGCGGAGCCCTTCAGATAACAGTGGCGGGGGCAACGACGGCGAGAGGACGGATGGGAGGAGGAGGAGGAGGAGGAGGAGGAGGAGGAGGAGGAGGAGGAGGAGGAGGAGGAGGGAGGAGGAGGAGGAGGGAGGAGGAGGAGGAGGGAGGGAGGAGGAGGAGGAGGAGGAGGAGGAGGAGGAGGGAGGAGGAGGAGGAGGAGGAGGAGGAGGAGGAGGAGGAGGAGGAGGAGGAGGAGGAGGAGGAGGAGGAGGGGGAGGGGGAGGGGGGAGAACGAGGTCGAGACATGGAGACGACGACGACAACGACGACGACGACGCCAGCGGCGACGGTCGAGAACGACGGTCGAGAATGACGACGACACGACGAGGACAACGAGTGGACGGAAACGGAGGAGGACTTGTTTTGTCGGCAGATGTTGCCAAGATACCCTGGTACAGCTGGCGAAGCTGGTGCCAGGAAAAACTGGTCTGACTGCAGAGCGGCCCAGGCAGACAGACCAGATGGAACTGGCCGCAATGGCGGCGTCGACGGCCAGCGAAGGCTCCACCTTGCGTCCGCACTGCACAAGGCCAGAAACAAGGCATGACTCATGACAGAAGCAGCGCGACGTCTGCGTCGCCAAGGCCCCAGGGCTGCGCCCCTGCTAGTTTGTGCAATGGCTGGAACGGAGCGCGGCCCCATGAGCCGCTGAGTGAGTGCTGCCAGGGCCCAGGAGAGGGAGGGCTGACAGACCCGACGGGTTCATCTGAGCCACAACCCAGGTCTTCTGGCAACGCGCCAGGTTCCAAGGCTCCCGTGGCTGCCTCAGCAGCCACACGACGAAGTATCTAGCATCTGACTAGCGTCCTCTGGCGTGGCATCTTCGAGAGATGCCTCAGGAGCGAGGAAGTCAGAGGCAACATGAGGGAGGTCCACCCTCAGTTCAGGGCGCCCCGGGTGTTCATCTCTCATAACCTTTTTGAATTGGTCTGGCCGTGCCTGCTGAGCTCCTGGCCGCAGAGTCCAGCCAGACCCCCGTTGGAGAAAGACCCCTGGTGCAGGCAAGCATCACAGAGAATGCAATGGATAAATCAGCGTTGTTCTAGCACTGGGGTACGATGGAGCTGTGGCCATTGCCATCAGCCACATCTAATTCAGGCCGTCCAGACAGGGGCAGATACAAGAAGGCGGCCTGGAGACGGCCGTGGACCCCACCCGACAAACCAAACACCGCCAAAGATTCCTGTGCCAGTGCCAGTCGTGGCCTGCACCTGCGAAATGAGCGGCTGCAACAAGTTTTGCTTCGCGGGCTGGTTCGACTCCGTCGAGGTTCAGGCGAGGTCAACGTGGACGAAGGTTCACAGCGCGGCGTGCGACGGCAAGCGCAGCTTCAATATCGGCATCAACGGCACCGCGCTCTCCTGCGAGGCGCGAGGGTGTCAAAGAGCACCATGCTGTGCAGCAGTGTCAGCAAGCCCTTGTCCCCTCCGCCTGAAAACCTCCGACGCCTCCAACCTCTCCTGATCAAAATTCAGATGCGCACGCACCTCACTTCAAGACGAAAGGCCTCTGCAGGCATCACTACATTGAACAGGGGCCGCGATAGAAGCAGGAGTCCTGATCATCCTTAATCATCAGCACCATTACCATCGTCAGCACCATCAGCAGCAGCAGCATCAGCATCATCACCAGCATCATGACCACAAATAACACAACCACATCATCGTCATAATAATCATCATCAGCAGCATCAGCATCATCATCAGCACGAATATCATCATCATCATCATCATCATCATCATCATCATCATCATCATCATCATCATGATCCGAATCATGATCATCATCATCATCATCATCATCATCATCATCATCAGCATCATCATCATCATCATCATCATCATCATCATCATCATCATCATCATCATCATACTCATCATCATCATCAGCAGCATCAGCATCATCATCATCATCATCATCATCATCCTCATCATCATCATCATCATCATCATCATCATCATGATCCGAATCATCATCATCATCATCATCAGCAGCATCAGCATCATCATCATCAGCAACGTCGCCGTGGTAGCAATCATACTACAATAGCCAGCAAACATCCTAATCAAAATCAGCGTTATCCTTACCGGCGTCATCGTCACCACCGCCATCAACCTCAACATCGTCGTCAGCATCAGCGGCAGCATCATCAGCACCATCATCAGGATCAGCGTCATCCTCGTCCTCCTCATCATCAGCATCATCATCAGCAGCATCATCATCAGCATCAGCATCAGCATCAGCATCATCATCAGCAGCAGCATCGTCATCATCGTCATCGTCGTCGTCGACATCATCACCGTGATCATCGTCATCGCAATCAGCTTAACATCACTACCACCGTCAACATCACGTTGACCATCACAAACATAATAATCACCATCGTCATCGATACGAACATCTTCCGACCCCTTCCCATCCCCCTCCCCCCCCCGACAACACCCATCCCACCCGCCCACCTCACTCACTCCCTTCCTCGCCATCCGGTCCCTCCACCCCGCCCCATCCTCCTCCCCATCCTCGCCCATCCGAGGGCAACAGATGGACATGCCAGAAAAAGCTGGGGTGCCCGCGCCAAGGCCTGGCATCCCTTGGCCGCTCGAGCGCAGCACCACTGCATCTTGTCGTCCGACCATACCCTCTGCCAGTCGTCGTACGCCTCGTCGCAGTCGTAGAGCGGGGATGTCTGCGGCGTCGAACGGGGAGGAAGAGAACGACGAAGAAGACCACGACTGCAACCACGACCGCAACGAAAACGGCGTCGACGATGACGAAGCGGTGGAGAAGATGGGGAGACGAGGAAGAGGGAGGGTCGAGAAGGGGAAGGAGGACGAGGAGGATGACGAGGCGAACGAGCACGAGGACTAGGATGCGAGGGAGGAGGAGGAGGAGGAGGATTCAGGCTAGGATGCAATCGGGGCAACAGTGTTGCAAGGAGGAGGAGAAGGAGGAGGAGGAAGAGAAGGAGGAGGAGGACGAAGACGACGGGGGATCTCACTGGGACCCTCATAATGAAACCGTGCCCCACGGGGCTGTGACCGCCAAGCCGCGAGCGCCGCCACCCCGAAGAGCCTCTGGACCAACGCCGCTGGGGTCAGCGGGCCAGAGCCATCCAGGGATGCGCCTGTCTGCACGCGTGGGCCTCTCGGCCCCCCCAGTCGCCAGGAGGCCTGGGCGGGCCAGGCAGGCTCGGCCGGCGCTGTGGGTGCGGGAGGGGAGGAGAGGGAGTAGGAGGAGGAGGAGGAGAAGGAA
>CAUYUJ010008507.1:0-39730 GCA_963575745.1 Prorocentrum cordatum
GGATGGCCCTGGCCTAGCACGGTGGTGGTGTATAGATGCTTTCTGCGTATAGCCTGGTATCAGTCGAGGCTGAAGCGCTCCAGCACACCAGCCTTTGCTCAGCGCAGGAAGCACGTGGATCCAGCGAGCCGTCTGCATTGCACCTCTGCGGACCGCGCGGCTGAGCTGCCAGCGGCATGGCGCGCGGCCAGCAGTGCGACTGCGCCAGCAAGCCAGGAAGATCAGGAGGGGAAAAAACACACAGACACAATTAATCGTCGATTCCCCCGAAAATATGGGAAAATATGGGAAGTGTGGGGGAAGACAAAAACCCTGAAAATGTGGGAAAATATGGGGAACTGTTTCATTTGTGTGTATTTGTTTGTGTGTCCTGGGGCCCCTTCAGAAGAGGAGTTCATGATGAAGCTCAGTGTCTGTCTGCTCTGGCTCGGCACCAACCCCGAGGCCGCGGCGAAACTCCCGACTCGGCCTCCACAGCATTCGAAAGAGTGCCAATGCAGGCGAACCTGGCGGCGTCTCACGACGGTGCCGGCCCTTCAGCATTCTGCAACGGAGGCGGGCGACATCGCGCCGGGCCGAGGGATTTTGATCTTTGTTCAGAGGCGCCGTCGAGTCTTGGCGCGCCATTGGTCCCAGTCGGCGATGCGGTAGGCCGACATGTCGACAGCCCCGCCCGGCTGCGAGAAGGCGCTGGTGATCTCGATGGTGAGGGCGGAGGCCCAAACGCAGCGGTAAGCGGTAGTCGCGGCGGCGGGGGCCAGCGTGGGCCCGCCCAAGAAGGCGAGCCACGCGGGCCGCCTCAGCATGACGTTGCTGCGACAGGGCGGTGGTCAGCTCCTGCTCCAAGATCGCGTCCCGCGCCTTGTTGGCAGCACGCCGCTCGCGGTAGAGGCGCCTCGTCAGATCCCAGAGCTCGGCCTGAAGCGCAGGAACATCGTCTGGTCGATCGCCAAGATGTTCGGTATCATCCCTCAGTTCACGTAGGAGGGCAGCGCGCCGCGCCGCGTCCGCACGATAGTCAAGACGCGCGCAGAGGGGCTGGCGGCCGCCGAAATGCTTCTGACCAATCTCGGCAATGGCGCTCTCGAACCAGACAGAGAGGAGGTCGGGGGCGGCCAAGTTGAGCAACTCCAACCAGTGGGCGCAGCGGTGAGCCTCCAGGTCGGCGCAGACCTCCCGGCAGAAGGTAGCACGTCGCACGCCAAAGGTCACGCCCATCATTAGGGTCTCACGCTTCCAGCCGGCCGTCGGACTGCAGCTGGCGCGGGGCACTGGCAGCACGTCGTTGTCGAGCTCAAGGAACAGCGGCAAGTGGTCGCGGACGGCATGCGTCTTAATGTGCTGTAGGCGGCGACCCAGTCGGTGGAGAACACCGCTCCCTTGGACCAGGCGTGAAACGCCCGCGGGAGCGAGAACATAGTCGGTCATGGAGCTATGGTGCTCGCCGTAGAAGTATCCTCGCCCGGGTCGGGTGTGAAGGCGTGGAGGTCGTGGTCGGCAATAGCTCGACAGCGAGCCCCGGCAAACCTTTTGAGGCGAGCCCCATCCGAGGAGATGGCAACGGTGTCGTGATACTCCACTGGCGAGGAATCCATCCTCCGAAGACCCATGCCGTCGTTCAGGTCAAGGAAGATAAGAGGCGTCGAACGCCGCGGCACCTCCGCCAGCCACGTGCCCAACCAGCGGTTGAGCTGCACCACGGTAGCCTCGTAGTGGGCCTGCTTCCGCTTCTCCTTGGCCTTCGGCGGGTAGCAGAGGGCAGCCGGCGAGAAGTCGAAGCCCGCACCTCGAAGGCGACGGGCGAGCCCGCAGCCTTGCAGAGGAGCTGGAGGGGCTGCCACGCGGCGGGTGTGCGACGCCCAGAAGCGACGCTTGGGGCGTGAAGCTAATCCCAGCAGACTTGTTCGTGTCCAGCCCGCGCGCCCAGCCGGCCTCCACGCTGCAGGCGCCTCCCAGTCTCGTGGCCGCGACGGAGAAGCCGGGTGCTGCGCGGCGCTGCGTGCCCACCAGCGCGGTCAGATCGAAGTTGCAGCCCTCTTCGGCAATGCGCACGCAGCGGAGGCCAGTGGCGGCCAGAGGGCTGTAGGCAAGGAGGCGCAGCGTGGCCGAGCTCCGCCCGCGGGTGCCCGCTGCCAAGTCCGAGAAAGAGATGGATAGCACGAGGGGGTGCGCATGTTGTGGCAGTGCAGTTCGCGGGATCGCTGGTCGCCAGAAGATGCAGCTTGAGGAAGAGGAGGAGGAGGAGGAGGGAGAGGAGCAAGAGGATGATGATGTTGATGATGTTGATGAGGAGGATGATGATGATGAGGAGGAGGAGGAGGAGCAATCTGCGGGGGACGTCGCTTCCGCCGCAGCCCTGGTGCCGGAAGCGTTGTAATCTCATTTGGTAAGGGGGGGTACTGATTTCTTCCCAGGTAGTCGACACGTGCCGTTAACCCCTCGTTGGAGGATGTGTCAGATGTGCGACTGATGCACATTCCATCCCCTGACCCCCAGCCTCTCGTTGGCTGCAAGCCAGTCTACTAGGGACAGTGGTTGCTCATCCGTTTGCCCTCATCTCTCCTCCTGCTCCCTCCTCCCACCTTCCCCATCACTCATCACGCCTACTCCCAGGCCCAAATTCAGTCGTTCGGATTCGATTCCGAGTTCGGCAAGCACGATCCTATTCGCCATTCCCAGGACGCGACGCAGCCGCACACTTGCATGGCACGGTCGCTCCGATTCGATTCCGATTCCGTGCCGATGCGGCCCGACACGATCATTCGACTGAGTGACTCGATACCGACCGCTCCTGTTCTTCTGCCTCGGCGCCGGCTGGCTTGGGCCGATCTGTGCTGACCGAGTTGGCGTCCACTTGAAAGAGTTTCGAGTTTCGCAGTGAGAACCACCGCGTCCCGAGCTGGCGGTCTCCAGGGAATTTTGGCTTCCAAAGCCTCCTGAGGAGGCCCCGCGGAGGCTTTCGGGAACATCGCCAGAACCCGTCCGAAAATTTGGATCGGCGGGATCCCAACGAGATCTGGGCTCCCACCGGCTGCCCCGCGCCCCCGAGGACGCCAGCGACTCTGGGCAACGGTTCTTCCCCGGCGGAGCAGGGCAGGGCTGGCCACGCGCAGAAGGGGGCAGGGGGAGGGGGGAAGGCTTCGTAGAAACACCCCTGCTTCTCAGAAGGCGCGGGCCTTCTTTGTGGATGTGAGGCCAGCGCCTTCTAAGAAGCACCCCTGCTTCTCAGAAGCCCCCCTGCTTCTATAAAGCACCCCTGCTCCTAAGAAGCAGCCTCCTTCTAAGAAGCAACCTCCTTCTAACAAGCAGCCTCCTCCTAAGAAGCAGCCTCCGTCTAAGGAGGCGCCTTCTAAGAAGCAGCCTCCTTCTGAGAAGCCTTCCCTCCTTCCCCTGCCCCCTTGTGCGCGCCGCCAGGCAGGGCCCAGGGCCGTGATGGATCGTTCCCCAGCGTTCCAGAACGCTCACATCGGGGGAGGAGGAGGAGGAGGAGGAGGAGGAGGAGGAGGAGGAGGAGGAGGGAGGAGGGAGGAGGGAGGAGGAGGGAGGAGGAGGAGGAGGAGGGAGGAGGAGGAGGAGGGGGAGGAGGAGAGAGGAGGAGGAGAGGCGTCTGGCCCGAGAGGAGGCCCGACCCCAGGTGTGCCGCCAGACAGGCTGGCCACGCTCCATACCGAACTCATCACGAAGGAACCTGCGTGGCACAGGCGCGAACGCGCCAAGCGCCACCAGGCCCGACTCCTCCTTTCGTTGTGCAAGGCCCAAGCCCTTCTTAGGACCCACCACAGCTCCCCCTCGTTCAAGATGTTTGGTTCTCGCCCAGGACACAACAAAGTGGGTGGGCCCCAACAACAGTGTAACTGCGGATGTGGACGCTACGTGAAGCCACATCACTGGAGGTGCTTGTGCGGCAACCACTACGACAATAGGGTCGAGAGAGTTCGCCAGCCAAGCCGACCTCGTGACATGAGGACTCCACGTGATGCAGGAGGGCCACGACAGCCCAGCCGTTCCCGAGGAACCCAGAAGGACAAGAGGGAGGAACAGGATATCAAGCAGTTCATAGGGCGTGTTATCCCCATGAGCACGTCGGACGCCCAGTGGTACATGCGTGAATGTGGCTATGACGTGGCCCCCAGCGACACGCAAACCATCAAAGAGTACAAAGAACGAGCCAAATCGAGGCTCTATGGCATCGCCTGTCTCGTCATCGTCGCGAGGAAAGCAGGCAAGGATGACACAAAGCTCATGAAAGAAGTATCGTGCTTAAAGTACACGATGGGCACCACAGCCCGCCTCGCTGACCACTTGGCGGAGCTCAAGCAAAAGCGTGACACGTGCATCAATCGTATCAAGACCTTGACGACGAAAATGAATGAGATTGGGGACCAGAGGAGTGAAGCCGAGCGTGATCTAGTTTTGTGGAAAAAAATCCACCGAGGAGCTAGAAGACTTGGAAGACTACCAGGTCGGAAGTGAGATGGAGGAATAACCGAGAGTGTATGCGGCAGTGGCGCACCCAGACACGGCGGATAACATGTATGGACCCAGGCAGATGTTTGGCATCGTGCCGCCGCCTCCGAGTGCATGGTCGAATGTGAACGCAAGCATCGACAAACCTAAGGTGATGATTGGACAAGCGGCAGGTGAACCAGCACCCTTTCCACCGCAGCCGCCACCGCCACAGCAGGCAAACCAGAAGGTCGACCAGATGGAGAGACTGATCAATTTCATGATCGAAAGGCAGCAGGCCACGGAGGCGCAGCTGAGCAACATCTTAGGTCACCTCCAGCCCAAGGCAGCCGCCGTGGGGTTTCAAGTGCCAGGGAGTGCAGCAAATGGAGTTATACCGCCGACGGCATCAGCAGCAGCTGAGATGGCGACACCCTCCACATCGGCAGCGCCGCCATGTCCACCGACAGCACCGAGGACACCACTAGGAGGCACCAGTGCGCCAGTGCCTACCAGGAGCTATTCGCCCATCCCGACGGAGCAGACCATGCACCCGAAGGCCGAGGTGATTCACTCCAGCCCGCTCACGCCGACGGAGATGGTCGTGGATGGGCACGGGTCTCAGGCAAAAGAAGAAATCCCAGGACCCCCGGATATGAGCGCCCCCTTTCTGAGCCCCACCCAGCCAATGGCAGCCGTGCCCCAGGAGGACCCCCTCATGCCCCCACCCGTGGGGGTGATGGAAGCCGAGGGCCTGAAGGAGGGGGAGCTACACAGCCCTCCTCAGAAGGTGACGAGGCTAGAAGACGAGCTTTAGGAAGAGTTTCGTTTGGGGGCTGCACGACCAGGTTGATTCATCCCCTTTCCCCGTGGCGGGGCCACAGAGAGAGGCTTCCCCCCCCCCCACCCCCCCCCCCCCGTCTTCTGCAAACCTGACGTCGCGCATGCGCCACCCAGGGGCCATTGGTTTTAAGAATAATGTTAATTCTTCACCTGCCTTGAAGGCAGATGACACCCAAGGAGCGTTCTTGTCCATGGGTCCTGCAGTCCTCCAGCGGGGATCCAAGGAGTCGACGCCCCCTGTGATTGGGAGAGAGGGGAGATGGAGGAGGGGTGTCACGTGTCCACACGCCTTGAAAGAGCTCGCGCCTTGCGAGCAACCCTTTTGCACCGCTAGCTGTTTACGAGGATGAGGCAGACAGTTGCTGCCCCTTCCCCCCCCCCCCCCCCCTCCGGGAATTGACGGGGGGGGGGGGGGGGGCGGGGGGGGGGGGAGGGGGGGGGGGGATCCTCCTAGTACTATATCTGCCTGCGCAGATAATACCACGGATGGAGCAGCGTCAGCCGCCACTTCCACTCCCTCCCCCTCCGATCTCTGGTGTCCGTTCGGGAGGAAACCAACAGTGCTGGAGATGCTTGGCAGAGCTCGGCCTATGCCTTGGGCCCTGGACCTGCCAGACGGGATCCCCACCGAGGCCTCTTGGGCCGTCAATCTGTGTCCTACTAGAGAGGCCGTCTGGGATGAGGTTTCTTACTTCACCGATGGGTCCATCCGTTTTGGGGACGACTCCACGGGGGCCTGGGCTGTGGTTCGCGTGGGGAGTGATGCCGAGGGATGCGCCTTCATGTCAGTATGGGCGGCTGCTTTCTTTGATAGTTTTCTCACGCCTGGAGCTCGTTCTGGGCTCACAGCACGGACATTGAGCACGCGGGGGCGCCATGGGCCCTCCTTGCCATCATCGCCAATGAGTGCCACAATCCGTCCACCATCCACACGGACTCGCTGGACGTCGTCCAGAGCTTGTACGCATTGTCGGCAGTGGCCAAAACCAACGTAATTGTTAGGATGACCCAGATATTGCATGATATAACTTGCGCCCTGGCAACTAAGAGGTGGCCCGACCACCCCAACCCCCTCCTGGTCAAACATGTCAAAGGCCACGAAGGCCAGCCATGGAATACCTTGGCCGATCACCTGGCGGGGCTAGTTGGCAAGAGCGTTTGGGGTCCATTCTTCCTTCCCCCCGCGTGGGTCGAGGCAATACAAGTCAGTAGAGACCGTGAATGGGAGTGGCTAACCTTGGCCAATTCCAGCACAGTGGGGTCCTATCCTGTGCTGGAGGCCGATGGGTTCAGAGCTCCTCAGATAGCACATGAAGCGAATGGGCTAGGGCACAGGCCCGAGCTTCGCGTGACCAAGGTTTTACAAGAGTTGGAGTTTAAGGTTGCCTCCTTTAACACTAAGAGTGCCGCCAACACCGAGAGAAGGGGCGCGAAAGGTAGACTGCGCTTCGCTAGGAACGTGGCCATTAAGGCCCAATTCGACAAAGAAGATATAGTGTTGGCAGGCATCCAAGAAGCTCGTAATCCTAAAGGAGTTTACATTTCTGGAGCACATCATGTAATATCGTCGGGATCGTTGAACCACGAGCTTGGATGCGAACTTTGGATCAACACACGCGTCGCTTATGGAGAGGCCAAGGGCCAGTCGTTGTTCTTCAATAAACAACGCTTTCGTGTGATCGGCGCCGACCCCCGCTGGCTCTTAGTGGCGGTCAATGCCCCTGGCCTCGAGATCAACGTTTTGGTTGGCCATGCTCCGCATTCGGGATCCCTTGCGGCCCGCGCGGCGTTTTGGGACTCTATTGGGGGACTCGTTAGGGCCTGGGGAGTGGACCTTTTCCTTGTGGATGCCAACGGTCGGCTCGGGAATATCTCCTCCGAGGTCGTTGGCTCGTGCGGTTGGGTCCAGGGCCAGGACGAGGGGGGGGGGCGCCCTTCACGAGTTTGCCCTTGAACACCACATGCCAGTGCTCAATACCCTGGATGGGGAGGAGGGTCACTGGACATGGGAATCTACCCACGGCATTAGACACAGGATTGATTACGTCTTGAGTTGTTCTTGGTTGGCCAACCACGCCCTTTCATCCGACGCGCTGCATTGCTTGGGCCGGGTGATTCAGTTGACCGACCACATGCCCGTTGCTGTTTCATTTAAGTGGCAAGCTTCGCACACCTGCCGCATCGCATCTCACAAGCGCTTGGACCCTGAGGCCCTCAAGGACCCCAGGAAGGTTGCTGCTTTCAAGCGGGGGCTCAAGGATATTCCCCAAGTGCCTTGGGAGGCGCCCCCGTCTGTCCACCACGCGCCCATCAACACAGGGGTTGCCAAGGCTGCGGTGGAGGCCTTTGGAGTTGCCCTTCGGAGAGCACGGCAGCCTTGCATTTCCGAGGCCACTCTCGACTTTATCACTGCCAGACGTGGGGTCCTGCGTGTCCTTAAGAAGTGCTCCAAGGCCCAGGAGGGAATTAGTGTCTCTGCCCTACAACACCTTCGAGGTCGCTGGAAACTAGGGGACATCTTGAGGTATGCGATGGCAGACACGGGCTACGCATGGCGACAGCCATATATGCAACTTGCCAATGCCTTTGACGACTGGGCCCATCGCAGAACACAGCGAGATGAGTTATATCTATGTGTGCACCAGTTTCTGATTGACAATGAGACAGTGCTTGCCAAAGCAATCGAGAAAGACAAGTGTGACCACTTGGACGCCAAGGCAGCTCACATAGAACGTGCTAGAGACCTTGGGCTACCCAAGAGAGAATGGGATACAGTAAAACATATTGCCTTGTTTGGGGCCCTTCCACACCGCATCCCGCACGCGTTGCCCTTTTCCACCGGCGAATCAGGGCGCCCCCTAAACACGGAAGAGGCCGTGGCTGATATCCTACAGGAGCACTTTGCTAGGATTGAGACAGGGAAGATCACCGATGGGCCGGATGTAGTTTCTCTTTGCAGCGATTTGCCTCCCACCCTCCAGGATTTTGTGCCCAGGGACTTGTTGTGCTTTGCTACTAAATATGAGACGGTGTCTCTCATGAGAAAACTGCAGGGTGGGTGAGCCGCTGGCCCTGATGGCTCATCGGTCGATCTCATGAAGACAGCACCTATGGAGATGACGGAAGTGATGCTGCCCCTACTTACTAAGATCAGCATGACTACCAAGAAGCCCCTCTCGCTCAAGGATGGGAGGGTGGCTGCCTCTCACAAGGGCAAGGGCCCCATTGCCCTGGCACTCGATCAACGCAGTATTCTCATCCCGAATACTGTGAGCAAGCTGCGTCACCGTCATCTCAGGGCGCTTTCATTAGACTACCTTTACATGGCACTGCTCACGCAGCAGTGCGGGGGCCTTCCTGGGAGGTCGCGCGACCTAGCCGCCCATTTTGCTAAGGCCTTCTGGGGCGCTGCAGCTTATCAACGTCTTTCTGTTGGCTCCCTTTCTGTTGACCTCACGGCGGCTTTTTACCCCGCCATTAGGCACTTGGCGTTCGACCTCCCAGAGGAGCAGGAGGCCCTAGATGAAACGCTCAACGCCATGGAGTTGCCCGCCATCCTAGTCCAGGGGATTCGCATCCAGTTGGCCCAGGGACCGCTTTTTGAGAGGCACATCGACAGGCCTCACTTGTTGTCTCTGCTGAAGGATGCGCAGAGAGGTTCATTCTGGGCTGTCAAGGGCGCTCAAGGTTATGTGATTCCGAGGACTGGCACTGGACCAGGCACTGTCATAGCCACTGATCGTTTTAATATAGTGTTTGCAAGTGTGCAGCAGGAGATTGAGACGGAAGCTGTCACTTTAGGACTGGAGTGGAGGCCACGTGAGGGGGCCAGGATCTTTTCGCAGGGGGACCCCGAGCCTGCCCCCATAGTGTCGGTCTCTTTCGTTGATGACATTACCCCCTCGGTCACCTCGCAGGCCGCAAGTGATCTGATTCCCAGGCTGGCCTTGCTAATCGATATAGTATACAGTGTTTGCGCGCGGCACGGTCTGAAGTTGAATTCCAATAAAACCAAGGCGTTGCTGTCGTTTAGGGGGAAGGGCGCGCAGAAGGCGCACCGAGACTTACATGACATGGGCGAACCCCACATTTTATCCACGCACTGGGGGGTAAAAGTGAATGTGGTACGTCCCCAGAAATGTTTAGGCAGTGTTTTGATTGATGCACGCAATGAGGGGGTAGAGCTCACTGCGAGGAGCATGCAAGTAAAAGCTGCCTGCCGCCCCATCAAAAAAGCTCTTGCTCCTCGGGAGGCCCTGTCTCTACGGGCCAAGATACTGTATTCGGAAGCCTTTGGGGCGAGCAAGGGGTTCTATGCGTGCGCGCTTTGGAGGCCCTTCGCTGTGGCCAATCAAAAAAGAGTGCGCGTTTTCCACAAGTTTATTTACAGGTGTGCGTTTGGTCTTCCTGCGGCGAACTCCAGTGAGTTTCGGGTTTCGTGTGAAAAAGTTATGGCCCTTGTGGGCCGCTTGCCCTGGGGGGCAGTTGTGCACATTAACAGACTGCGTTACTTTGGCCGACTGTTGTCTAAGACGCCCCCCTTTTTGAGGCACCTTCTGGATGCGAGCTTGCTTGCGCGCGATGGGTGGGTCTTTGCCCATTCCCAGAGTGTTGATTGTTTTTCTAAGTTTGTAGACCCCTCTGACATCCCTGGGGGGGGGGGGGACTTAGATGAATGGGTGGCGGCAGTGCGTTTGGACGCACGCCGCTTTCGATCCCTGCTTGCGACTACCATCGCAAGATCCAGAACACGGTGGTCCGACCGACACCAGCGTTACTTGTGGGAGGAGAGGGTAGCGCAGCACGTTAGGGGCACCCGCATGCAGGAGCCAGAGGAGGAGGTGGAGCGGAAGTACCTCTGCTACGAGTGCGGTCAGGTTGTTGTCTCACCCAGGCATTTGAAGGCTCATCGAGGGAAGTTCCACCCGCAAAGGAACACACCAGCTTACATGGACGTTGGCACGGAGTGTGGCATTTGCAGATGGGACTTTCGGTCCAACGGACGCCTTTACAAACGCTTGGCCCGTGCGAAACCTTGCTCCAGGGGTCTGTTGGCCGCGGGCGTCAGCTATTCGTTGGAAGAGGTGTCCGAGGCCCGTGAAGGCCGCTGCAAAGAACAACAAACAAACCGTGCCAAAGGCCTCACCGGCGACTTTGCACATCTCCTTCCAAAGAAGGCGATTGGACCCCCTAGGGGGCCCAGGATCTTACTGGCTGGTGTTGTGGTTGATGAACCCTTGGCCCCTGTGGTTGACCCTCCGCCTCCCCCCCCCCATTCATTTCACTCCCTCCCCGCCACCTGTCTGTCCCTATCGGTGCATTCTGATTTTGTTCACGGGACAAAGGCGAGAGGGAGATGTGCAATACTGGATAGACAAGTTGGTCGAGCAGCACCCCTCCCCCCTTGTGGGTTTGTCTCTTGATAATGTTCACTCCACCGCTCTAGGGGATCTGACGGTTCAGAGTGCGATTGCATGTTGGCTTGGTTTAATGAAGGGCGGCTGGGTGGCCGCCGTGTTTGGAGGGCCCCCGAGCAAAACCTGGAGTGCTGCTCGCAGCAACCCAGCTCGAGATGGAGGACTATGCTCCAGACCAGTGCGCGCTGCAGCCGAGCCGTGGGGCTTGGCATATTTGAACCCCAGAGAAAGGACACGAGTGGACACTGCGAACGGGCTGTTGAGGACCATGATCGAGTTCCTTTTGTGCGCCTGGAAGAGTGGCATTCCCGCTCTCATGGAGCACCCTGCTCAGAATGCACACGGAGATGATGTCCCCTCGAGTTGGCAGCTCCCTGTCTTGACCCGTTTGTGCACCCAGCCAGGAGTGGTCCTTCACAGGGTTGACCAGTGTATGTTTGGACTGTCCACCCGAAGACCCACGGGACTTCTGGCTGTTCACACTCCGTCCATGACCAGAGTATTCAGGGAGCTGACACATCGGGGGAGATGCACTCACAGTGCCCACGGGAGTGTCCTGGAGGGGATTGGCGACAGTGGAGGGAGGCGCATCCCCAGGGCCAAAACGTATCCTTCGCAGTTTTCCAGATTCCTGGCCGAATGTCTGTTCGAGGATGCCACCCGTGGGTTTAACGTTCCAGGAGTTGCCCCGTTGGACCTGCCCGAGGATGTTGCCCCATTTGCTGCGCCTCTGGACCCGTGCAGTCACCTCCAGCACGGGAGGGAGTACCCCCGCGCGGCACCTTCCTCATCTCAGACCCCCACGGATGGTGTGCGCGGCACCTAACTCTCGCATTATCTCTTGAGGTCTTGGCCCTTTGAGGGAAAGGGTCCATGGGCTCCCAATTGTTGTCTTTTTTGTTTTCCCCCAAGGGTGTGCGCAGCACCTACTCTTGCCGTAACTTGGGGGGTTTCACGCTGTCGTGCGCGCGGCACTTTAACTCGCAGTATCATAAGGAAGGGGGCCTTTTGGCTTTTCTCGAGGTTTTATGAGAAGCACTTATGAGAAGGTGACAGCACCAGCTAAGTCTGGCCTCCCCTCCCCCACCGTTTTGGTCTGTTCATCTTGGGTCCAGAGCGCAGTGTCCTAGGAGTCGTGCTGCTGACCCTGATCTGCACCGTCCTGACGGTGGTCGGTATCTCCGACCGTGCCCTCGAGGACAGGGCTTTTCAATCACCCAATAGTGGAGGGTTTGGGCCTTGCACAAGGGCGGGGGGGGATTCATGGAGTTGCACGTGGAGGACGCGCCGCTGCCGCGATCGCTGCCTCCCCTTTTTTCCTCTTGTCTATCGCTGCTCTCTGCTCCAGCTGTGTGGGACTCAGACTCTGTCCCTAAGGCCACGAACGAACGAACGAACGAACGAGGAGGAGGAGGAGGAGGAGGAGGAGGAGGAGGAGGGGGAGGGGGAGGAGAAGGAGGAGGAGGAGGTGGAGGAGGAGGAGGAGGAGGAGGGGGAGGAAGAGGAGGAGGAGGAGGAGGAGGAAAAGGAGGAGAAGGAGGAGGAGGAGGAGGAGGAGGGTGGGAGGCCTTTTTATCGGAGGTGGACAGACCTCCTACCCTCACACGTCGATTAAGGAATTGGCCGTTGTCGGTTCGTGAGAGGGCGTCGCGGCCGTCATTTTTTTGCGGGTCCGGGTTCGTCGGTTTCGGTCCCAGGCAGTTTTCACTAAAGGGAGGTTTACTAAAGGGAGGTTTGTCCACCGCCGATCACAGAGCGTTCCAGAGCCGGATTTCCAAGATGCCGGATTTGTCCACGTGCGCTCGTGTCCCGGTCTTGGCTTCGTCTTACCACCAGCTGCGCGCGCCCCCGATGACACCAACGACATCGGGCCTTTCGGGAGCAATCCATGGGAGACCTGCAACTACGTCCCCGAAGCCCGCATTCAGGGTGCATTCGTAATGGATGAGACAACGCCAGGTTAGCGTCGATTAGCGTCGGCTTGCGTCGATTGGCGTGGATAGCGTTGATTCGCAGGGGCCAGCAAGATGACATGGGAGGCTCCGATGAGATACCATAGGAGGGCCGCCCCGCCCCCGCGTTCGTCACGGGCAGCCTAACCGACACCCAGCACGCCATCCCCTTCCGTGACGTCCCCCTCGCCTCGCCCCAGGACGTATGTATGCGGCTGGAGGGAAGCTTGAAGGGCGAGGATGGCGTCACGGAGTGGGATGGTTTGCTAGGGTCGGAGGGCACCAACTATACACCAACACCGATCCTGGCCCAGGATCGCTCTGGGCCCAGGATCGGTGTATATGCCTTCTTGACCGAGGCAGGAGGGCGTATACACCGATCCTGGGCCCAGGGTGATCCTGGCCAGGATCGGTGTTGGTGTATGGTTGGTGCCTTCCTATAGGGGTCGGTTTGTCCGCGGCCGAGGGAGGCTCCGATGAGTTGCCTCAGCAGGGCCGCCCGCGCGTTCGGAGCGGCCCACGGGCTGCCGCAGTGGGCCGGCCTCCCCCCTCCCCACGGGGGCGCCGCGCGGAGCGCAGGCTCTCGGCAAGAGGCAGGACAGACCCGAGCTGGAGGCGCGCGCCGGGGGGGGTCTCACGGCAGCCCGGAGCCTTTTTTTTTGATTCAGGCAAGTTTACTTGCATGGCGTTCGCCCCCCCCCCCTTCGCCCCTCTTCAAGCGAATACTAGCGTGCAAGTGCTTCTCGACTTGCGTGATTTCCGCGCCCCCCCGAACGTGCAAGTCGGTTGCGGCTTGCTTCAGGCTCAGCCCCCCCCCCCGTCCATGCAAGTAGACTTGCCAGAGTAAAAAAAAGGCTCCCGCCGCTATCATCAAGTCGGGCCTGTCCTTCTGCCGGGAGGAATATTCAAGAAGAGTCAAAAACTAGTCGGGGGACGATGTTGTTCAATTATGGTTTGACCACTTTGGGGGCATGTTTTGATTCTTTCAATTTTCTTCCAAAATCCCCCTGTCGAGGGACAGGCCCGCCCCAACACTATCAGCCGAAAAGGTTGGTGACCGGAAGAAGCAGAGACTGAGAACGCGCCCAAAGTTGTGACCGTAAGCGTAGCGTGACCGAAGTTGCGACCAACATTGAAAATTGTCTTGGTTTCGATCACACCTGGGCGCGGTCGGACAATTCTGGGCGCCAGTTTCGGTCACACTCGGGCGAATTTTCGGGCACAGCTTCGGCCACGACGCCTCCCTGATAGGGGTGTACCTAAACGGTGATTTGGCGATTTCGTGGGCCGTTTTCGTTTCGTTGTCGTTTTGCAGCGAAGGAGCACCGAAGACAGCACAAGGGAGCACGAGAGCAGCACGATTCAACGAAAAGCACTGCCTGGGTCGAGCCCTGCTGCAGAGGAGGAGCCTCGCAAAACGTCGGGGCGGCGGGGTCGTCGACACGAGGGGCCTCCCTGTCGACGAGAGGGGCAGCGGCGCCTGCGAGCGCCTGGGGGGTCTGGGGCGGTCGCGCATCTGATGTTTGGCGGAAAAGAGGGGGTGATGACTAGGGGGGTGTGGATTTCATGGCGCGGGCCATGATTTTTCCCCAGATCTCATGGCGCCTCTTATCATTTCATTAAGTCCCAGCCCCCCCCGCTGGGCCGCGCACATGCCGCCGGCCATGATTTGCCCCCCCCCTCTTGGACACCCCCCTCTTGGCCGCTCCCGAGTCAGGCCAACGCACTGCGACGGGGGGCGCGCTGCCCAAGCAGCTCCTGACCTCGCTGCGAGCTGCTTGCTGAATCGCAGGGCGCGCCACCAAAATGAATGAAACGTCTGTCTTCGAACGGCCTCGGCCGGATTGCCAGGGCTTCCTCGCGTGCGGCAAAGATACAGACTCCTCCCAGAGGTTACAAAACATCGCTCAGAGGTTGATAGGCCGCGAATGGGCCGTTCTCGGTTCGCGAGAGGGCGTCGCGGCCGTCCTTCTTGCGGGTCCGGGCCCGTCGGTTTCGACCCCAGGCCGTTTTCACTAAAGCTCAGGGGCAACGATAGGGGGGGATAGGCATAGCGGGGGATGCATCGACCCCCAATCGCCCATTGATCGCCGATCGGGGCCCGAGAGTCCCACCCTGCACAGGAAGGTGCGGATTCACTATCGGGGGCTTATCGCCCATCTATCGGCGATGTATCGCCGATTCCAGGTCGGTGCATCCCCCCCTGTGCCAGTCCCCCCCCTATCGTTGCCCCTTGAGGGGGTGGTCTGCTAAAGGGAGGTCTGTCCACCGCCGACTCGCAGAAGCGCGCCTGCTCGCAGCTCGGCGCGGAGTCCTGTGGTCGGCGCCTGGCCCCGCCTTGGCGGCGCCTCTGGGCACCGCGCCAGGCGCGCTCCTCGCGCGCCAGGTCAGGGTCAAGTCGGGCGTGTCCCTCCACAGGAGGATTGAGTATGTTTTATCATATTTTGCGTCTGCGTTTGATGTTTCTCTTCAACTCCACCTGTAGGGGGACATGCCCGACCGAAGGTTGGGGGTGCACAGCGCCGACCCAAGAGATTCGCGCGAGCCTCCGGCAGTTTCTGTCTATGTCGTCGTTTGCCCGTCCACTCTGGAGGCCAGTTTCGACCTTCGGGACCGTCAGAGACACGGTTCGGGATGAAGCGCTGGCCTACTGGAGGGGGTCGGGAGGCTCCCGGGGAAGGCGGGGGGGTTTGCATAGAAAAGGTCGAAGATCCGGACGTCTGGGGAGGCAATTATGATTACGTTCCTTGGCATGTTCGGTTCCCTTCCAGGCCTCCAGAGCTTGGCAGAGCCCGCCAGGAAGATCTGGATGCCTTCTTGTGGGGACTTCGAGCGATAAGTCCTGGGAGGAACCATACTAAACGGTTCTGGGCGTTTACCAAACAGCGCCGCCCTGTTTGATTCCGATTCCTTTCTTGTGTGCGTTAAACAGTTTTGCCTTTCTGGGTGCTTCTTGCGAAGGCCGTACGGTCAGTGCTGCCGACCCTGAAGGGGGACGACGACGACGACGACGAAGACGACGACGACGACGACGACGACGACGACGACGACGACGACGACGACGAAGACGACGACGACGACGACGGCGGCGGCGACGACGACGACGACGACGACGCTGACGTGTGTCAGAGTCTTCAAGGATTCTGCTTGGGGTCTCTTCGGAGCGCTGTCGGAGGTCTCTGGGGGGCAGTTTTAGGGGCTCCGTGGGAGCATCTTGGAGGCCTGTTGAGAACCTCTTGGGGGCCTCTTGGGCTTCCTGGGGGCTTCCTGGGGGCCTCTTGGGGGCCTCTTGGAGCCTCCCGGGGGCCTCTTGGAGGCCTCTTGGGGCCTCCTGGGAGCCTCTCGGGGCCGAAGGCTCGAAATGTTCGT
Organism: Prorocentrum cordatum; assembly: GCA_963575745.1. NCBI lineage: Eukaryota > Dinophyceae > Prorocentrales > Prorocentraceae > Prorocentrum > Prorocentrum cordatum. The sequence goes on from CAUYUJ010008507.1 coordinate 16,028, forward strand.
TTGGTTCCCCTGTCTGGGCACCCTCTTGGAGCCCTCTTGGGGGACTCTTGGGCCGTCTTGCAGACGTCTTGGGCCGTCTTCGGACCCTCTCTGACCAGGTTCGGGACCCTCTTGGAGGCCTCTTGGGGCGATCGTTGGAGCTTGGAGCCTCTTAGGCTGTTGTGGAGCGTCGGCAAGCTGAGAAGGCGAGAACGCCCAAATCCTTGAAACATTTAACGCGAATCAGTGAATTTGTCCTCTTGGGGCTCTCTTGGGAGTGCTCTTCGAGGCCTCTTAAAGCGTCTTCTAGCAATTTTGGGTTGTGTGGAAGCCGTAAAGACGTCTTGGACCGATCGTTCGGCGATTCGGGGTCCTCTTGGACCGTTTTGGGGGCCTCTTGGGGCACTCTTGGGACTTTTTTGGGCACATGGCCTATCCAGGGAGGGTTGGCATTCTGACCCGGGACCGCCCCAGGACCCCCCCCAGGACACCCCCCCCCCGCAACCATCCCCTGGGACCCCTCCCTCCCGCTGGCGGGGAAGGGACAAAAAGGGAAGGGGTCTCCCTTCGACTCATTTACGACACTGCTCAAGTTCGTTTTGGCTGGCGCGCTTGAGGAGGAGGGCCCAGGAAGAGTGGGCGAGTGGCGACGGGCCCAGGGAGCGGCGGCGGCGGCGGCGGCGACGACGACGACGACGACGACGACGTCTACGAAGACGAGTCAAACGGAACAGCCTCTTCCACACGCCGACAGGGTCGGCTGATCATGAGTGTGGTTTTTCTGCTCTCCAGAGAGGCGGCAAGGACCCCTGGCAACTGGCGAAAAGAGTTCGCGCGCGAGGGCTTTCGGCTCTCGGCATCCGAGGGTCGTCTCCAGGCCTCGGTCAAGAAGTGCCTCGGGGTAGAAACCTTGCCCAGGGAAGGGGTCGAGAGGTCGGGGGCCAAGGGCAAGCGAGCGCATGGCAAGCGGGCGTGGAGCCAGAGGAGGTTGCTGACGAGCGCAATAAAACGGCAGGGATGCAGTGAATACCTTATCGAGGCGGCCCTTGCGTCCTCGTCTTTTCGGCCCCGTGCTTCGGCTGCCGCCGCTGCACTTGTTGCGACGCCGAGATCCGCGGATCTTGCGCCCTTGCAGTGCAGATTGGTTTCTCTGTTCGACGGTGATACGATAGCATTGTACCAATGACATCAACAGTAGTAGAGCTCATGATGCGAGCGGCTCACAGCGCAAATCGTGCAGCAGTTGCTTTCTGCTTCACGTGCGACGGCTGCGACCACCACAACTACGTGATACCGCCATTGCTAGAACTGCTGCCGTTCGCATCACTGGTATTACCACCACGCCTACCACCACTGGTACTGCTGCCGCCAGCTTATTGCAAAGGCCTTTCGGCTGGTGCCGCCGACCCGGAAACCGGAACCTCTGGGACCCCCGCTGGCGACCCTCCCTGCGGGACCCGCTTGGACTCCGGGGGGGGCGATATTCTGATCCAGGGACCCTCCCCAGACCTTTGGTTAACCCAAAAGGGGGTCCAGCGAAAAGGGGGCGGCGCACTATATATTCGTGCGATCGATTCGTGGGCTTGCAGAATATTTGTGGTGTGCAATACATTCCAGGGCGCAAATGTATTGCTGGACTTTCGCGTCCAATGCATTAGTTGCAATACAAGTCTCTGGCGCAATGCACTTGCAATACAATTGCCCTACTCTATTGCACCACCCACTTCCAGCTGGACCGCCTTTTGGGTCACGAGGAATACCCCCCTCCGCCCCCAACCCCACCCCATCCTCCCCCCCCATCCCCCCCCCGCGCAGCAGCGAAGTGAAAAAGGGAGGGGACTTCCTCTCGACTGAACTGCGGCCTTCTTTTTACTTGTTTCTCCATTTCCTTGGGACTGGCGATGACGACGACGCGTTTCAATCACAGCCGAAGGGTCGGCGGATGACTCGTGCTACCGCTACCACTACCACTACAACGTTAGGACTGCAACCACTAAGCACTATAATTTCCATGACGCGCGCTTGTCATCATTCAATCACAAGACACGCACGGAGCACAAGTGCACTTGTGATGAGAGTCATCTGGAATATGCGGCAGGGATCCGGGAGGAAGTCGGCGGGCTGGTGGGGGAAGATTGGAGGGAGGGAGGGAGGGAGAGAAGGTGGATAGAGCGTATGGTGCGATAGTTGTTCTTCCTGCCTGGATAGCACAGGGAGGATGAGGATAATGTGGAGGAGGGAGAGAGAAGGTTCGGGTGGAGTAGGAGGAGGTACACAAATAGAGAGAGCTTGCTGTGGCCAGGGCCACTCTGCGCCTGCTATGGCCAGGGCCATCCTGCTGCGCAGGTGCACCCCCCGTGTGCCACACTGTCGTGCCCCCCCCCCCCCCTTCCCCCCCTCATACCCACTCTTCCGCACTTTCCAAACAGACGCATCCACCTTCGCTCCACCCTCCGCACCTCCTCCTCATTCCTCGCCCTCTGCCTTCTCCTCACCCTCCGCTTGCAGTGCCGTCTTGATACATGCCCCGCGTGCGGAGCATGTATTGAACATGCCGGGATTTTTGGTATGAAAAACAGCGATGAGTTCATGCAAAAATCTATTCGTAAATTAGTCCTGTATTCAAATCTTATATGTTAGAAAATCCGATGTATTAGAAATTGCCCTGTACACCCTCATGCCCCACTCTTTCCCCATCTCCGTTCGCTCTCCTCCATCACTCCTTCTGCCCTCCGTCCTCCCCGCTCCTCCCTCCTCCCTCCCGGATCCTTGCCAAGATACAAGCCTTGGCATCGCTCGGACGTGAGCATTTTTCCTTCGGCGAGGACCATTGCGGAGCATCGAGCATCCCTGATCATTTGGCGAAAAAACCACGCAGGAAACCGAAACAAACACAGGGAATGGACGTCCGAGCGATGGCCAGCCCTCCTCCCTCCCAGATCCTTGCCAAAATACAAGCTCCAAGACGCTGTTCTGAAGCACCCCGCAGTTGGGGATAAGACTGAGGAGGCGGCGAGGACGTCGTCAGTCTGCGAGGCTCTGAAGAAGCCCGCCGCGGGCGCCTAACTGTTACAAATTATGCAGTGAGCCCGCCGCAGGCGCCGATTTCTCGTGAAAGCAATGCGGGTGGATCGCGGGGTGGGCCGCGGATGGGTCGCGGGTAGATCGCGGGCCGGGTCGCGGGCCGGGTCGCGGGATGGGTCGCGGATGGGTCGCGGCTCGGTCGCGTATGGGTCGCGGAATGGTCGCGGGGTGGGTCGCGGGTGGGTCGCGGGGTGGGTCGCGGGATGGGTCGCGGGGTGGGTCGCGGAATGGGTCGCGGGGTGGGTCGCGGGGTGGGTCGCGGGTGGGTCGCGGGGTGGATCGCGGGGTGGGTCGCGGGTGGGTCGCGGGCGGGTCACGGGGAGGGTCGCGGAATGGGTCGCGGTTTGGTCGCGGGGTGGGTCGCGGGGTGGGTCGCGAGGTGGGTCGCGGGCTGGGTCGCGGGGTGGTTCGCGGGTGGGGTCGCGGGCGTGTCGCGGGGGGGACGACGACACCAACAACAAGCAGAATCCCCACCACGGGTCCCCACTTCAGCCACGCACCCAGGGACAACGAATGACCGCTCGGCCCCCTTACTCTGACTTCTCTCTGCCTCCTCCTCCTCCTCGTCCTCTCTGCTCCCTCCCTCCTGCAATCCTCCCTTCTCGCTATTCTCATCGATCCTCCATCCTCCCTCCCTGACGGTCTGCTTCGGTTCATTGGGGGGGAGGGAGGGAAGGGTGGGGATGGGGGCAGGACGGCGGTTGCAGGGCAGGAGGGAGCTCACGAAGTTGGGGCGGGGGGGGCGGGGAGAAGGAAGGGAGCATGACTGGCAGCACGCCCATCAGCACCCCTCCTTGACAGGTGTCGGTATCGTTCTACGAGGTGTACAAGGGCACGGTGGTAGACTTGCTGTCAGAGCAGAGGCGGCGTGTCACGTTGCAGGCTTCGACTGCGGGATGGCTGCTTGGCGCGTGCAGGGAGGTCGCAGGAGCAGGATTCAACGATGTAAATACCCGTCGGTCGCTGAACGTATGTATCTCTGGATTCCCAGGTCCCAGTATGTGTCAGGCACCCTTGCAAATCAAGTGTCGAGCGGGTGTTCTTCTTCCCTCCTCGTCGGTAGGCGGGCAAAGATCCAATCAATATATATGTATATATAGATAGATACACCTATACTTTTAACGCTTGCTACGTCATCTTCCTACTCTCCTCTTCCGACCGATGGGTACTCAGTTGGAGCAGTGTGCATCAGGAACGAAATGGCGTGTCGCTTTTCTCCGCTGAGCGCGTGCCGATCACGCCCCAGACTCGCGCACTCCGCTCACGCCGCGCTCGCGAAGCGGCCTGTGTTGCTGAAACGGGGCCTGGCGTCTGACGTGTCCCTGCCTCTACGGTCGGACCGAGGTGTAAGATCGAGGTTCGTTCGGTTACGTTCCCCGTTCGCTTTTTTTATGCTTGGTGGATGTTCTTGTGCATCCTGCGGGAGGGATCTTCTGGTGTGGGGTATGGTGGCCAGCGGAGGGTTTCATGTTCTTGGAAGATGTGCTCTTCGGGTCCAGGTCCGACCGCCCGGGGTTGAAACCGAATGCAGAACCTTCCCTCTGCAGTGTTGACAGCGCCATGGACGCATCCAGCCGCGTGGCCGCGCACCTCGCGGCGCGTGCCTGGCCGAAGCACCCACCGTGCGAATCGCCGGATGGCCCTCCTCGACTTATGCTGTTCCGACCTGATTCAGCCTTGATCACCAGAAAGGATTTAGAACACCAAGGAAGTACCGAAATCGGAAGGGGTTTCGCGCGTCGGGCCCTGGGAGGCGATATTCGTTCGACCTTTGTTCGATACCTTCCTGGATCCTCGAAATTGTTTCTGGAAGTGGTCCTGAAGTACGATGGGAGCAACATACATACCTTTCTGGATGCTCGAAGTTGTTTCTGGGAAGTGGTCCTTACGTACGATGGGAACAACATAATCCTCGACACGAAGCAGGAAGTCGCCCAGTGCGCGGCAGGCGGTGGGGGGGAGGGAACGCGAGGGACGCGGAGCGGGTGGATCAGAAGGGGCAGGCGTGTTTGCGTGGCGTCCGAGTAGAGGAGGGGGAGGAAGAGGAGGAGGAGGAGGAGGAGGAGGAGGAGGAGGAGGAGAAAGAGGAGGAGGAAGAGGAGAAAGAGGACCCCTGCTCAAGATGCGCCCGACGTCGCGACCCCTGATGCCCCCGACGTCGCGACCCCTGTTCAAGATGCGAGGCCCAAGCTCTTGACCCCATCCTTGGGACAGTATGTGAGGCGTTCCATAAAGGGCCGTGCCTTCGAGGATCGAAGGAGTTGTCATCTCTTCCCCGGCGGAAGGCGGCAGACGAACGGCGGAAGGTCGGCGGAAGTAGATTTCCGCTGGCGGAAGCCGGCGGAAGGGCTGCGGAACGCGGCGGAGGTAAAACATGCGCCCCTAAGAGATAACAGCATTTTTGGGTTCAGGGTCTCCGGAATCCGCCATGTATGTCGGTCGCGGGTTGTTTTCGTTGACGGCCCCAGGGGCCCGAAAATTGGAATGGGAGGCCGAAGGTGTAGAGACCAAAAACGCGTGAGCGACGCAACAGAACGGGGTCGTCTGCGGCGACATGGGCGCGTGAGCTGCCCGCGCAAGCTCGCGCGTAAGCGCCCTCGTTCCCAACGCAACGTTCCGCGCTGGCGGCCCGCGTAAGCCACCGCGTGAGGTCGCTGCGTCATCGTGCGTAAGACCCCGTTTTCGATCGTGGCCCACGTGTCGCTTGTCGTCCGTGGCGCCAAGAGGCTCAGGGGGCCCCTCCTTTCCCTCCCTCCGCTCTCGGACGGGGCAGCTCGGCCGAGGGGAGGGGGGCAGGACGGCGACCAGGGCCCCGAGCTCGTGGGGCTCCTGAAGAAGACCGTGGTCACGGAGAGAAGGGGAGGCAATGTGAAGTCGGGCGTGTCTTTCTATAGGGGGAATATCCAAAAATTGTGCAGAAACAGCCTGGGGACGATAGTTCAACTACGTTTGACTGTTTTTGAGCGTCCTTTGGCTATTTTTCTTTTTTCGTCCAAGACCCGCCTGTAGGACGACACACCCGACCTAAAGGTAATGGGGATGATGAACCGGTTGCTCCCGCCCTGCCCCCTCCCCATCATGCCCTCTTCCTGCCCTCCTCCTGCCCTCCTCCTGGCCTCCCATGCATTGACGTGCATTGGCGTGCTGTGGCATGCTTTGGCATGCATGCGCATGCTTTGACTTGCTTTGGCATGCATTGGCGTGCATTGGAGCCACCGTGACCTCCAGGGTGGTGGCACCAGGAAGCTGGGCCCACTAGCGGAGTTAAGGCGCCACAGAGCCAGATTACCTCAAGTCCTTCTCCCGCTCCCCCCCCCCCATGCCCACCCCCCGGCCCCGGGCCGATCATGATCCTCCTGCCACCAGGTCCTGATAAGCCTCCTAAGCCTCCTCCCGACCTCCCCTCCTGCTTCTTCTCCCCCCTGCGCGCACCTTCGGCGAGGGAGAGGCGAAGGAGGAAAGGGCGAACGTATGTGAGTGAGGATGTGGACAAGGAGGGCAGCGAGGAGGAGGAAGAGGTAGAGGTAGAGGTAGAGGTAGATGTAGAGCCAGAAGTAGAAGTAGAGGTAGAGGAAGAAGAGGACGACGACTGAGCGGGAGGGGAGGGAGGAGGAGGAGGAGGAGGAGGAGGAGGAGGAGGAGGAGGAGGAGGAGGGGGAGAGGGAGGATGGCGACCAAGCGAGAGAGGAGGGAGGAGGAAGGAAGCCAGGAAGACGGAGGAGCCTGGGGAGGAGGAGGCTGGAGGAGGAGGAGGAGGCTGGAGGAGGAGGAGGAGGAGGAGGAGGAGGAGGAGGAGGAGGAGGATAATAGGAGAGGAGCAGGAGGAGGAGGAGAAGGAGGAGGAGGAGGAGGACGGCTAAGCGAGAGAGAGGATAGGAGAGAGGGACGAAAGAAGACGGAGGAGGGCGGAGCGCGAAGGGATGAGGTTAGAAGGGGGACGCGGGGGGGGAGGGCAGAGGGGGGAGGAGGAGGAGGAGGAGGAGGAGGAGGAGGAGGAGGAGGAGAAAGATGGAGGAGGACCAGGGCGATCTCGGAAACCAGAGCGAGGATGAGCTGGACGAGAAATTGGGAGGAGGGGGAGGAGGATGAGGAGGAGGAGGAGGAGGAGGAGGAGGAGTAGGAGGAGGAGGGGGAGGATGCTGGAGGAGGAGGAGGAGGAGGAGGCGGAGGAGGAGGAGGAGGAGGAGGAAAGAGGAGGAAGAGGATGACGACGAAGTCTGGGCAGCAGAGGGGACTTCCCAGCACGTGTTGGGAGCGGTGCCGTGCATTCGAAGCGCGGGAAGTTCCGCATGAAGCACCGCCGCAGCAGTCATCAGCGGAGCCATTGGAGCGCTCTTTCGTGGAAGTATGGACATGGGCATCCATTTGCGAAGGAACGAAGATGATTGAAGGGCGATGTTGGAATTGTTGCCACTGTCTGCATTGGCCAGATCAGCCGTACGATATGTGTCTTCATTGATTCAAGTCGGGCTTGGGTCGAGAAGGCGCAATACAGAGTATCCACCTGCCTACGTCAATGTTGTTTCCGCCACTGTCGCCACCAAGCTTGAGAGCATCTCATTGGCGACGATCGTGAAACACTGCCAGTGCAGGCCGACAACGCGAAGGTGGCCAACTTGCACGTTGGGTCAGCAGTCCAGATCGGGTGTTGCTGGAAAAGAGTATGGTGGAAGGTTGACGGGATCTGGCCTCGGACTCGAATTTCGGAGTTTTTGGCGTGGGACGTTCGTTGTTCCAACGTTCTCGCAAATGGTTCGGCGAATGTTGCCCTGGAGCGCAGTTCGGATGGGCAGCTGTCAGCGCAGCCGATGTCAGTCTGAGCGATGGACGAACGACTAAAAGATTCGCCTGTGCGGTGATGGTGCCAGGAGGGTCGACGGACGCAGCGCAGCTGGCGTGGCTGTGCTGGCCCGTCCCGGGACAACAGCAACGCTATCACACAGTCTGAGATCATATGTTTGGAATGTTATCGGCAGCATGTACGGCAGAAGCGTTTTCACTGGAATTCAGCTTCGAGATCCTCGTGGATATGCTGAGGTGAGGGCGTGCTACGGGAGGGGAAATTAAGAACGGATCTAGACGAACGCGCTTTGGGCGCGGGCCACAGTTATGGAACATGATGATGAAGACGGGAATGAGTAAAATGTGCAGGATCATTGGGGTGAGGGGGGTCGAGGCGAAGAGGGGATCAACGGGAGTAGGAGGACGAGGAGGAGTAAGAGGGAGGAGTTGGAAGTGGAGACCGCCGGACCTTTGGCCATCTCTTCCCGCCCCTCCCCCTCTGTCGCCGTCAGTGGCCACTGCTAGTACACTTCGTGCGTGCAGTCACTCCGTGGCTGAAAGAACACGGCGCCGCAGGACGAGTCGGCGTGAGGGCCCCGAGCCGAATCACGCCCCTTGCGTCCCATGGCCCTCCTTTTTCATAACATCTCCCTCGTCCCTCGCCATCCCGTCCACTTCCCCCCTTTCTCCCAGCCCGGTTCTGCCCATACTCCCCAAACATAGGTGAACCCTGGACGCTTCGCGTAACCCCAGCTGCGCATCCAGAAACTATGCCCAAGCGAGTTGCCTTGGTCAGGGATGTGGAGGAGCATGCAGTGAAAGAAGGGGTTTGGGAAGCCGTCATTACCCTAAGGGGAGAAAGATGGAGGAGGAGGCGTCGGAGCAGGAGGGGAAGGATGAGGAGGAGGAGGAGGAGGAGGAGGAGGAGGAGGAGGAGGAGGGGGAGGAGGAAGAGAGGAGGAGGATGAGGAGGAGGAGGAGGAGGAGGAGGAGGATGGAGGAGGGAGGAGGAGAAATAGGCGGATGAGCAGGAGGAGGAGGAGGAGGGCGAGCAGAAAGGCCAGGCACCTCTTGGATACCTGTCGGAGTCTCTTCGGATGTCTCTTAAGAGCTTCTTGGAGTCCTCTTGGGGCGTCCTGGGGGCCTTGGCGATCCCGTCGGCCTTTTGGAGCGTCTTGGGTGCCTCGGGCCAGCCTCTTAAGGGTCTCCTGGGAGCTTCTTGGGGACCTCCTGGGAGCGTCTTGGGGCCTCCTGGGGCCTCCTTGGGGCACTCCTGAGAGTCGTGGGGCCAATCTTGAGGCCATCTCGCGGGATCTCGATCCAAGAAGGGGGGGGTCCCCGATGCGCTTCCCCCCCGGAGTGGCCAGCACCGGCCCAAAACCTCAGGACAAGCAGAGTGTGTGTGTGTGTGTCTGTGTGTCTGTGTGTCTGTGTGTCTGTGTGTCTGTGTGTCTGTGTGTGTGTTGTGTGTGTGTGTTGTGTGTGTGTGTGTTGTGTGTGTGTGTGTTGTGTGTGTGTGTGTGTGTGTGTCTGTGTGTCTATGTGTGTGTTGTGTGTGTGCCCTGCCGCCGAGGCCTTCTTGGACGCTCCAGCGACTCGCGGACCCCCCCTCCCGTCCAGGTCCAGGGGAGGGGGTAGGGAGCAGTGATAACCTTAAGTCGGGCCTGTCCCTCTACAGGAGGAATATTCCACAATAGTCAAAAGTAGTCAGGGGAAGGTTTCTTTAAATACCATTTCTGAGTATTTTAGGGGTATTGCGAAGTGTTAGCTTGCAAGCCCCAAGGCGGGCGCGGAAAAGTTGGTGGCAAGCGGCGTCAGTGGCTTTGGGCATGAAATGGTTCGATAATGGGTGCGAATTCGTCAGCATGGACACTCTAGAGAAATTCGGAGGAGTGAGTCAACGTGCGACACAGGGCAGCCCAGCCAGAAATGATCCGCCCATTTGCGGACAGGCGTTTGCAATGGGAGGGCAGCTTACGGCGCAGTAGGCGTTGCGACGTAGTTGGACGGAGTTGCCCGCTGACCAGGCGGCGTGGTCTGGCTTCGCAGTGTCCTCGTCGTGCCGGTGCCAATGTCCAGCACAGGGTTCATGTCGTTCCGATTAATCGGTCCGGTTCGATACCGATGTTGGCCGACCCGATTCCATTCGATTCCGGTCGATGCGGTCCGATTGTCCCAAGGGTTGTGCAGCCTGGCGCCAGCCGATCCGATTCGATGTCGGCTCCGTGCCGGTGCAGCCCGAGCCGACGCAAATGTTGTTTCGATCCGATCTCCCGGTTCGATGATCACATATCTTGGAGCAGCCGAGCACCGTTCCAGCCCTTTACGCGTCGGAGCCCTGGTCTGGGGGTCAGCGGCCCACACGAGATCGCCACTCATGAAGGCCTGGAGGGCCAGCACCCCCTGAAGAGGCACAGCAGCTTTCACATCAGGCCATGGGGTCGTCTAGCTGGACATGCGCTTCGATGTGGCGCCGAGGCTGTTGGCTTGCAGGCGTGGGTTGACGTCTCCCCGCGTGCCAGAGGTGGTGTTCGTGTTCCCAGTGGTGCCCTTTCGTGGTCCATGGTGCTGCTGCGGCGCCAGCCGCAAGACGCATCTAGTTCTTTGAGCGCACCCGGAGGCAACTGGCACGGCCTGGCATGCAATCCAGGGCCAGGGCATCGTTTTCAAGAGGTTGTGGGAGGCGGAGGGGAAGAGAAGTGGAAGGAAGGAGTGAGGATGATAGAAGGAGGGAGGGAATGAGGGAGGAAGGAGGAGGACGAAGGGAGGAAGATGAGGGGGACGCTTCGAGTACCTACAACTTCGTGTTATTCCGTTCATGCTTGATGTAGGATCGAGGGGAGCAGAAAGAAAAAACCGTTGGAGAAAGGAGCAGGAGGATAGGGAGGAGGAGGAGGAAGAGGAGGAGGAGGGAACGTAGGGGAGGAGGAGAAGGAGAAGGAGGAGTAGTGAGTGGTGGGAGTAGTAGTAGCAGTCAAGTTAGCTGGGTGGAGTGAGTCAAAGGGCCCCGCCTTCTACCACCCTCCCGCCCACAACATGAGAACATATTGTGGCACACTGTCTTCTGGCGGGCGCGGCGAGCACGAAGCATGCGCCGCGCCGATTCAGCAATGCCACTTCCCCTCGGAAACGGAACGGGGCTCGGGCGAGGTGGGCGTTCCGCTTAAGCCGGGCCTGTCCCTCTACAGGAGGAGTACCAAAACATGCGGAAAGAATCGCACGGGGACGATTTGTGTTGAGTACGTTTGGGCATGTGTTGGGATTTCTTCTGAATAGTTTTGCATCTGGCGTCCAAGATCCGTTTGTAGGAGGACATACCCGACCTAACATTCTGGACGCCCGAAGTGGGTGCGGAAAGAATGGGTACAATGCCCAACAGTAGTTCCTGTTCATTTTGAACCGGACTCGCTGTCCGCGCCGCCGCGGCCTGTGTCCATTTGAGAGAAGGCCGCCCGCCCAACAGCGGCCGCTGTTGGTTTTGTTGTTGGGCATTGTACACATTCTTTCAGTACCCATTTCGGGTGTCCAAAAGCATGTCGCCCGCTTCGCGAGGCCCCCGCTGCCGGAGCCGCCTGCAATACGCCTCGGCGAGCGAGCGGTGGGCGACCCGTGCCCGCGCGCCGGGGAGCGCCACGCCCGAGCCACGTGCGCGCACGGAACTTTTTTTGGGCGGGGGGGCGACAGGTCGCCCACCCCCGCGCGGGCCTTCCAAAATTAGCGTCAAGTCACCCCCAACAGTGACACGTCGATTAGTGAATTGTCCGTTTTCGGTTCTCGACAGGGCGCCGTGGCCGTTATTTTCCAGGCTTGCGCCCCCCAGGTTTGGGCCTCAGGTCGTTTGCAATAAACCACGTTTTACTAAAGGGGGTCTGTCCATCCCCGATTACATCGGGCGTGTCCCTCTACAGGGGGAGTATTCAAGAATAGTAAGACTATTGTCTGGGAGCGACGTTTCAAGCATTCGTTTGTGGTGTTGTTTTGCCTTGTTTGGGGTGTGGCTTATGTTTCGACAAAAGATCCGCCTGTAGATGGACACGCCCGACCGAAAGCGAGCAGGAGAAAGACGTATGCCGCGTCGAGGCGGGAGCGCCGCGTTCGAGCGAAGCCTGCGCGGTACCGAGGCGGGAGCGACGCGTTCGCCCGCCCGCGCGTCGACGAGAGTGCATGCGAAGCAGATCTGCGCCGTGCCCCTGCGGGAGCTCAGCTCTCTATGAAGAGGCACGCGGCGCCGAGGCGAGAGCGTCATTCCCATCTTTCGCGCGCGGGGTGTGCTCACCGCCTCATTCCTGCCGAGCATGTTGCACCATGGGCGACGCAATATCCGTCTCGAGACGACAAAGCACTGGTTATGTATTGTTTCTTTCAGGAGAGACAGAAACACACAGACACAATTGATTGCCGATTCCTGGGAGAATATGCGAAAATGTTGGAAGTGGGGGGGAAGACAGAAACCCAGAACATGTGTGAAAATGGGGGAATCCTGTGATTTGTGTGTATTTATTTGTATGCTTGTGGGCCCCTTCATTCTTGACAGGTAGGACGGGACCACCCAGATTGGTCTGCCACCTGCCGGCTAGGAGGCAGAGTGGGAGAAACAACTAATAAGGGATGGACAAAGGATCAGGGAGGAGATGCTAAAGATGATGATGATGATGGTGGTGGTAGTGATGATGACGATGATGTTGATGCTGGTGCTGATGACGATGATGATGATTATGACGATGACGATGATGATGATGATGATGATGATGATGATTATGATGATGATGATGATGATGATGATGATGATGATGATGATGATGATGATGATGATGATGATGATGATAACGATGATGCCGATGATGACGATGATGATGATGATGGTGATGATCATGATCATGATCACGATCATGGTGATGATGAGGATGCTGATTATGATGCTGATGATGACGATGATGAGGATGAGGATGAGGACCAGGATGAGGATGAGGATGGTGATGGTGATGGTCATGGTGGTGGTGATGCTGTTGGTGGTGGTGTTGGTGATGATTTATGTGGTGATGGTGATGCCGATGGGGTGGTTATGATGATGGTAATGTTGATGTTGATGATTATGGTGATGTGGATGATGATGCTGATGGTGATTGAGTGTGATGGTGATGATGATGGTGGTGGTGGTGATGATGATGATGATTACGACGACGACGAGGACTATGATGAAGGTGGTGATGCTGATGATTACGGTGATGGTGCTGGTGGTGATGATGCTGATGCTTTCGATGATGATGATGCTGATGATAATGATGCTGACGGTGTTGTTGATGATGCTGATAATTATGCTGAAGCTGATGATGGTGGTGATGATGGGCATGCTGATGGACATGATGGTGATGCTGATGTTGATGACGATGATGATGCATATGATTATGATGATGCTGATGCTGATGACGCTGATGATGATGCTGATGACGATGCTGATGACGATGATGATGATGATGATGATGCTGCTGCTGCTGATGATGATGATGATTATGATGATGATGATGATGATGATGATGTTGCTGTTGTTGCTGGTGCTGATTGATGATGCCGATGACGATTATGGTGGTAAGGATGGTGCTGGTGATGGCGATGGTGACGATGCTGTTGACGGTGGCGATGACGACAGGGATGATATTGATGATGGTGTTGATGATGACCGGGGAGAGGAGGAGGAAGAGGAGGAGGAAGAGGAGAGGGAGGAGGAGGGAGAGGAGGAGGAGGAGGAGGAGGAGGAATAGGAGGGGAGGAGGAGGAGAGAGGAGGAGGAGGAGGAGGAGGAAGAGGAGGAGGAAGAGGAGGAGGAAGAGGAGGAGGAGGAGGAGGGAGAAGGATTGAGGGCAGCGCAGGAGGGGCTCCGACCTCTGGATGGCGCCGATGGGCGGGGCGGGGGTGGCACTGCTCGCGACGCGACCCACGTGAGAGACCAGAGGGGAGGAAAGCGACGCCTACCACGTCCTCTTCGCTGGTGGGAGAGGGCAGCTCGGAAGGTGTTGGAGAAGGAGTATCAGGAGGGGGCAGGAGGAGGAGGAGGAGAAGGAGCCCGCTGGCGCGATGGAGGGGCCGCCCGGAAGTTTGTGTGTGTGTGTGTCCCCGAGGTTGAACTTGCCTTGGGGCGGCTTCTTAGTAGGTAGGCACGTTTTGCATTGCGGAACGTTTCCTGGTAGGTATCCGAGGTATTCGAGGAAGAAGGCGAAGACGACGGCGATGGAGGGAGAATGCAAAGGCGGGGGAGGAGTAGGAGGACGAGGGCGAGGATGAGGACGAGGAGAACGAGTGAGAGGACGAGGAGGAGGCTGAGGAGGAGTGCCGAGAGTAATCCCAGGATGTATCGACGATTCTGCGATACACCCTCTCGTTCCAGATTCCCTCGGCAATAGTTTCTCACCAGCATAATCATGCACTGCGCCGAGCTCCCCTTGGAAAGACGCGACCCCGTGGGCCAGCAGTTTGGCGGGAGCTCCGCTTGGAGGAGCAGCTGCCCTCCACCAGTCGAGCTGTCCTCCGCCACTCGAGCTCCGTCTGGAGAGGGGGCTGCCCCCTGCCCAGCGAGCTGCTGCAAGGAATGTCGACAGGGCGGGGACACAGCCTTCCAGGAGGTGTCCGGCGACGGCCCCGCTGGGAGAAGGAACCGCCCTCCATCCGTGCCACTGTCTTGGTTCCGTTGCATCTTCGGGGGACCTCGCCTGTCCCCGAAATTGGTGTCTTTTCTTGTGCCCGACGCGGGCCCGATGCGGACTCGACGCGGATTTGGCGCAGGTTCGATGCGGATTCGGCACGGATCTTGCGAGGCCGACGTGGATTCGACACGGATTCAGCGCGGATAGGGCCGCGACGGGACAGACGAGGTCCCCCGAGGATGCCACATAATCTTGGATGTTTTGTAGAGCCGGTTTCTGCAAGGTCTGGGCGATGACGGCCGTGATCGGCCCTCTCCCGCCCTCCCCCCCCCCCCTATCACGTCACGCCAGTCTGCCCACACTTGGCAACGATGTCCCGCGGATTCTCGGAAGATGCCCTGAGATTTCTGGCGGGGCCCCCCGCCGTGATGGCATCGGGGGGGACGAGCCCCCCTGCTCCCGCGATCACGGCCGTTACCACGAACAAAAACAATCGGCTCTGATTCTTCGGTTAAAAAATCTTGTCGAGTCCCGTGCGAGGGCCCAATCTGAGAAGGAATTGGCCTCCAAATGTGTAGCCGACGACGAGTTCCCAGGGCGAGAGCCGCATTTCGAAAAGGAACCGCCCTCCATTCCCGTAACTGCTGGCATTTTTCGGGCCGGGAATGCGCGGTACCAGGGTGAGAGCCCAATTTTGAAGATGATCCGCCTTCCGTCCGTGCACCCGTGACATGGACAGCGGCCGTACCGCTGTAGCTAACGCTCGTCATGGTCGTCACGTGTCGGGGACGTTGCTGGCAGGAGCCCCGCTTGTTGCTGTTGCTGCCCGACCGCACTCAGACCCAGTGACTCCTTCGCGAGTGCAGGCATGAGGAGCGACGGGTTTTGCGCCCAGCTGGTGATCGTTTTTTATTCATTGTTTTGCCGATCGGCGCGGGCTCTCGCACCCCCCTCTCCCCCCCCCCCATGGAGTAGATCTTGGCTGTTTCTGGCGCCTGCTTCAGGCAGGTGGAGCCTCCCCCCTTCAGGACGCACTGTTGCAAGCAGTCGCGCGAGGCAGAGGTCCGGAGTCGGGCATGTCCATCTACAGGGGGAATGTCCCAAAATAGTCCAGAAAATAATCAGGGGACGATTTGTTGACCAGTTTTGCAGATGTTTGGTGCATGTTTGACGTTCTTGTTGTTGATGTTTCGTTCAACATCCGTTTGTTGGGGGGCACGCCCGACCGAAGCCCAATGTCGAAACGCCGAGTAAAACATTCAAACAACGCTCAACCGGGCCTCCCGTGGCCCCCCGCGGGCCCAGTGCCGTCGGAGACCGACCGAGGAGGGACAACACGCGTCCCTGGGGGAAGGCCCGAGGGTCTGGGGCCCGTTTCTCCCTCGGGGCCCGCTCCTCCCCCTAAACTCCTCCTCCTCCTCCTCCTCCTCCTCCACCACCTCTCCTCCTCCTCTCCTCCTCCTCCTCCTCCTCCTCCTCCTCTCCTCCTCCTCCTCCTCCTCCTTTTCTCCTCCTCCTCCTCCTCCTCCTCCTCCTCCTCCTCCTCCTCCTCCTCCTCCTCCTCCTCCTCCTCTCAAGTTCTTGGCACGAGGGCATTTTGCCGTCGGCCAGCTCTCGCCTCCACGTGGCACCTGAGGGACACCGAGGGGTGCAGGGCATATCGCTACCGTGCCCCTCGCTTGACTAAGAAGGGCATCGAGTAATCATGCCAAGTTTTGTTTCTCGACCATGGTGCCGCTGAGCGGCTGTGGAAGGAACGAGTGGAACGACATCCTGGAAACAAGAACTGATCGAAGGTGCATTCAATGTTCCAGGATTGTGAAGCTCCATGTTCCAAGGTCGAAATCTCCGAAGACGAAGTCTGTATCCTTTGCCGACGGCGGCCCTGGTCCCAACCGCAAGAGATCGGAGCCCCCGCGGCCCATCCTCAAGCCAGGGAATGTCACCAATGGGCCCGCTGCCGCCATACTGTCCGCGCCCGAACACCTCGCGCGCACCATCCAGGTGGTGTCCGACCCGACGATCCAGGCAGCGCTCTAGCAGGAGCTCAGCAGGCTTGAAGCTCAGACTCATGCTGCGTTCAGCGCCAAGGACTCGGCAGCGGAGCGCGCGCGCAGGGCCGATGCGGCTTGGCGCGATGCGGACACTAAGCATTCCCAGGCCGTGAGCGCGGTCATGCGCCTCAGGACGGCGTTCGCCGCGGCTGAGGCCAAGGAGCAGCTAGCCGCGGCCGCGCTTGCGACATCCACCGCGGCCAAGCAGGAGGCAGCCCGACGTCTCGCGGAGGCCGAAGGCATCTCCCCCAGCTCCAAGGGCGACGGAACGATGTTCAACCTCAGCTGGGATGAGAGCACCCTCGCAGATTCCGAGAAGCTGGAGGAGCACGAGCGCACGAGCACGGCAGAACTCGAGCGTCAGCTTCGCGATGCGCGGCAGATCCTCGCTGCCCGCGAGATTGAGATTTCCAGTTGGTTGGCCTTCGCATGGCAGCCGAGGGGCGCGCGAAGAAGAAGAAGAAGGGCAAGGCAGCTGACGAAGGCGCTGCTCAGGAGGTGTCGCCAGCCAGCCAGGCGGCAGCCGCCGCGGCCGCTGCTGCGGCCTCAGCCGACCCGACCCGACCCGACCTCTGGTGCTCTTGGCGCTCAGGAGGCTACCGCAGCCTCGGAGCAGGTAGATGCGGACGAGGCCGCCAAGGCCGAGGCCGCCAGGCTCTCCAAGGCCAGGTTCGCGGAGGCGCAGACAGCAGCAGCTCAGTCAGCAGCTCAGTCAGCAGCCCAGTCAGCAGCAGCAGCCCAGCCCCAGCCCCGGCCCCAAGGACAGACCAGCGGCAGCGCTAGCCTCCGCAGCAAAGGCGCAGCCCCTGACGCGGCCAAGGCCAAGGGCAAGGGTTTCGGTTCAGACGCTACTTCTCCGCGCGGAACGGCGGCGGGGCCCTCGAGCCAGCGCGAGTCAGCGAGAGCCCCCGTCGAGCCGCCACCCCACGACCCACCATGTTTTACTTATCCCACCTCCACTTCAGTGCTTCTTCTTGCAGTCGGGTGAC
The DNA here is from genome assembly GCA_963575745.1 of Prorocentrum cordatum. NCBI lineage: Eukaryota > Dinophyceae > Prorocentrales > Prorocentraceae > Prorocentrum > Prorocentrum cordatum. Next base: position 33,554 of record CAUYUJ010008507.1, read on the forward strand.
ATCACTGTCCGCAAGTGAAGGTCTTGGCACCCGAGGGGCCTCATCTACCACGGTTCGTGATTGAAGCGTGACGGCTACGGCGACCTTCGCAGTGGAACGGGGGTCCACGACCGAGGCCGACGGGGAGTCGCACATTGCACTGCTGTTTGGCAATGTGACCTGCATGAGCGAGCGCGTTTCGAATTATTATTTATCTCTCAAGTCTACCTATCCCGCCTTCGCCGGGGCTCGCGCGGCACGTGCTGGGCTACGCAGGTCGGATCAACGGGCGAGGGCAGCGGGCTCTAGGCTCTTCCCGAATCCAGCCCGCGAGCAGCATCGGGGTTCAGTTTCGACGGACAGCCAACAGGCCCGAGCCAACGAAGGAGGCGAATGGATTATCTGCCATGGCCAGGCTCGCAGCTTTCATCATGTCGGCAGCAACAGTATCATTCGCGCTGGGGGGACTGCTACGCTCGACGGCATGGCGGCTACACTGGCGCACGGGCTGAGACGGAGGCCGTGAAAGATGAGGAGGAGGAGGAAGAGGAGGAGAAGGAGGAGGAGGACGACGACCAGGAGGAGGAGGCGAGGAGGAGGGGGAGGAGGAGGAGGACGAGGAGGAGGGAGGAGGAGGAGGAGGAGAAGGAGGAGGAGGAGGAGGAGGAGGAAAAGGCGCATCGGCTGAGGGCCGCCCCTGGGGATTGGGGGGCAGCCCTACCCGCCGCGGCCTCACGCGTGGCCCCCGGCCCGCGCACGCCATAGCCCGCAGATCCCCGCGGCAGCGCTGCCTGCAGGCGGCGCAGCGCACCCGCGGGCCAGCTTCGGCCACCGCGGCCTCGCCGCGGTCACGCCGCCATGCAAGCGGCGGCATTGGCGGCGTTCTCGCTCACGAGAGCCCGCCAAGCACAGACGTGAAAGGAGAGCCCGCGGACACGCGCGACTGCTCGCAAGGGCGGTCAGCGCTCGAGAGTTGCTCCTACGTCACCACAGCGCCCAGCAACCACGGCGCCAGACCGACTGTGCAGAAGACATGGCTGGTACCTGGCAGTGCGCGTGTGGGCGCCATGTATCAGAGCGGCACTGGACGTGCCGAAGTTGCAACGGGCACTACAACCAGAGAAGGCGACGCCCCGCATCGCGAGGGCGACCACCACAGCAGCAAGCAGCAAGTTCTGCCACTCCGAGGCGGGCTTCCCAGCCCGACTCCTTGGCGAAGAAGCCCATAACCAAGACGTCGTTACCTCTCCCCAAGAGCGAGGCAGAAGCGCACAAGGTTTACGAGGTCCACGGCAACTTTCCGACCGACCCAGCGGCGCAACGCCAGTACAAAGACGAGATCAAGAGCCGCACTCACGACGTAGCCAACCTCATTTGTGCGGCCAGGCGGGCAAACGAGCCCTGCGACGAGGAGCTAACCGAAGTTGCAGCGCTCAAGTTCCTGATGGGACTCACCGAGAAGCGCCAGGGCCAGATCCAGGCCCTCAAGGACAAGAAGGCCACTTACAAGGAGAAACTTGGCAAGATTCGGAAAAGCATCAAAGAGTTCAAACAGCAAGAAAAACAGGTCGAGGCGGGGATCGCCAAGACCGACGTCTGCATAGCCGAACTCGAGGATGCCCCAGACTCCGAGGACGACGAGCCCGACGACGCTGCCCAGGACCACCTGACAGCGGACGGCCCAACCTCACACAACGTGGCACCACCGCCGCCCCCAGCAGCGCCTGGCACCCAAATGGCACAGATGCAGGCACAGCTTGCCATGCAGCAAAGCATGATCAGCCAGCTGTTGGGACTTGTCCAGCCAGCCGCGGGGGCTTGCATCCAGGGCGTCCCTGGAGTGCCCCCGCCCGTTACGGGCGCGGTCCTTCCACCGCCCCCAGCACATCTGATCCAGCAGATGCAGACCATGGCGCCTGGCACCTTTCCCCCCCAGCAAGTGTTCAGCCAGCCCCAGCAAACCCAGCAGGCGCAGCAGGGCTCGCCGGCGAGGTCCAAGTCGGCGATGGGCCAAGCCTACTTGGCGGCGAAAGGGAAAGACAAGGGCGGCAGTGCCGTGGGGTTTACCCCAGAGGGGGCGGTTGCCCCCATGGCAGGTGACCAGACGGGAGCCGCGCCTGCAGCGACGGGCCTTGCAGCGCCGCCCCCGATCGCGGCAGCGGCGCCACAGGCGCCGCCGGCTACAGACACCAAGGCCCCACCAGCAGCGCCACTACACATGGCGCCAGCCGCGGCCCAGCCGCCAGCAGCCCCGCTTGCAGCTGCCCCACAGCAGGCAGCCCAGCAGCCACCAGCCGCTCCACAGCAGGCAGCGATGGCAGCACAGCGGCAGCGGGCGGCCCAAGCTGCGCACCAGCAGCAGCAGGCGGTACCAGCGGCAGCCAGGTCGGCCGCGGCCGCGACGCCCGCGCCCGAGGCGGCGAGGGCCCAGGCTCCAGCCGGGGGCCAGCCCCCAGCCCAGGGGCCGGGGCAGCCGCCAGCCCCACTCCCTGGAGGGCCAGGCCCCCACCAAGCCCAGCGCGAGCTGATGCGCGCCATAGCGGCAGCAGAGGCCGCCGGGATGGACCATGCGACGCCGCACAACATGGTCCCAGCGATGGCCACGCTGGACGAGTACATGAGATACCTGCCAGAGATGGGGATCTGCACGGACCCAGTGAAGATCAGGGAGCTGCATGCCCAACTGGAGGCAGCAAGGCGGACGGGCCCAAGCCAGGGGGCGATCACTGTGCAGTCGTCCCCGACCCAGGCGATCGCACCGACCCCGCATGCAGACTCGCAATCAGCCCTAAGCCCACAGCTGCAGGGGTTGGACCGAGTTGCGCAGGCCGCTACGGCCGCATTCTTCCAGAGGCAGCGCGAACTCCAGGAGCAGGCGGAGGCAGCCAGAAGACCACGCCCTACCTCTCCGCCCAGAGCCTCCCCGCACCACAGCTCGCCTACCGAGCAGCCCGTGCCAACAGCAGTGCCGAGTCCCATCTCGCCACCAGGGCAGGCAGCCCAAGGGCAGCCACCAGCGCTACCATCTCCCACGGAGATCACAGTCCCCAGCCAGCTGGGCTCACCGTCGGAACCAACGCTGGTACGCAGCCCAGCCTTTGCCACGGCAGCGGGGCGCCCACCCACGGCGCCCTTCCTCCCGGAAGCCCACGCGCCAGGATTCCACTCCGCTCCGACTCAGTTAGCATCGCAGACCCAACCAGATACCCAGGTTGCAGCAGATGCGCCTCCAGCACCAACAACGCCCGAGCGCCAGCAGCCAGCGGCCCTCAGCCCCGCATCGCCAGCCGACCCAGCGTACGGCCAGAACGCTCACGACTGGGGGCCGCTGGGGCAGCCGCCAAGGAAGTCGGCGTGCGCCCCAGGCACCATGAAGGACGACATTTGACCTTCCGCCCATCAGTCTCGTGGGGAGGCGCCTTCTTCTGCTCGTGCGCCCAGCCGGCATGCGACGATGAAGAAGGAGATCAACACCTACTCCATCGTCAGACTGAGCAGAGTGAGCCACCTGCCGCGATTTTTGAGGGATTCTCGAGACAAGAAGAGCCCCCCTCGCGCTTGGTTGGGTCACCGGAGCTCTCAACCCCACTTCGTCGTGGCGCCCCGCGGGACCCAGGGAACCAAGGTGAAGTCAATAATGCAACTTTTAGCTTGCCTGAGGCTGACCCTTTTGATCAGGCCGACCCTAATGCTGAGGGGGAGGCTAACACCAATTCGATTGGCACCGTCGCGGTTGCGGGGGTAGGTACCCACGGGACTCAGGGGACCCCCCACTGCATGCTCAGTTGAATTTCCTGGAGTATTTTGATCTGGTTTCTGGCGCGATGCCGCTGGAACCACAGGGCCTGAGGCGGCGTCTGCGCGGGGAGCAGGCGCCTCCGCAGATTTACAGCGAGCCCCACAGGGCCCAGAATTATGACTTGGAGACTGCCATTGCACGTGCCTTCCGATTTCCCCCTTTCCCGACCCACCTGGGGCAGGCCCCGTCCATCGCCGCGCAGCTGGGCGAGGCCCGACACAACTGCGTCGCGGCCGCCCTGCACCCTGTTGCTTCGAGGCGTTGCCTGCTGGACTCTTGGTTCGATGTCAGAGGGGCCCTGGATTCCTATCCTCTGGCGCTCCAGCATTGGCCTACGGAACGCTATAACGACACAACTCTGCATCCGCATACTAGGTACGCCTTAGCAAACACTAGCCCTGCCGATGCATGTGAGCCCGAGAGGGCCTGGATATATGTAGACGGATCTCTCGACCCCAAATCGCCCGGGAATGGTGCATGGGCCTTAGTTGTATTGCATCAGATCGGCGATCACTACACTTGCCAAGGTTATTTGTCAGCGAAGAGCTCAGATTCTACAGCGTCTCCTTCGGATCCTTCCAGATGGACAGGTAGTATTGAAGTTCACGGAGTCATATGGGCACTGTCATGGAGTCTCCAAGACCAGAGCAGCGCCCCAGTCTGCATTATCTCTGACAATCTTGCTGCAGTCCAGTTTTCCGAGCTGTTGGCCAAGCCGGCCAAGGACGCTGAGGAAGCCCACCTGATGCAAACAATTATGGAATTAGCAAACCAGAGGCGGCCTGTCACGGTCAGCCATGCCCACGGGCACTCCGGAGACCCCTGGAACGAGCTCGTTGATGTTATTTCGAAGCTTACCTCGGGGATCCTCCTGACGGACAACTTCGAATCCCCGAAGATCCCTAAAGCCTTGAGAAATGCGGTGGACTTCCATCCAGCGGTCGAGTGGCAATGGCTGAGGAGCGCTGATCAGCTAGCCGCCGCGTATCCCCGCCTGGAGGGCGACGCGTTCCATTTTGAGACGTCGCCCCATCTTGCTGCTGCTCATCACTCATCCTCTCCCGAGAAGGAGACTCCAGTAGAAGCAGAGTTGGACTTTCGGGTTGCTTCTTATAGCCCCGGCTCGCTCAAGGCCTCGGTCACCAAAAAGAACAGAAGGGCTAGGGCCACCGCGAGACGCGAGCTATTCGTGGCCCAGGCACTCTTGCAGAGGTGGTTGATTATCGGCGTCCAGGAGGCCAGGAACCTCAAGAAAGCCCAGAAGGCGAAAGGTTACCTTATCTATAGTTCTGGCGGATCTGGCCCTAAAGACAGAAACCACGGGGTGGAGCTATGGCTATCTACTGCGGTCCCATATGGGCATAAAGATGGCAAAAAAATTCTTTCTCTGTCCTAAATGTTGTGTTGTGGTTTACGCTACCCCGAGGTTACTAGTGGCTAAGGTCAAGGCCACAGCGTTGGATCTCACAGTGGCAGTGGGCCACGCACCGCACAATCAGGCCCCTGAGGCTGAGAGGGATGCCTTTTGGAAGGCAGTCGAGTCATTGAATGATAAGTGGGCCTTCGACATCCTTTTATTTGATGCCAACGCCAGGCTCGGCGAGGTCACTAGCGAGTACGTGGGAGGCGAGCAATACCCCCAGCCCCAAGATAAGTATGGCGACGCTCTGCATAAGTTTTTGGCGGGGGGGGGAGGTTCATGCCACTAATACTCTTTTACCTGCTTATGGCCCTGGACACACCTGGACCGCGCACAACATGGCCACGCATAGGATCGACTACATATGCGTTAACCAGCCCCTCTGGGACCACGTCCGCGGCTCTACCCCCCTCCATTGCTTTGACTCTGGCGACAAGCACATCCATCACGTTCCCGTCCAAGCCGCTCTTGCGTGGACTGCTCAGGGCCGGGTCAAGCGAGGAGCCAAACCTCTGGGCCGCGAGAAAATGAAGGACCCGCACGCCCAGGATAAGTTTCGGGCCCTATTTCGGGCCGTCCCTGTCCCGCCTTGGGCTCACAACATACATGATCAGGTCAAGCAACTCACGGACCTTGCGAACGCCTTTGCAATATAATGTTTTGCTGTGGAGGCCTTGCGGCCCAAGAAACCATGCACGTCCAGAGCTTCTTTCGCCCTTATTCGGATCCGAAGAGCCTGCCTCAAGGCCGGGGGAAGCCAGTTTTCGACCCAGGACCCTCCCTCGATCGATCAGGCTCGAAAAATCTTTGCCTTGGCTTGCCGCCTCACTCGGGGGGGCTTGGTTGATTTTGTGGGAAAAACGGAGGGTTCGCCCGCTGCGCCCATGGTTCAGTTTCTTTGTACCCATGCCAGGCTGTGCATCCGGCGGCAAACGACCCCCCATGAGCGGGCTTGTGCCATCGCGGGCATTTTGAGCCT
>CAUYUJ010008508.1:0-22204 GCA_963575745.1 Prorocentrum cordatum
CATCGCCGATGTAGCGGCGACTCGACCCCCGATGGCGCAACGGCATGCTCCGTGGCGGCGGGGTGAGGGGCCCAGGCCCCGATCGGCGATGAGTGGGCGATGGGGGGAAAGGAGGAGGAGGGGGAGGAGGAGGAGGAGGAGGAGGAGGAGGAGGAGGAGGAGGAGGAGGAGGAGGAGGAGGAGGAGGAGGTAGGAGGAGGAGGAGGAGGAGGAGGAGGAGGGGGAGGTGGGAGGGGAGGGGCGAGGGGAGGGGATGGAGGAGGAGGAGGAGGAGGAGAGGAGGAGGAGGGAGGAGGAGGAGGAGGAGGAGGAGGGGAGGAGGAGGAGGAGGAAGGAGGAAGGAGGAGGAGGAGGAGGAGGAGGAGGAGGAGGAGGAGGATGGCATCGCCGATGTAGCGGCTGACTGATCCCCGATGGCCAACGGCATGCCGCTTTAACGGCATGCCGCCGTGGCGGCGGGGGTGAGGGGCCCAGGCCGATCGGCGATGAGTGGGCGCGGGGGGGAAAGGAGGAGGAGGAGGAGGAGGAGGAGGAGGAGAAGGAGGAGGAGGAGAGAGGAGGAGGAGGAGAGAGGAGGAGGAGAGGAGGGAGGAGGAGGAGGGAGAGAGGAGAAGGAGGAGGAGGTAGGAGGAGGAGGAGGAGGGGGAGAGGAGGAGGGAGAGGAGGAGGGGGAGGGGGAGGGGGATGGAGGAGGAGGAGGAGGAGGAGGAGGAGGAGGAGGAGGAGGCGGAGTAGGAGGAGGAGGAGAGGAGGAGGAGGGTAGGGGGAGGAGGAGATGAAGGAGGAGGAGGAAAGAGGAGGAGGAGGAGGCTCACGCAGCTCGTTCAGTTCCTCCGGCGCCGGGAGGCGCCCGCCGCCGGGGCCGACGCCGGCTGCACGCAACAGATGCCGTCATCCCCCCCCTTGCCTATTATCCCCTCCCCCCTGTCGTCCGACCCGGCCCTGGGCCAGCTCCGCTCCCACAGCTGCCCCCGATCGGAAGGCCCGGGGCCAGGGTGTCCCCAGCGTTTCGAGCCATCTCCGAACCCCCTGGGGCCCCCCTGGGCCCCCCTGGAACTCCTGGGGACACCTTGGGCCTGGGACGCCTCGATCTGGCAACACCCGACTTGGGGTTGATACTCCCCCCCTGGGCCAATCCTTTTTTTGGCCATCTTTGGACCCTGCGCCCCGCGCTACCACGGGGCGAGGCGGGCATTGCCCGCCCAACGTCTAGCCGAACGGGGTGAAAATCGACAGAGAGAGAGGGAGCAAGAGAGAGAGAGAGAGAGAGATCCTCCTCCTCCTCCTCCCCTCCTCCTCCTCTTTCCCCTCTCCCCCCTCCTACCCCTTTCACTCCTCCTCCTCCTCCTCGTCCTTCCTCTCATTCCTCCTCCTGTTACTTCCTCCCTCTCCTCATCTCCCCCTCGTCGTCGTCCTCCTCCTCTCCTCCTCCTCATCCTCATCCTCCTCTTCGCCTCCAGCTCCTCTCCTCCTCCTCCTCCTCCTCCTCCTCCTCCTCCTCCTCCTCCTCTTTCAGAGACCTTCAGCGGAGAGAACCAGTTACCGCCTGTACACACAACTGCGCAGCAACATGCCCGTGAAAAAAAGAAAAAAAAAAACAACAACAACAACAACAACAACAACAACCATTTTAAGGCTGTACGCTCTTACTTGCCCGCGAGTCATTCAACACGTATACCCTACACCCTCGATACCCGCCCTCTTCGTCTTCGATCACACCCCTTTCGGGGGGATTCTTTCTCTTTGCTGGGGCCGGCGGGCTTAGACGTACGGGCAAACCGGAACGGGCGGACAATCCTTCGGGGCGTACATCTCTCTGCCCGCCATTGGAATTGGCGCGGGCCCTGCAAGAGGAGGAGGGGAAGAACGAGGGAGAGTGGGAGGAAGGGGAGGGGAAAGGACGAAGGAAGAGGGAAGATACCACGTTGTGAAGGCGTCCTTGGCGCGTGCGTGGTTCCTGAGCGCCGAAACGCAATTCCAGAATAATTTGTGAGGACGTCGCACGCGAGAGCGCAGTCCTGAGTACATTGTGAGGAAATCTCAGGCGGAAGCGGGGGCCCTGACTAAGTTGCGAGGAAGTCTCAAGCGGGAACGCCGTTCCTGAGCAAATTGCACGGAAGTCTCAGGCGGGAGCGGGGGTCCTCACTAAATTGCGAGGAAGTCTCAGGCGGGAGCGCCGTTCATGAGTCAATTGCGCGGAAATGTCAGGCAGGAGCGGGGGTCCTGAGTAAAATTCGAAGAAGTCTCAGGCGGGAGCGCCGTTCCCACGTAAATTGCACGGAAGTCTCAGGCGGGAGCGGGGATCTTGATTACATTGCGAGGAAGTCTCAGACGGGAGCGCCTTTCCTAATTAAATTGCGCGGAAGTCTCAGGCGGGAGCGGGGGTCCTGAGTAAAAATCGAGGAAGTCTCAGGCGGGAGCCGTTGTTGTTGTAGCCCGGGGGGCAGGGGCACAGTTTGAGCAGGAAGACTTTCCTTGAGAAAAACAAGGTGCGAGCCCCGGGGGTGGCACTTCAATCGAAAAAAATCAATGTGCACCGGTGGGGGGGGATCAACAATAATTATTCTTCAAGAATGAGAGTTCAACAACAACAACAAACGGGTTAGTCCTCGTGCTGCGCGCGGCGGCTGTTCAGGAAGAGGACCTCCTCCTCCTCCCCGCGGAGATGGTAGGGAGAGAAAGAGAGAGAGAGAGAGAGAGAGCGGAGTCTTGGCGGCTCGCCCGCGGGGCGGGGCAGCACCCGAGCATCCAGACCACTCCGGGCCTCCCGGGGTGATGCAGGACGTGCTGTGGCCAGCGCTCCATTTTTTGCATGGCGACCGCGGCAGCGATAGCCTAGCGTACCGTCGGGGCGCTGACCTAAGGAACCCTAAATAAGGAACGAGGCCCCTTTTCTCCAGAAGTTGAATTTCGATTTCCCTTCGAAAAGCTCAGGAAAACCTAGGGCAAGCTGCGAAACACTCAAGGAACACGGAGGAGCCCCTCCCCAACGAAAAGGGTTCCTTCTTCAGGGCCCCGACTGTATATCAACGCCCTTGCAGCCGCAAAAGGGCCCGTGTCACCCGTTGAATCATGCCGGAATCCGCTGCGCGTGAGGAGAAGTGCTTGTTGCAGCCGCCGAGCCCCCACCACGTCTTGTCGCCCCCCACACCACGAGAACTCGACTCTTGGGACCCCCGAAGCCGCAGACTCTGGGCCGAATCATATCCACACACCCCATGGCGCCCCCACCACGTCCCGGCACCCCTACACCACACGCGCTCAATTCTTGGGACCCCCCACGCGGCACTTTCTGGCCCGAAACCCACACACACAATCGCGCCCCCACTACGTCCCGGCACCCCTACACCACGAGAGCTCAATTCTTGGGAACCCCCACGCGACAATGTCTGGCTCGAAACCTACCAGCACTCCCCCCCGCGCCCCCACCACGTCCCGGCACTGCCACCTCACGAGAGCTCGATTTTTGGGACCCCACACACGGCAATTTCTGGCCCGAGACCTACCCCCCCCCCCCCACCACCACACACACACACACACACACCGCCCACCGCGCCCCCACCACGTCCCGGAACCTCTACCCCAACAAAAGGTCAATTCTTGGGACCCCCCATGCGACAATGTCTGGCTCGAAACTCACCAACACTCCCCCCCGCGCCCCCACCACGTTCCGGCACCCCCACTCGTGCATTAAAGTTCACCGATCGCCAATTGCACCCGTATCAAACGCTTGTATTTTCCCTCGTTTACCAAGTCTTGGCACCTTGAGTTCATGGTCTTGGGACTCCCCCCGACAATTTCTGCCCTGAAACCTACCGAAGCCCCACGCCGCGCCCTGGTACCCCCAGGCCTCTGGAACTCTGTTCTTGGAACCCCCACCCGACAATTTCTGCCCTGAAACCTACCGATATGCACTCCCCACCGCAGCCCGGCACCCCCAGGCCTCTGGAACTCTGTTCTTGGGACCCCCCACCCGACAATTTCTGCCCTGAAGCCTACCGATGCCCCCTTTTGCGCCTGGGCACCCCCAGGCCTCTGGAGCTCAATTCTTGGGACCCTCCACCCGATCATTTCTACCCTGAAACCTACCGATACCCCCCACCGCGCCCCCGTACCCACAAGCCTCTGGAACTCTGTTTTGGAACCCCCCCATCCGACAATTTCTGGCCTGAAACCTACCGAAACCCACCGCCGCGCCCTGGCACTCACAGCTAAGTCTCTGGAACCCCGTTCTTGGGACTTCCCGCCCAACAACTTCTCGCCTAACACCTACCGATGCCCCCACCGCGCCCCGCCGTCGACGTGTCCACCGCCGCCGCCGCCGCTGCCGCCGTCGTCGTCGTCGTCATCGTCATCGTCGTCGTTGTCGTCGTCGTCGCCGTCGGCGATGTCGTCGTCCTCGTCCTCGTCCTCGTTTTCGTTCTCGTCGTCTCGACGGCCGCTGCCGCCGTCGTCGCCGCCGTCGTCGTCGTCGTCGTCGTCGTCGTCGTCGTCGTCGTCGTCGTCCCCGCCGCCGCCGCCGCCGCGGCCGCCGCCGTCGTCGTCTTCGTCGTCGTTGTCGTCACCGCTGTCGTCACCGCTGTCGTCATCCTCATCCTCGTCCTCGCCCACATCCTCGTTCCAGTGGTCTCCACCCAGGGCCTGGGACCCAGGGCAGCCTCCGCCAGCTCGGGAAGGCAGGGCCCCTTCCGCCCGCCCCACCACGCCAACCGCGAGGGAGGCAGGGGGGCTCTGGGGCCCCCCAGGGCGCCCCGGGGACCCCGCGGGGGGGCCCGACGCATAGGTGCCCCGGCGAGGAGCGGGGCGCCGCCGAAGGGGAGGTCCTCAAAGCGCCGAAGGAGCTGCCGAATGTTTCCGTGAAGATTTGAACTGGGATGTGCTGACTGATGGCCAGATCGCACCATTTTGGCGTCGGCAGCTGGGCAGAAAAGGACTGCGCTTGCGACAAAAGCATGAACGTGGGTACCGTGTACCTTTGGAGCGAGTTCTGGCACCATAGGAGGAGGAGGGGGAGGAGGAGGAGGAGGAGGAGGAGGAGGAGGAGGAGGAGGAGGAGGAGGAGGAGGAGGAGGAGGAGGAGGAGGAGGGGGAGGAGGGGGAGGAGCAGGAGCAGGAGCAGGAGGAGGAGGAGGAGGGGGAGAGGAGAGGAAAACAAGGACGCGGCCGAAGGAAAACAAGGACGGGGCGCGCGGCTCGGGGGTCAGAGCGCCCTCGAACGTGTGGCGCGGCCAACCCCGCCGCTCGGCGCGCGGCGGCTGCTGCGATAACGGCATGGGCGCACAAACGAAAACCAAATGTGCTGCATGGTAAAACGACGCGAAGGTCAGGACAACATCGGATCGGGATAACTCGAAATCTCTGAGAAGCGGCGGGCTTGGAGGATGTATTGGGCGCCGCGGCCGCTCCAGAGCGTTCCGGAACGCTCTGAGAGCGCTCCGGAACGCTCTGGAGCGATTTATCTTGATCCTAGCCCTGTTTGACATGTCCCGAAGGAGTGCAGAAGCACAACGCGCAGCCTGGGCCAAAGGCCTGCTCAGGACAGGTACTCTGAACGTTGCGGGGGATGGAACATCCCGACTCTGCAGCTGCATGCGCCGAGGAAGGAGATACCTCTGAGAGCAAGCCCCAAAGCGCGCCCCGACTGCTTCGCAAGCGAAGCGATCGGCATTTCACTCGGGATTCTGGGCACTCCCTCGGCGGCACCGCGGCGCCTCGTGGGCCTCCTTCTGGGCTGTCCCGGGGGCCTGGCGAAACCGATCCTCGAGTTTCTAGGGGCCACCACGTGATCATGCAGCAATTCCAGCAGACTTCATCGGCCTTGGCAGCTCAGCGACAGCCAAGACGACCGGCCGACCTCCAGACGGGGGCCGTGGGCTGAAACAAACTATAGAGGGCCCAACGGCATCACCTGCAGTTTACCTCCTCGGACGGGGGTCCGGAGTCAGTTTTTGGAACCACTGTGTTCATGGAGCCTCGGCCTTCAGCAGAAGTCAATCCAATCAGTCCCCCCTTCCCTATCTCCCCCCCCTCCTCGACATTCGTCCTCCCCCTTCTCCCCAAACATCCGCCGCCAACCCCACCTCTGCGGAAACCGAAAAAGACGTCGATGCCGATATCCCCCAGACCTCTCCAGGGGTGCGTTCTGACCAGAATTTCGAAAGGAATCCAGCGGCGCCGACGAACTCCCAAGAGGTCCAAAAAGGGAAAACCGAGGCAAGGGTAGCGGTATCAGTACCTTTTCCTCCTCCTCCTCCTCCTCCTCCTCCTCCTCCCCCTCCTCCCTCTTCCTTCTCCTCCCTCCCTCCTACCTCCTCCTCTCCTCCTCCTCCTCCTCTCCTCACTCTTATCGTCTCACTCCTTTCCTCCTCCTCCCTCCTCGCCTCTTCCTCCTCTTCCTCCTCTCTCCTCCTCCACGCTCCTCCCTCCTCCTGTTCCTCCTCCCCCTCCTCCCCCCTCGATCGTCGCCTCCTCCTCCCTCCTCCTCCTCATCCTCCTCCTCCTCCTCCTCCTCTTCTCCTCCAGCTCCTCTCCTCCTCCTCCTCCTCCACCTCCTCCTCCTCCTCCTCCTCCTCCTCCTCCTCCTTCAGAGACCTTCAGCGGAGAGAACCAGTTACCGTCTGTACACACAACTGCGCAGCAACATGCCCGTGAAACAAAAAAAACGGGTTAGTCCTCGTGCTGCGCGCGGCGGCTGTTCAGGAAGTATGCAACGGCGGCGGAGCAGCGAGGATGTGCGAAACTGGATAGCTCATGCCAAATTCTGAACCATTGGACGGGTCAAAACCAGACGTCAAAAACCTCAGAGAATTGGCAGCGCCACGGTTTCTCGGCCCCCCGTTGCAAGGTCCCCGAAGAAGTCTGGAACGTTCCGAACCGAAGGCCCCGCGCAGAGAACAACGAGCCACCCGCCCTCCCCCGACCCACATTCGATGGGAAGGGTGGGAGGTGCGGGCGGTGCGTGGGAGGCTGGGAGGCCTCTACAAGGGGGTCAAACAATTTTAAACCCTATACTTGCCCCTGTCCCCACACTGTGCACAAGCATGAGGCTTACCTACGCGCATCAGAACGCGGCCTCGGGGGTGTGGGACTATCTGAAGTACTGTTGGCTTGGGTCGTCCAACTCGTTTCGCTCTAGTCACATATGGAAACCCTTTATCCGCCAAAATGTCGAGAACGCCTGAAACCAAACGAGCAAGTTGGAGGACCCTGGCCGGGACAGTATCGCACCGCTGCCTAGCACGAGGAAGTGCAGCCTGGGGACCAGCAGCGAGCCGCGCAAGACGATCTGCCTCGCGACTGCAAGCCCATGCCCAATATGGTATATCACGGGCCAGTGCCGCCGCGCGGCTTGGATGTGACTTCACCTTCGCCATTGAAAATGTTTCAAGCCCAATATCTTCAGCAATGCGAAACATAACATACCAATTTTCACTTCAACAAAGATGTGATAGATCTTGGTCTGGACCCTTGGACCAAAAATCTAAAACCATGTTGCAATGCGTGGCAGTGGTGGTCGGCGACGGCCCTGGGAAACACAAGGCCACGAGCACCCGCCGCGACCCGCCATGCGCAGTGGGCGCGGCAACGGGCCAATGAGAGAGCCTGCAGCATTTCCTCCCGCGTCAAACGCCACCACTCCGTAGCCTGCCCTCGAGAAGCTGCGGAACCCTGGATCGACGGCCGAGCCATCTGCGCAGACGAAGCCCGTGTCGAGAGAACCGCGCCTAGGGTGCACGCCCCATTTGGGATCCGCTGTGAGGCATCGCTTTGGACATTCCCATTCGGGGCTTGGCATCGGACATCTCGCGGTAGCTAGGTCATCCCCTGCCCCCGCACAGCCCGCCTGAACTATTTCATCTAAGTCCAAATCTCGCCGAAGGAGCCGATGGGCATCGCGCTGATGCAAGCGATGCTTCTTCGTGCCTGGACATTGCAGGCGCCGCTGACAATCCTGAGTGACGACTCGGCGATCGGTGAAGAGGGTCTGCTGCGTCGGAAACCCGCCCGCCACGGCAGTCGCTAACCTCCCTGCCGAGGACCCTTTACCCAGCGCGCGTAACTCATTCAATCAATTCATGGTCGACGCGAGGCAGGTACCTGCTGGGGGGCCCTTCGACTTTACATTCTGGCCCACCAAGGCCTTGGACCGGGGACCTATTGGTGCTGGAAATGATTCGAAACCTGAAGGCTCGCCTGCCGACCATGATGCCGTAGTCCGCAACCCAGGAGTCCCAAGATACAATGCCCCATCTGAGACGCTTCGAAGTGCTGCTCAGATAACAGCTGTGACGGGGCACTGTGCATTCTGCCGCGACGCGTCGTCGAGCCTCATAGAAATTTCAAAACGTGATCTCATAATCCTCTCCGGAAGCCAAAACTGCTGTAAAGCCAGTATCCAGGATATAATCGGACCAGAAGTTGCAATATACTCGGGATCTGCAAGCTGTTCGGGGCCTGGCAGGACCTCGAGCGCGCGCGACCTGCCTTCGCGCGTCCCAAAGAGGGCCCGGCCCACCTGGGCCCTGAGCTCGGTCACTCTCTTGTCCGATAATCCAACGACTGGCGTTCCATGCATCACAGCGGGTAAAGCGCTAACTCGCACTACTTTTAATTGCTCCTCGGAACGAACTTCGCAAACCACGGAGACGACGTAAAGGTTTTTGGACGAGCAGCTGATAACAACATCCTACGTTTCGAAATAATTCTGGGCAGCCGCGGCGACTATTTGATCGGACGACGCGATCGCCCCCTGCTCCGTTGACACAACTAACTGCGGCCTCTCCTGTTGCGTGCATGCATACCTGGTCGCAGAGCCCACCGGGCCCCCAAGCTTCTCAGAAGTGGCTGAGCCAAAGAAGGTTAAATCGTCGACAACATTGAACATCGAAGCGCTGGGCCAGTGGGTCCGCGCTGCGTCGCACGGGACCATGAGAATCTGCTTCTTCAAAGACGCGGACCAAGCGCAACCTGCGATGATCCCTTGTTCAAAAAACCATGGCCGACACCATGGACCCATGTTGCAAGAGGCGCGGGTACCGATGCTGTCGGAGTAGCAAACGCACTCTGACCAGCGGAAAACTATGTCGGGCTGCTGCAACTACTAGAAGATTATGCACGACTTTCTCATACGCTTTCGTCAAATCAACCAAAATTGCTGCCGATGGTATCCCTTCCCTGCCGCGCGCTCCCCCTGTGATAGCCTGCCCCCGCACCGCCCTCTCACAACTCTTCTCTTTCGAACCATAGTGATATTATCCGGAGACGCCCGACTCCCACCTGTCCGCCTCCTCCCTGGTGAGCGTCCCGAACACGCGACAAAATCCTGGAAGAAGACCGATTGGACGAAAACCAAAACTAGGCCGAGGACGAAGGACGACAAGGTTAAGAGCAATAGCCGCAGGCATATTCCCGATTCTTTCACCCCAAAAAAAAAGAAAACCACGCGTCGTTAAAGCGTCGTCACAAACCAGCCCTACATCCTTAGGACGAACCATCTCAGCAAAAAGACCTGTGCGGCGCTTAAACTTATGCGAGGCCTTGCGGATCTCGGCCGCCGCCCTCGCAGCAGGGAAAACCTCTCGGCCGTCGTCCAGCTGCCTTTGGATATGGTGCTCCAGTTCTCCGAAGGGGTCGGGGTATCTGGCGGCCTCCTGGGTTGGCTTCAAGGTGTCATTCCAGAGGTCGGCCCGCTCTTGCATGACCCCATCCAGGGCCTGGTGGAACCCTTCATTTGACCAGGGACTTACTGGGAATCCAGGCCATGGGTGTCCCAGTGCACTGGCGGGCCTGCCCAGCCCCTGCCTCGACAGAGTCAGCGACCCAGCCGCGCCACTGGGCCCCCTTCTGTACACAAAAACGCTTTTCCACATTTGTCGCCCAACGCCCTGCTTCGAAATGCCGGGCGCGCAGCCCAGCTGCTGAGACAAATGATAGATCTCCCCGTGAAGTTGGCTTCCAGCACAGCCAGTCGGGAGACCTGCGCAGCGCGCCGGGGCCTTTTAGCATGCGATCTACCAGCCCGATGGTTTCGACCCCCCCCCCCCCCCAGTGTCCGAGCGTGCCTTGATGCGGCGCAGCTCCTGGAACCGAATCGAAACCTTTCGCCGACCTCTGCTTTCAGGGCAACCGCGCGGGCAAGGGCCCCCTGCCGCGCAGAGCAAATCGACCTGCTTGCGCTTTCACTGTTCGCACCTACCACCATGCCTTGGCCGATCGCGAACCTTGTAAATGTCAAGCAACTTGGACTCGAAGGCGCCCAGGAAGTCCAAGAAGACTCTGTTCAGATCCTCAAACGCACCTCCAGCTTGGGCCCTTTCGAGCAGCCGCTGATGGTCAGGGGCAGGCGGTCGTGGGCCCACGAGGATCTCCTTGGGCAGGGCCTTCGGCTTGGTGACCGCCAAGTGCTTGGCCCCCCAACGGGCCCCCCATCAAAGTGCGGCCGACAGGCCAGTGCGGAGCCGTCGCGGCAGTCTCGCTGCGCTTGCAGCTGGTTGCGCAAGGCCCAGGCCCCTTGGAAATCGCGAATTAGTCGATAGTCCTGCATCGGCGTGCCGTGGATCGACAGGTGGGCGTATCAGCCGCAACAAGGATGCGGCCTAATTTTTGAGGCCGTCAAACCTCAGCAAGCTCTTTGGGCTCCACCCGCCAATCGCCCGCCAGGACGAAGGGGGCGCCGAGCGAGTGCAAGACATCACCCATTCGAGCAAGGATGAGCGAGCCCTCTTCTCCTGGCGGGGGTCCCCGCGGAAGATAAATACTGCCTGCGACAAACCACCTGGGGTGACGGCGTTCACCCAGGTGAAGCAGCATCTGGGAGGACTCGGGAAGCCCCTGCGCGGGGGCAGCTTGCCCACGCCCATGCGCGCAAGTGCAGCCACCCCACCCCCCGAGCTGAGACCTCCTCCCTCGGTGGCAGATGAAGGGCGGGGGCATGCATTCCAACCTGACTTTTCGGACTTTGGCCCCCCCGTCGGTCCTTTCTTTGGAATCAAGGGTGAGCTCCTGCAGCAGCGCCGCCGACGCGTAGGTCTCCTGGTCCAGCTACCGCAGCATCGAACGCCAGGGAATAGTGGTACGCGCTTCGAGCTTGAAGGTTGCCTTGCCGCGTCGCAACCCACCCGACTTGGACCTAACTTCGACGGGCTGCAAAACCGGTGCTGGGGCAAGTTAAGTTGGGAGACGGCTCAGAAACATGCTCTAGCAATGGCTCAACGCGCAGCCCCTGGCGGCTGCTCGAGGACCCGTGCCCAAGATGCCACCTCCAGAGGGCCCGCGGAGATCTAAAGGCTCTGAAACTCCAGAATCAAGCAAAGCTCGGATGTGTTTGGACCCCTCGCCCACAGACCAAGACCCCCGACACGTCGCTGAAATATCTGGACAAGTCGGCCGCGATCCAGAATTGGAGCCGCCAGCGCCCCGCCGCGCACGACATGGCGGGGGGGGGGGGCACTCCGACTGTCGACCTCTAGAAAGCCTCCAACTCTCATTGGCGCGTGAAACTGGCATCGCACGAGCCCCCCCCCCCCCCCCCGGAATAGAAAATTGCCGACCAGGGGGGGGCGCGCAAGAGAGTCGGGCAAGAAGCCCCGAGACACTGGCGTCGCGCACGCCGTCTCCGCTGTCGCCACGCGCGGCAGTGGCGCGCCCTCGCACACCCCCGCCGAAAACGCTTGCCTCGCCGCCCCCCCCCCCCCCCCTCTGGATCCTGGCGAGCCCGAGGAAATCGAAGCAGGTCCTGAGCCCGAGGGCCCCGTGGCCGCTCCTGGGGCGGCAGCGGGCGATGCGTCGGGAGGTCCAGCGGCAGCAGGCCTGACGCCTGTGCCAGCTGGCTCTCCTGCAGCACTGGGTAGCGGGCGGTCAGGCGCTCCTGCAGGTTGAGCTGCAGGTTCATCGACTCCGCTGCAGACGTCCAAGGTGCTCTTGATGCCCCGCCCACTTGTGCATTGAGCGCCTCCTTGCGGTCCTAGAGCTGCTTGGCACCATCCGGCGGCAACTCGTAGTCCGCGACATCCATGAAAAGGCTGTCGATATCGGACAAATCAGCGACGGTGGCCGCTGCCGCACCGTCAACCACCTTGTCAATCGAGATCAAGGCTGGCACAGGGGATTCCCTTCCGAGTTGAAAACCCCCAGCCTTGGCAATTTCGGCGACCAGATGACGATGCTCAGCATCTGCTTCACTGAGCGAAGCTTGTACTTCTCGTACAACATGCCTCTGCTGCTCTGGCTGCATCTCCAATCGCTCCAACTTGTCCAGCTCATCGCGGGGGACGTGTTCTCCAAGCGCTGAATACGAGCATGGACTTGAGCCGCTCGCTCTTGAGCTTGAGGTGCCACCTGAGCAGCCTGAAGCCTCTGGAGCTTGTCTCGATACGTTTCTGCGCCCTCTGCGTCCCCAGTTTTCTCCAAGCACCCGATGAGGTGCTGCAGATCCTACACACTGACAGTGGGCGCTGTGCCTCGACCTTGGCGATCCGCTTCGAAGCTGGCCTGCCGAAGTCGCGCTCCACTTGCACCTCGACAGGATTCTCGGCCACCTGCAGCTGGATGTTCCCCTGCTGGCGTGGATGAACGTGTTCGAAGGATGCCAGCAGGGACAGGAACATACAGAGCATCACGAAGAGCCAACTGCTTGAGGCTCGTTGCGGCGTCAGTCCGATTGTGGCGGCAGTGTTTGCAACGGTCCATGCTCTCCAAATTCTTGGCGCAGCCACACAATCCACATTTCCACTTCGATTCTGGGACCACGGGCAACTGGCGGTCGCGTTCCCGCCGTTCCCAGTCCCAGTTGTTATCTGTCCTGTTCTTTCCTTTACCTTTGCCTTTGCCTCTGCCTGACTGCTGCGTTCGCCAGGGCGCAGCCAGTCTCTCATTTGAATCCCACTGCAAATCGCGCTGAGCCCCTGAGCCCACAGCTTGACGCGGTGCTGGGCATCGGGGCCCATCTCTACGCCAGCCCATGGGATCCGTCTTCCTGCTATGCGAGGAATGATGCCCTTCGAACAAGCGTGCTGCTCCCCCCAATATGGCTAACCTCCTGCCCACGAGCGCTGATGTCTCGCCCGTCTGTGCCAGGAAGCCTCGACTGGTACGTCCTCGCTCGTCGCAGCAAGAAAGAGAAGCGCAGATGAAACTGCGCCGTGCACTGCTCGCTTGAGGTCGGACCTGCGAAGGCAAAGGGTTCGTTCAGTAACGGATGTGCCCTCGCGCGCGTGTTCAGGCCCAAACTTTGGGCCAAAATGGCTTGAGCCAAAATGGATACGGACTCCTCCTCCTCCTCCTCCTCCTCCTCCTGCCTCCTCCTCCTCCTTCTTCTCCACCTCCCTCTGCGCAACAACCCCTGCGCACCGCAGTCCGGTGCCCGCGACTCCCCCCAACGCACACCTCGCCCCCCCTTTACGGGAGCAGCCCGTCTGCTAAGCGAGCAAAGGCCCTCGGCACCTCACAAACCGGGGCCCTGAGTGAGCATCGCTTATAAGATGAAACCAGGAAAAGGACAACATCGGGCGAGGATAAATCGAGAATCTCTGAGACCTGGCGGCTCTGGAGGACATTTCGGGCGCTGGTGCCGTCTCAGAGCGTTCGGGAACGCTCTGAGAGCGTTCCAGAACGCTCTGGAAAGGATGGATCCTCGTCGTAGCCCCGTCCGAACTAAACCCATCCCACCACAACCGGCGTGGCCTGGGACCTACTGGCCGATTTGCCCCCTCCCTTCCCGCTTCGCGGGGCCTGCCCCCAACTGGGGGGTGGCTGGATGGTGGGGCCGAGATGCCATGGACCAGTGGGGATGGGGACAGGTTGAGCGATACCGAAGATGGAGCCCTGAAACATGGGAGCTATGAAGGGAAAGGGGAACTTACGCGTCGGCTCGCGAGCCGCGTCGGCGGTGCATCGGCGATGAGGCGCGATCCTCCGACCCCATTTGCAATGAGCCCACCCGGCGGCTCGCGCAAGGAGGTGAGGGGGGGAACAAAAAGCAAGCGTGCAGGTTACCGCGCGAACGGGCAGGACGTTGAAACGATCGGGGCAGAGAGGGCCACAGAGCTAGCACGGTTCACACTTCTTGTTAACACTACAGCAATACCCCACTGTGCATTGTCTGAAAGCTCCACGCGGGCAACCATATCCTGGAACAACTTTCCTATCAACGCAGCAAGTCTGAAGGTCATCAAAAGTAGGGAATGAGCAGCAGTAGGTGTTTGCCTGAGGGCAGTCGACATTGCAATCAGCGGAACGGAGATGAACATCGTCAGGAAGTTCATGCTGGCGATGAATGGTAGAGTTGAGGTTCTGGACATCGATCGGTACATCCTCTACTCTCGCCTGCTCATATTGTTTAGGGTCCTGCGTCTCGCCCTTCCGAATGTTCGCGATTTGCGGTTGGCTGGGGCCCGACGTCCGTGACTGGAGCAGCCCCACGCCGTCGGCCTCGCTCGTGGCGTCGCAGTTGTGCGAGTCGTCCTCCATCAGGCGGCGCTCCTCCAAAGTCTTGGCTAGGTCGTCGGAGGCGGCGAAGCCGTGGCCGACGAGCAGGATGGCGAACGTTCCTGCAAGAGGGCGTTTACTTATGTTCGGCGATGACGGGCGTCATGGGGGGGGGGGCGGGGGGGGGGCTGGGCGGGGGCTGGGGGGGGGGGGGTATGACGTAAACGCCCCCCCCCCGCCGTGTGGCTCCGGCACCACAGCCGCGCCCGCGCGCACGACGCGACGAACGACGAGAAACGACGACGACGACGACGACGAGGAGGACGACGCGAGCAAGATGTAGGTGGCGATATGCCCCATTGCGCTTGTGTACACATCGCTCGCGTGCACCACAACGCGCGCGGACACCACTACACCTGCGTACACCGCAAGAACCGCGTGCAACGCAGCGCCTGTGTACACCACAGTGCTTGCGTACACTACAGCGCCGTTGTACATGTGTACACCGCAGCAACCATGTGCAACAGAGCGCCTGTGTACACCACAATGCTTGCGTGCACCGCAGCGCCTGTGCACGCCACAGCGCCTGTCTACACCACATCATCCGCGTGCAACGCAGCGCGACTGTACACCAGTGCCTGCGTGCAGGACAATTCTGAGAATCCAATGCGACGTTCTTCCCTATTCCATCCTCCTCCACCTCAACCTCCACCTCCTCCTCCTCCTTCTCCTCCTCCTCCTCCTCTTCGTCGTCGTCCTCCTCCTCCTCTTCCTACTCCTCCTCCTCCTCCTCCTCCTCCTTACCCCCTTGTCGTGCGGGGTGGCGTTATCTATTGAATCGGTCCACTTGGTTCTCGCACGGCCAATTTAGCTGGAGCCTCCTGGACGCAGATGGGAGAAGTTAGGGTGATGCGGGCGGACTCGGGAGAACTCGTCGATTCCAGCGGCGCTCCTTTGTCCATGAGGATTCCTTTGTATTGTTTTCTGTGGAATCCACAAGCGCTCCACTTTGTCATACGGATTCCTTCTAACATTCGATATGCAAGTGTGGCGCTGTGTTGCACACGGTTGCTGTGGTGCACACAGGCGCCGTGGTGTACACAGGCACTGTAATGCACGCAGGCATTATGGTGTACACCGGTGCTGTGTTGCACACGGCTGATGTGATGCACGCAAGCGCTGCGGTGTACACAACAGCTGTTATGCCCGCGAGCACGGTGGCACAAACTGACGCTGTGTTGCACGCGGCTGCCCTGGTGTACATAGGCGGCGTGGTGTACACAAGCGCTGTGGTGCACGCAGGCGCTGTGGTGTTCACAGGCGTTGCGGTGCAGATCGCCACCTACATGCTGGTGCTACCCGTCCTCCGTCATTCCTAAGCATTCTCAGACGCCGCCGGCGCGAAACATGATGTCATCGACCCCCTCCACACCCCCTCAAATGATTGCCGTGATCGGCCCAGAACAAATAACAGGCTCCAGCCGCGTCCGTGCGCATGACGACGATGAGCGACGAGCCACGAGCGATGACGACGACGACGACGACGACGACGACGACGAAGACGACTGCGGACCGGACTCCTATGCGGATTCTTGCGCGGACACCTACGCGGATCCCAGCGCGCACGGCGGCAGTGCCCAGAGCGCACTGAGGGGGGGGGAACGTTACGTCATAGGGGGGGGGGGGAGCGTGGGGGAGCGGGGGCCATGATGCCCGTCATGCCCTAAGAAATAAAGAAATGGTCTCCAAGCACCACGACGTTCATTGCGGCAGCGGCGGAGTAACAAGGGTTTGGCGGCAATAGGCACAAACCAAGTTTTCCAAATGCCTGAGGACTTGCCACAATGTCTTGAGCCAAAATAGTTACGGAACGGGCTGGCTTCTTTTTGAAGGAGGCTGCTTCTAAGAAAAGCGCCGGTCTCACATCTATAGATCAGAGCCGCGCCGTCTAAGAAGCAAGGGTGCTTCTGAAAAACCTTCCTCCCTTCCCTACACACCCCTCTGCGCGTGGCCGACCCGTGAGGAGGAGGACGAGGAGGAGGAGAAGGAGGAGAAGGAAGAGGACGAGGAGGAGGGGAAGGAGGGGGAGCGCGAGGGGGAGGGGGAGGGGGAGGGGGAGGGGGAGGAGGAGGAGGAGGAGGAGGAGGAGGAGGAGGAGGAGGAGGAGGAGGAGGAGGAGGAGGAGGGGGAAGAATGCAAGCGTAATCTTGGAAAGTTGCTCATCCTTAATTAATATGGAGGTTGACTGTGCTCGTCTTTCGGCAGTGCTCCGCACCATGTGGAGCGCAGGACGGGCGGAAACAAACACGATGCCGCTACTCGCGTTACGCGGCACCGCCTGGGGGCCGAACGAATATTCCAGCATACCAGCCACGAGGTCGCGCCTGGAGGGGCGACAGAAATACTATCTCACTCTCCTCGTAATGGGGAAACACCTGGGGGAGAGGGCGAAAACTAACTAGTCCTGTCGATCCGTCACGCGGCAAGGCCACAAGGCGGAACAAAAACAATGCCTCTCGACTCGCCCCGTGGCAACGGCTGGGGAATGAAAACTCAAGCATCCCACACCACTCGGCTCGTGGCAGGGCCTGGAAGGCGAAGGAACAGTTACCATGCTTTTGTGTGCGCCACGTGGCAAGGCAGCCAGGGCAAAATCACGTACGATTCTAGTGTTCACGCCACGCGGCAACGCCAGGGGGGCCGAGGCACGTTTCCAATATCCTCGCCACGCGGCAACGCCTGGGGAGGGGCGACGAAGTACGATCTCACTCGATTGTAACGTGGGAGCGCCTCGGGGGCGAACAGATACTATTCCAGCCTCCTACTCTCCTCGTGACCCAAAAGGGGGTCCAGCTGAAGCGGGGTGGTGCAATAGAGTTGGGGCAATTGTGTTGCAAATTTACTGCGTCAGAGAATTGTATTGCATTGGGTCGCAACTAATGCACTGCACACGAACATCCAGCAATACATCTGCGCACAGGAACGTATGGCAAACCCCAAATCTGTTGCAACCCCGCAGATCTAGTGCGCCAAATCTATTGCGCCACCCCCTTTTTGCTGTACCCCCCTTTGGGGTCAACCAGATACCCGTCACGAGGCAGGGCCCGTGGCCCAGACATGAGATGCCACTCTCCTCGCCCACCTCGAAGCGCTCCGAAATTTCATGCGGGCGGGTCGGCGCCCGAGGGCGCCTGCGACAACGATGACGACAACGACGAGGACAACGACCATCTTGACTGCGACGACCACCGCGGCGACGCCGACTACGACCAAGGCCGACGCCGACGTCGACGACGACGCAGACGCCAACGCCGACGCCGACGCCGTCCACCACGACGCCGACGCCGCCGACGACACGCGCGCCCGCCCGCGCGCCTGCCCGCGCGCGCGAACCCAACCGCTCGCCCCTCCGGGGAGACGGAGGGGAGGGGCTTGAAGCGGATCCTCCCCCTCCTCCTCCTCCTCCTCCTCCTCCTCCTCCTCCTCCTTACCTCCCTCCTCCCTCCTCCTTCACTCTTCCCTCCTCCCTCCTCCCTCCTCCGTCCTCCCTCCTCCTTCCCTCCTCCCTCCTCCCTCCTCCCTCCTACACACACAGACCGCTACATCCGCGCATGTCCAGGCGTCCAGGCGTACTTGCCCGATCCCGCGAACACATGCGCGGCACCATCGTGCCACCCCGGGTACACTGAACTTCCGATGGAAGACGAGCGCGTTCCACTACTCGCAAGGTGGCCACTCGCAGATCGCCCGGATCCGCCGCGGGGGATCCACGATAGATCACAGCGAAGCAGACACGTGTGCTGTCGGGCGTTTCTGCGATTGGGCACTTTGCGAGTGGTGGAACGCGCCTGGTGATCATGCGGTGGTCACGTATCCAGGATGTATCCTCAGCCTCATCCTCCTCCTCCCTCCTCCTCCTCCTCCTCCCCCCCTCTCCTCCTCCCCCTCATACCCTTCCTTCCTCCCCCCTCCTCCCCCTCCTCACCCTCCCTATCCTCCTTCCTCCTCCTCATCCTCCTCCTCCTCCTCCTCCTCCTCCTCCTCCTCCTCGTCGGACCAATCTCCTGGGCCAGCCTCGGAGAACCGCCCAGGCCCCCAGGGCGTGCGGCACGAGGGCTCGCCTCGGGGGCGCGCGGGCCGGAGGGTCAGCGCCGACCTCGGGGCCGGGCACGGCCCCCTACGGGCGGACGCTGTGCGAAAGATAAAAAAATGTGGTCCACACATATCAAAAAATAGAGGAGCAATCGTCGCAGCATCGTCCCCAGACTGTTGCTGGACTATCTTTGAATACTCCTCTGGAGGGACGCGCCCGGCTTGACTCTACTCGGGGACGGCGCTAGCTCGGGTCAGCGCGGACCCGGGTCCGCCAGGACCATGCCGCGAGCCGGAGCCAGCCGCTGGGTGGCCCTCAGATCTGGGCCCGCAGAGGCACGGGGAGGGGGAGTCGGCCCTCGCTAGCCTTAGGTCGGGCATGTCCCCCTACAGGGGGATGTTGAACGGAAAAATCAACTCGCAAGAATACGCGATAATAGTGGAGAACATAGTCGAAAAATCGTCCCCACACTATTTCTGAACTATTTCTGAATATTCCTCCTGTAGAGGGACAGGGCCGACTTAATGCTAGCCAGGGCTTGAATCGGGGGGCCTCGGCTGGCCACCCAGCTTCGCACGCAGCGCCCCGCGCCCTGCGGCGCGGGGGACCTCCACACCCTCGCGCCTCCCCCCTGGAGAGGGCCTGCACATGGAGGCCTCCAACATATGGGCCCGAGCGAAACAGGCTTAGGTCGGGCATGTCCCCCTACAGGGGGATTTTGGACGCACCATAAAAAAACCAAAACGTATTCAACAATAGCCAAAAAAAGAGTCAACAAAAATCGCCCCCCGAGTTTGACCATTTTTCCCAACCATCCTGTATGTTGGGTCCTCGTTTTGAAGAGACGGTGCCCCGCGTTCCTCTCCTCCTCTCCTCCTCCTCCTCCTCCTCCTCCTCCTCCTCCTCCTCCTCCTCCTCCTCCTCCTCCTCCTCGCCCTCCTCCCTCCAGGGTTCGCATGCCTCCCCACCACCCATTTCGGCACACCCCTCACACGTTTCGTGGCCCCATAGGGAGCTCCACCGAAGGCCCCAGTGGCAGGGTTCGCATGCCTCCCCACCACCCATTTCGGCACACCCCTCACACGTTTCGTGGCCCCATAGGGAGCTCCACCGAAGGCCCCAGTGGCAGGGTTCGCATGCCTCCCCACCACCCATTTCGGCACACCCCTCACACGTTTCGTGGCCCCATAGGGAGCTCCACCGAAGGCCCCAGTGGCTGCGTTCGCATGCCTCCCCACCACCCATTTCGGCACACTCGTCACACGTTCTTCTGGCCAATAGGGAGCTCCACCGAAGGCCCCAACGCAGGGTTTCGCATGCCCCTCCCCACCACCCATTTCGGCACACCCTCACACGTTTCGTGGCCCATAGGAAAGCTCAACGAAAGGCCCCAGTGAGCCACGGCTGGTTCGCATGCCTCCCCGCCACCCATGTCGGCACACCCCTCACACGTTTCGTGGCCCCATAGGGAGCTCCACCGAAGGCTCCAGTGGCTGCGTTCGCATGCCTCCCCACCACCCATCGCGGCACACCCCTCACACGTTTCGTGGCCCCATAGGGAGCTCCACCGAAGGCCCCAGTGGCAGGGTCCGCATGCCTCCCCACCACCAATTTCGGCACACCCCTCACACGTTTCGTGGCCCCATAGGGAGCTCCACCGAAGGCCCCAGTGGCAGGGTTCGCATGCCTCCCCACCACCCCTGTCGGCACACCCCTCACACGTTTCGTGTCCCCATAGGGAGCTCCACCGAAGGCCCCAGTGGCAGGGTTCGCATGCCCTCCCCACACCCATTTCGGCAACACCCTCACACGGCTTCGTGGCCACATAGGGCAGCTCCACCGAAGGCCCAGGTGGCAGGGTTCGCATGCCTCCCCACCACCCATTTCGGCACACCCCTCACACGTTGCGTGGCCCCATAGGGAGCTCCACCGAAGGCCCCACTGGCAGGATTCGCATGCCTCCCCACCACCCATCTCGGCACACCCCTCACACGTTTCGTGGCCCCATAGGGAGCTCCACCGAAGGCCCCAGTGGCAGGGTTCGCATGCCCCCCCACCACCCATTTCGGCACACCCCTCACACGTTTCGTGGCCCCATAGGGAGCTCCACCGAAGGCCCCAGTGGCAGGGTTCGCATGCTTCCCCACCACCCATTTCGGCACACCCCTCACACGTTTCGTGGCCCCATAGGGAGCTCCACCGAAGGCCCCAGTGGCAGGGTGCGCATGCCTCCCCACCACCCATTTCGGCACACCCCTCACACGTTTCGTGGCCCCATAGGGAGCTCCACCGAAGGCCCCAATGGCAGGGTTCGCATGCATCCCCACCACCCATTTCGGCATACCCCTCACACGTTTCGTGGCCCCATAGGGAGCTCCACCGAAGGCCCCAGTGGCAGGGTTCGCATGCCTCCCCACCACCCATTTCGGCACACCCCTCACACGTTTCGTGGCCCCATAGGGAGCTCCACCGAAGGCCCCAGTGGCAGGGTTCGCATGCCTTCCCACCACCCATTTCGGCACACCCCTCACACGTTTCGTGGCCCCATAGGGAGCTCCACCGAAGGCCCCAGTGGCAGGGTTCGCATGCCTCCCCACCACCCATTTCGGCACACCCCTCACACGCTTCGTGGCCCCATAGGGAGCTCCACCGAAGGCCCCAGTGGCAGGGTTCGCATGCCTCCCCACCACCCATCTCGGCACACCCCTCACACGTTTCGTTGCCCAATAGGGAGCTCCACCGAAGGCCCCAGTGGCGCGGTGCCTATGAGAAGAGGGGCCTAGTTTGAGTGCCCCCTCCTTCGTCTCATATCCGTGCGGTACTCGCAGCTGCATATGGTTGGGTCCTTCGCCAGGCTAATTTGAACACTCCTCCTGTAGAGGGAAAGGCCCGACTCAAAAAAAAACGGAAGACCGCGCCGCACCGACGGTACATAGCCGACGCATCGGCGACGTTGGCGTGAGAACATCGGGCTCCACAGCGGAGACGCACCGGTACGCACCGGCGAAGCGGCTCGATCCTCCGACCCCAGCTGCTCGGACGGCAGTTGGAAGGCTTCCAGAAGGGGAGGGGTGGGACGAGGAGCGGGGCGCGAGGAAAGCGGTGTTTTGCACAATTTTGTGACCGTTTGTCGTTTTGATTTTGTTGTGCAGCACAGGGCGGAACGAAGACAGAACGAAGGAACACGAGAAGAGAACAAGAAACCGGAACACCCTGTCTGCCTCGAACCCTGAGGAAGAGGACGAGGGTTTGGTCCACCTTAAAAGCGCCCTGGGCGTTTTTTTAACCTAACAGCGAAGACTGATAGGTTTCTAATGGGGTCAAAAGAGAGCATCTGATGACTCCCCAGGGGGGTCTGGGCGGGAGCCGGACAGGCGAGGGCCGGGCTCGTTTTAAGCAAACAATCACACACTTCGTGCTCTTCGACCTCCCAAAACTCCATTCCCGGGCCACATTTTGAATGCCCGGAGCCAACTGCAGGCCACTTCGTGCTCTTCGACTTCCCAGAACTCCATTCCTGGGCATCATTTTGAATGCCCCGAGCCAACTGTAGGCCACTTCGTGCTCTTCGAGTTCCCAGAACTCCATTCCTGGGCATGATTTTGAATGCCCGGAGCCAACTGTAGGCCACTTCGTGTTCTTCGAGTTCCCAGACCTCCATTCCCGGGCCACATTTTGAATGCTGAG
>CAUYUJ010008508.1:22304-39729 GCA_963575745.1 Prorocentrum cordatum
AGTAGTAGTAGTAGTAGTAATAGTAGTAGTAGTAGTAGTAGTAGTAGTAGTAGTAGTAGTGGTCGTAGTAGTAGTCGTAGTAGTAGTCGTAGTAGTAGTGGTAGTAGTAGTAGTAGTAGTAGTAGTAGTAGTAGTAGTAGTAGTAGTAACAGTAACAGTAACAGTAACAGTAGTAGTAGCAGCAGTAGTAGTAGTAGTAGTAGTAGAAGAAGTAGAAGTAGTAGTATTGTTTTTCGTCGTGCCATTATTGGTAGTATTTTACATATTGGTATTGTTATTGTATTACACATTAGTAGCAGTAGTATTACTACTTATAATAATATGTGTGATAATATGATTCAACATACATTTGTTATATGAACCGCTTCACCAAGCAGCGCCTGCGCTTAGGGGGTCGTGCCAGGCTTTCTTCAGGAGCTGGGTGGGGCCCCCAGGTTTTTTCGCCGCTGGGCTGCCGTCCTGGCGGCGACGTCCTTCCTCCCCTTCTTCCCTCCCCCGATAAGTTGTCCTCTCCCCCCCCCTTCTCTGCCACCTCCTCCTCCTCGTCCTCCTCGTCCTCCTCCTCCTCGTCCTCCTCCTCCTACAACCTGCGCTCCTTCTCTACGCTGGGCTCTTCCTCCTCCTCCTCCGCCTCCTCCGCCTCCTCCCCTCCCCCCATTGAGGCAGGGAGCTCCAAGCTGCCGGCCGCCCGCGCGGCCAGTCCGCTTTCGATCGTCCCTCCCCCTCCTCCTTCCGTCCTCTCCACCCTCTACTTGCCCCTCCCCTCCACCCCTCCTGCTGCCAGAATCCTGCTGCCGCCCTGCACATAGACCCCATGAAAGATGGATCGATGACTTGCTTGCATGTTCGGGCGGGGCTAGGACGAGGATACAACCCGTTCCAGGGCGTTCCAGAGCGTTCCGGAGCGCTCTCAGAGCGTTCCGGGACGCTCTGAGAAGGCCGCGGCGCCCGAGACATTCTCCAAAGCTGCCAGATCTCAGAGATGCTCGATTTATCCTCATCCGATTTTATCATCGTCCTGGCTTCGTCGTAGATTTGTGCGCTGAGGAGGACTTGGTGTCTCACCCGAGAACTGGCACAGTGCTGCTTCACACGCGCTGGTCTGGCACGAACTGGAAGGCGTTTCCTGCGGGTGACACGTCTGAGACACCCGAGCGCTGCGGCGCTGCTCGTCCTGCCACCCAGGGGCCGACCTCTGTTCGAAGTGGCGTCCGTCCGTCTTGGGATCGCTCGGCCGTGTGCATTTTTTCCCGGCGCCGATCGTTGAGAAGCATCTTGGATCACCCTGCAAAATAACACGGCAGGTTCGCGTCGTGCCGACTGGCGACGACCCCAGCGTGTGCATTTAACGTTGAACGCCACCCGTGGCCCAGAATCGGCCCGTCGTTGAACGATCTGGCGTTCACGGAACGGCCGATCGTTCAAGTTTGAACGATCCCCGCGGTGTCAGGAACTAACGCTGGGGTCGACACGACGCGAACCTGCCGTACACGCACGAAGTCCACAAATACACCGGAATGGACCTTCCGAGCGATGCCAAGCCGTCCGTGCTTCCACACCTCCTGCGGGATGCCCTCTCCCTGCCTCCCCTTCGATCCCGGGGCCCGCGGCGAGGCGCGGCGGCGACGCCAAGGGCGTACCCGGAGCTGCAGGGTGCCTTAGGCTTCGAGGAGCCTCCCATGCCTCCGCTCCCTCATCTGCCTCCCTCCTCCTCCTCCTCCTCCTCCTCCTCCTCCCCCTCCTCCTCCTCCTCCTCCTCCTCCTCCTCCTACTACTACTACTACTACTACTTCCCTCCTCCTCCTCCTCCTTCCCCCTCCTCCCCCTCCTCCTCCTCCTCCTCCTCCTCCTCCTCCTCCTCCTCCTCCTCCTCCTCCTCCTCCTCCTCCTCCTCCCCCGCCTGCTCCTCTTTTCTCCCTCCTCTCGTCCATGGTGCTCCCCGATTGGATAAGCAGTTGTGCCGGGAGTGCCGACTTTCTCGTTTCGCGTGGGGGTTTTCCTCTGTCAGTGCGCACCACGGTTCCATGGCCATCAAGTAGCAGATGCAGCCTTGAGCAGAGGCCGAGTACCACCACCACCTCATCCTCCTCTTCCTCTCCCCCCTCCTCTCCCCCCCCCCGGGAGAAGACAAGTCAGCCAGTGCGAACGAGTCGGCGGGCACCGCCCACTCTCACCGCGCTGGTGACACAGCTTGAGCTGCTCGGGCCCGGAGCGCGCTCCCACCCAGCGAACGGAAGGCGCTCTCGCGCGCGGTCCAGCTTCTGACGACCGTGCGAGGGTGAGACAACGCGGGCCGCGCACGGGTGCGAGCGGAGCTTCCAGAGAGTCCCTGCGCGCCGCATGCGGCTGGAGCCGCGTGTGGCCCACTCGCGAGCGGCCAAGTGTCCGACTCGAGTGGCGAAGGCGAAGACGCGCGCCGCGGCAGCGAGGGAACGCCGGCGCATGGACGAGGAGCACGTTCGGCCCGCTCCCGCGCGCCAGAGCCACTCTCAAAAAAAAAAGAAAAAAAAAACGGATCTGGCGAGCGCGACGCGCGCCGCGCCCCGGCGGGAAGTTGAGGCCAGCTCGGAGCGTAGGCCCTGGCTTCGACCCCGGGATTCGGCCCCCCACGCCTTGCATTCGGGAGTGGATCAGGATCTGGTTATTCGCAAGCCCTCCGTGTGTTCCGGCGCGGGCGGCGAGTTTGGCCAGAGAGTCCAGCCAAATTTCAAGCTCTCCGGCCCACCGAGCATGCGAGGCACACTCGCGGGCCCGTCTCGGCTGCCATCGCACACTCTTGTTGCCCTACACGGCAGCTGCACGGAGCGCAGGCAAGAGGGCGGCCGGTCGCCCGCCCGCGCGCGGCCCCACCCGCGACGACCTGCGAGTGGCAGATGTGCGCCGCGCCGGGGCGGGAACGCCACTTCCGGGCGTTCCACACCTACAGTCGGGGCTCTGAGCAAGGAGCCCTTCTCGTTGGGGAGGGGCTCCGTGTTCGTTCATTGTTTCACATCTTGCCCCAGGTTATCCTTGGATTTTCGATGGGAAGTCGAAGTTGAACTTCTGGAGAAAAGGGGCCTCATTCCTTATTTAGGGTTCCTAAGGTCAACGCCCCGACGGTACTACACGGAGTCGAGGCGGGACCGACATGTTCGTCCGCCTTCGTGTCGACGAGTTGTCGAGAGAAAGATGCGCGCCGCGCCTCAGCGGGAGCTCAGCCTTCAAACAAGTGAGCGCAGAACCGAGGAGGGAGGGCCACTCTGGCCTTTCGCGCACGGTGCGCGCCCCGTACCACTCCCGCCGCGCATTCTGCAACGTCGACGCCGAAGCGTCAATGGCGAGGGACAGCGCAGTTCTTGCATTGGTTTTGATCGGAAGGGTGGGGCCTCATGGACCTGGTCGCTATATGCTGGCTCGGCGGCCTAGTTGTATCATATACGATTTGGCGGAGTAACATACATAAGAGGAGGGGGAGATCTGGTGCGCTTCCCCTATTCGAGGGAACGAGCGCATGGATTTAAGGCGCGTGGATTGGCGACGGGTCCCGTGTCCAGAGGAGGCGGCGTTGGCGCCATGCTTCGGGGGGTGCGGTCGGGAATCTTGGGGACAGCTTGCTGCTCCGCCAGTCTCGGGCGAAGAGAACTGTGCGCATG
The DNA here is from genome assembly GCA_963575745.1 of Prorocentrum cordatum. NCBI lineage: Eukaryota > Dinophyceae > Prorocentrales > Prorocentraceae > Prorocentrum > Prorocentrum cordatum. The sequence goes on from CAUYUJ010008508.1 coordinate 25,937, forward strand.
CACCGATCTTGGCAAGGCCCATCCTTGACCCACATTATGCCTTCCTGGCCAAGGCAGGAGGGCGTATGCACCGATCCTGGGCTTAGGATGGGCCTGGCCAGGATCGGTGTGTGTGTGCACAGCTTTTTTCTCTGCAGCTCTGGCCCACCACGCTTCGGCGCGGCGCGAGGCATCCGGCGTCGGCGCCCCGAGCCTCTCTAGGGGGCCACATGCGAACCCTACCCCTACCCCGGACGACTTTGAGGGGGAGGGTGGGGGTTCACATCGTTCGGGAGCTCCCGAGCGAGATGGACCCCGCCCTCCCCCCCAGAAGTCGTGGGGGGTAGGTAGGGGTAGGGTTCGGCGCGACGCGCTGTCCGCTTCCCCGTCCCCAGGCGGCAGCCCCGAGCCTCTTCGAGCCTCCCGCCCCGCGCAGCGGAGCGGCACGCCACCCGCTCGCAGGGCGCTTCGCGGCGCCAGGTCCGCCGCGGCGACGCGCTGAGCAGAAGCTCCTGGCCGTCGCTTCCCCGATCCGTGGACCTGGCGCCCACGCGCCAGATCGCGGGTAATCTCCTCCTCCTCCTCCTCCTCCTCCTCCTCCTCCTCCGCCTCCTCCTCCTCCTCCTCCTCCGTCCTCCTCCTCCCTCATCCTCCGTCCTCCTCCTCCACCTCCTCCTCCTCCTCCTTCGTCCCTCTTCCTCCTCCTCCTCCTCCTCCTCCTCCTCCTCCTCCTCCGTGGGTCCAGGCCTCGGCGCAAATCAGCGAGTGCTCCGGCCGGAACCAGCTGTCGGTGCCCCGCTCCTCCTTGTTCCCATTCGACCTCTTTTTCGGCCGATTCGGGCTTCAACTTTCCGTTTCATGTTCGCGCTTGACGCGTTTGGGGCCCTCTCCCAGTAACATTACTGGGCACGGAGCTAGATGTCTCACGCTGCTGCCTCTCCGCCTCCTCGCGTCTTTCCTTCTTCTCCTCCTTCTCCCCCGGCCCGCGCTTAGTGCGACACGCCGGCGTCCACCTAGCGACGGTGCTGTCAGGTGTTGATTGCTTCGGCTGGTTGCCCATTCGCTTTCTTCTTTTCTCCTCTTTCCCCTTCGTTGCCTCTCCTGCCTCCTAGCTGCGGCCCGATGATGGCCCTGTCTTCATCTGAGTTTCGGGTTGACCCTGTAGGGTAATCCACAGGTGTCGCCGCAGCATTCCTTTAATCTGTTAGCCGCCGCCTCGCGCCTTCTCGTGGCCTCCTCCGCCGCTCGGCTTCTGGCATGGGCCAGCTGCCGCGGGAAGCGTGTAGCGTGTGACAGCCCAGAGAGCGTTGTGAAGGAATGCCCCGCCAGATTTCGCTTCCCGCGCTTCCGCCTGCGGAACAAAAAACCCTCCTCCCCCCAGGGAGCTGGCCGCGGCTCCGACGAGCTGCACTCCGACCGCAGTCTTCCCAGTGCGCGCAAACGCTGAGAATTTCGGGGAGTGGGAGTGTCCATGACATGCCACCCTCTACTCTAGGCCTCCCAGATGCGGCCTGAGCAGATGGGGTCGCAGGATCGTGCCGCATCGCCGATGCATCGCCGATGCGGCTCGAGGTGCAGCCCGATTTGCTTCACGTCGACGTCACCGATTCATCGCCGACGTCGACGATGCGTCGCCGGTGCATCGCCGATGCACCGCCGGTGCGGCGCGACCCTCCGGACCCATCAGCTTCGACCCCGGCTGGGAGGCCTCTACCTGCGGCCTGGCCCCCCGCGCCCCAGATCCACAGAGCCCCCCAATCCGCCCCCGCGCGTGCCCGACTGGAACACCGAGGTTCAAGCAGTTGCGAAGCGCCCTGGCTCGCCTACAGCCCCACCAAGCAATGTTCTGAGAACCTTTTGTGGTTTCCACGACATGTTCTCAGAACAGTTCTGGCGGAGTCCGTCTCGTTTTATCACATCGGGCTTATGTTATAAGAGCACTGTTGCCTAACAGCGAAGACTGATAGGTTTCTAATGGTCTCAAAACAAAGCATCTTGACTCCTCAGGGGGGTCTGGGCAGATGCCGGACGGGTGCCAGGGAGAATCCGCGGAAGTCGTTTTAAGCAAACAGTTTCACAGTTCGTGGTCTTCGAGGTCCCAGAACTCCATTCCTGGGCATGTTTTTGCATGCCCGGAGCCGACTGTAGGCCACTTCGTGGTCTTCGAATTCCCACATCTCCGCTCCTGGGCATGATTTTGAATGCTCGGAGCCAACTGTAGGCCACTTCGTGGTCTTCGAGTTCCCAGAACTCCATTCCTGGGCATGATTTTGAATGCCCGGAGCCAACTGTAGGCCACTTCGTGGTCTTCGAATTCCCAGAACTCCATTCCTGGGCATGATTTTGAATGCCCGGAGCCAACTGTAGGCCACTTAGTGTTCTTCGAGTTCCCAGAACTCCATTCCCGGGCCACATGTTGAATGCTGAGGCAGGCTGATGCTGAGGCTGAGGCAGGCTGAGGATGAGGCAGGCTGAGGCTGAGGCCGAGGCTGAAGGCAGACTGAGGCTGAGGCTGAAGCAGGCTGAGGCTGAGGCTGAGGCAGGCTGAGGCTGAGGCTGAGGCAGGCTGATGCTGAGGCAGGCTGAGGCTGAGGCTGAGGCTGATGCGGGCTGAGGCTGAGGCAGGCTGAGGCTGAGGCCGAGGCTGAAGGCAGACTGAGGCTGAGGCTGAAGCAGGCTGAGGCTGAGGCTGAGGCAGGCTGAGGCTGAGGCAGGCTGAGGCTGAGGCTGAGGCTGAGGCTGATGCAGGCTGAGGCTGAGGCAGGCTGAGGCTGAGGTCGAGGCTGAAGGCAGACTTAGGCTGAGGCTGAGGCCGAGGCTGGCGCAGACTGAGCTGAGCTGAAGCAGGTCTGAGGCTGAGGCAGAGGCAGCTGGCTTGAGGCTGAAGCCAGGCTGAGGCTGAGGCAGGCTGAGGCTGAGGCTGAGGCGCTGATGCAGGCCGAGGGCTGAGCAGGCAGAGGCTGAGGCCGAGTGGCTGACTAGCAGAAGGAGGCTGAAGGGGTGGCCCCTGAAGCGCTGGGCTGAGGCAGAGCAGGCTGAGGCTGAGGCAAGTCAGGCTGAGCTGGGCTGAGGCTGAGGTGAGCTGAGGTCGGCTGAGGCTGAGGGCTGAGGCTGACGCAGGCTGAGGCTGAGGCTGAGGCTGGGGCTGAGGTTGAGGCTGAGGCAGGCTGCTGCTGAGGCAGGCTGAGGCTGAGGCTGATGCTGATGCAGGCTGAGGCTGAGGCAGCCTGAGGGTGAGGCCGAAGCTGAAGGCTGACTGAGGCTGAGGCTGATGCAGGCTGAGGCTGAGGCTGAGGCAGGCTGATGCTGAGGCAGGCTGCGGCTGAGGCTGAGGCTGATGCAGGCTGAGGCTGAGGCAGGCTGAGGCTGAGGCCGAGGCTGAAGGCAGACTGAGGCTGAGGCTGAAGCAGGCTGAGGCTGAGGCAGAGGCAGGCTGAGGCTGAGGCAGGCTGATGCTGAGGCAGGCTGAGGCTGAGGCTGAGGCTGATGCAGGCTGAGGCTTAGGCAGGCTGAGGCTGAGGCCGAGGCTGAAGGCAGACTGAGGCTGAGGCTGAAGCAGGCGGAGGCTGAGGCTGAGGCAGGCTGAGGCTGAGGCTGAGGCAGGCTGATGCTGAGGCAGGCTGAGGCTGAGGCTGAGGCTGAGGCAGGCTGAGGCGGAGGCAGGCTGAGGCTGAGGCCGAGGCTGAAGGCAGACTGAGGCTGAGGCTGAAGCAGGCTGAGGCTGAGGCTGAGGCAGGCTGAGGCTGAGGCTGAGGCAGGCTGAGGCCGAGGCTGAGGCTGAGGCCGAGGCTGAACCAGGCTGAGGCTGAGGCTGAAGCAGGCTGAGTCTGAGGCTGAGGCAGGCTGAGGCTGAGGCTGAGGCAGGCTGATGCTAAGGTAGGCTGAGGCTGAGGCTGTGACTGCGACTGCCGTTACCACTGCGACTGTCATCGCGAATGCGACTGCGACTGCGAGAACAGCAGAATTCTACAACTAGATTATCATATGAATCTTAAGGGGAATGCTTCCAAATATGCTCCTACACATCGCTGTTAGGTTGCTTTGCCGGGATAAGTTTAACGATTTCTACTTTGGGGTCTTGACAGGCTGAAGACGCAACAAAAAACGCTGCGTTTGTTTAGCGCCATTGGGACAGTTGGTTTGGCGTTTGTTTGGCGCTGTCAGGCTGGAAACGCTAAACCAATGTCTGAAACGCTGAAACAACAAATCAGTTTGTTTGAGCGTTTTTAGTTGAGACCTGAAAACGCTAAAACAAACGCTTTCCAAGACGCCGAGCTGAAAAGGCTAAAAAATGCCCTGGGCATGCTCAAGTCGAACCAGGGACGAGGGGAAGGAAGACGAGGAAGGAGAGGAGGACGAGGAGGAGGCGGCGGCGGAGGAGGAGTGTGCATCCCCCCGCGCGCCCGACAGCCCCTAGAGCACCGCGGCCCCGGCCGCGGTGCGCGAAGCGCGGTCAGCTCCGCGCCCCCCGGGGTGGCCCCGCCTGGCCTCGCCTGGCGCCGCTGGGAGAGGGCCGCCGTAGGGGCGTGCAGGTGCCGCCGTGAGGCGGGGGGCGCGGCGCGCCTGCTGTCCGCCCTCGTCCCCGCAGCCGCATGCGCCACACTCCTCGTTGTGCGCGCGCGGGGGGATGCACACTCCTCCGCCGCCGCCGCCGCCTCCGCCTCGTCCGCTCCACCTCCTCCTCCTTCCTCCTCCTCCTCTTCCTGCCTCCTCCTCCCTCTCCACTCCTGCCTCCGCCGCTCTCCCTCCTCGCCTTCCTCCTCCCTTCCTCTTCCTTTCCTCCTCCTGCTCCTCCTCCTCCTCCTCCTCCTCCTCCTCACCTTCCTCGACTCCCTCCCCCTCGTCTTCCTCATCGGAGCTCGAGCCAGACGAGGTGTTCCGTTTTCTCGTGCTGTGCTCGTGCTCCCTCGTTCTGTCTCTGTTCCGCCCTCTGCTGCACAACGGAAACAAACGCGACAACGGTCCGCAGAATCGTGCAAACACCACTTTTCTCGCGTCCTGCTCTTCATCCCACCCCTCCTCTTCTAGAAGCCTCCCAAATGGGGTCCGAGCAGCTGGGGTCGGAAGATCGAGCCGCTTCGTCGGTGCCTCACCGGTGCATCGCCGATGCATCGGCGACGTCGTCGATGCATCGGCGCCATCGACGTGGAGAAAATCGAACTCCACATCGAGCCGCATCGCCGATGCATAGTCGATGCTGCGCGATCCTCTGCCCCCATCTACTCGGACCCTACTTGGGAGGCCAGGTCGGGCGCACGGGGGCAATCCCCTTCGACCGAGGCCCAAGACTGGACAGCGACAGGATCAATCCACATCGAAGCGGCAGATCGGATCGACTCAGAATGTGCGTCGGATCGGGCCGCATCCGCACGGAGTCAGAATCGAATCGGATCGGCCGCGCCGAGATGCTCAGCAGGATGCATCGGATAGTCGGAGTGAGCAAATCAGATCGGGTCGGCCTACATCGATATCGTATTGAAGCGATCGGACCGACATGGACCCTTCGTGGGTCAGGAGCACACAGGCCACTTCCGAGGCCCAGGGCTCCATGAAGACGCCCAAGACGAAACACTCCAAGGTGAAAGGCCCAAACAAACAGAACATGAGGCAACCCCATCCATGATTAGGGATGCGTTGAACCCTCGTGCCAGCTGTAGGAACATGCGGAGGTAAAAGGCAAGATGAGGCGACACGGCCACCAAGCAGAGCGGCAAAAGCCAGACGTGGTCCTCTGGGTGATGTGGTTTCCCTGTGTTTCGTGGACCTCCTCGCTAGAGGGTGGTCCACTGCTGGTGGTGTCGCCCCTCCTCCCACCGAGGATGGGAGCGTCAGGTCCGGTTGGAAGCGGCCAAAGGTGAAGGGGCCCCAGGACACACAAATGAATACACACACAAATAAATGTATTCCCCATATGTTCCCATTTTTTTTTGTTTTGGGTCATCCCCCCCCACTTCCCATGTTTTTCAATGTTTCCTGGGCATCGACGATTAATTGTGTCTGTGTTTTTTCCCCTGCTGAAAAGGGTCTGCGCTGGTCGGGCGGGTGGTAATGGGGGGTGACCCAAATGAGGGGTGAAGAGAAGGACCCCAAGGGACCCTCTGGAGTCCCCTCATGGCCCCTGCTAGTTCCGAAAAGAGCCTTAAAGGAACTCTTTTCGGGTCCTCTTCTCCACCCCCCATGTGGGCCACCCCTCGTTACAACCCGCCCCAAGCTGGAGGAGCCCCAATAAGTTGCCAAATTCAACCACGTCTGTGCCCAGACCCCTCCCGGGGTCGACACTGACCAATTTTATGTCGGGCATGTCCCCCCATAGGCGGATTTTGAACGAATAATTAAAAACGGCAAAAAAAAACATGATGGAAAATAATCAAAACAAACCGTCCCCTGATTCTTTTTTGGACGATTTTTGAATATCCCCCCTGTAGAGGGACACGCCCGACTGAACACCAGCTCTTCGGGCCACGTCCGGCCGTGGCGACGAGGGGAGCCCTTTCTCCACGTCTCCCCCATTTGCTGGCCCGCACCGGCGCAGGGCGACCTCAGCCCCTCAGCCAGGCCCTCACCACCGACATGGGAGGAGGACGAGGAGAAGGAGGAGGAGGAGGAGGAGGAGGAGGAGAAGGAGGAGGAGGAGGAGGAAAAGGAGGAGGAGGAAAAGGAGGAGGAGGAGGAGGATTGCTGTGTAGTGCTGATGCCCTTAACGGTAGGCATAACCTTTGAATCGGATGGGGCACTTGGGCTCTCACCGGGGGGTCAGCGAGTGTGGCGCAGACGTCCTAGCATGAGAGGTCGACGAATGATCCAAGCGTGAGGTGTGTCAGCATTGACGAGACGAATGAAAACAAGACCTTCGGCATTACCGCCAATCTGTGTCCGTAAGCGTGTCTCGTGGGTGGGGTGGGTGTGCAGGACCGCTGGCATTGCCGCTCGGCTTTGTCCCGGAGGGTAAAGACTCCGACGAATCGAAGAAGAAACAGCAAGATGTGCCCGAGAGACGCATGCCTCGTGAATGGGGTAGGTGTGCAAGGCCGCCGGCATTTCCGCCGGGCTATGTCGCCGAGGTTACAACCTCCGACGAATCGAATGAAAACTACAGTCGGTGTTCACAGAAACGCATTGTTCGTGAGTGGGGTAGGTGTGCAAGACCGCCGGAATCTTTTGACGAATCGAATGAAAAATACAGACTATGACCAAAAGACGAATGCCTCGTGGGTGGGGTAAATGTGCGGAAATGCCGGCATTGCCGCGGGGCTGTCCCAGAGGCCAAATCCTCCGACTTGTCGAAAAATGAACGAGATCACTAGCGTTTCCGCCAGGCTGTTCCCAGAAAGCGCTTGCCATGTAGGTGGGGTAAGTGCGCGGGACCGCCAGCGTTGCTGCCGAGCTAGCTTCGTTGGAAATCAGTTTTCGGGAACCCAGCCGCGTCCCCGAAAACAGAATTTCAAAAAAAAACTAATGAAGACAAGATCCTTGGCAATACCGCAAGTGTGTGTCCAGCAGGTTCTGGCCTCGTAGGTGGGGCAAGCGCGCAAGACCGCCACCCTGAGTCTCCACCTTCCATACCTTCCGCGCGGAAGGTGCATCATTTCATCGTATTCAGTAAGAGTTTATGAGGGTTTCCAAAGGTTTCTTGGGTTTCTTATGGTTTTTCGAGTTATTTGAAACATCGCATAGCACAGCGCGCCATCAAGGCCTGGTTAGCATAACGTAGCATCGCATACCACAGCACAACGCATGACCTGATGAGGATATTGATATCATAGCGTTGCATCGCGCAGCATTCTCAGCATATCATAGCACAACAAAGCACAGCACAGCACAGCATACCATAGCAAAACATAGCACATCACAAGGATAATGTTTGTATAGAACAGCATCGCATATATCATAGCATAGCACAGCATATTACAACATAACATAGTATACTTAGTCAGGGATAAGGACTAGGATAAGGGCTTCAGAAAATCAGTGGAGAGGGGCAGAGGGAGAAGGGGAAGAGAGGGAAGGGAGGAAAAAAAGAAGCAGAAGGGGGAGGAGGGGCACGGAGGACTAGCAGAAGAAAGGGGGATGGCGACGATAAAAGGGGGTCAGAATGACCATATGATAACATTGAGAAAAGTGAAAGGAAGGGAGAGGGGATGGGGCGAGGGAAGGAAGGAGGGTGAAGGGAGGAGGAGAGGACGAGGGAGAAGTCAGATTCTCCGTCGCCCTCCCCTCTACCCCTCCCTGTCTTGCTGTTTTGCGTTTCTCTCCCTGGGGGCGCGTGCCCCTGGCTGCGGCGGCAAGTCAGCGAACTGTGGAACACCAGAGGCCAAGCCAAACGTAATCTGCATGGTGCTGGCGATTGTGAACGCTGTTAATGCTTATTAAATGTATGTATGGCAATGATAATAAATACAAATACGCACCACGCAGATCAATCCAAGTGACTATTGAAAAGGAACTCAGCAACCCACTTGGTAAGCCAAGTTTGTGCAAACAAAGGTCGGTACAAGCCAACCGACCGAATTCTGGAACCATGGTTCTCGGACTCGTCCGAATAGGCATGGCTAAAGGACGGGTTGCCTGCAAACGAGGCTTGGTCCTCAAAATGGCAAGCGAACGCGTGCCATTTCATCGTCATCGGTTGCCCTGCGTTTATCCAGGCTCTGACGCAACGTCGAGTCACGTGGCCAAGATGCACAATCGCGCTCGGCGACATGCCGCGCGGCTTCCGTGCGCAGATGGCAAAATGCGATTGCAGAGAAGCGCCGCAATCAGCCAAATGCGTTCCGAGCATGGGGGCCTTATTGCCCAAAACTTGTTTGCCGCCTTTTTCAAAGAGAAGATTCACAAAAAATGGCATCATCGATTTCCCTTTGGCTGCCTTGAGGGTTAGTGATGGGTTGTCTACTTTCGTGTCTATCATTCCAGATGCGAGTTTGCTCCTGAGACCTTGATCCACACCGTGCCGAGTATACTATTGAGTTAAACAGCGATTGATCTCATAATCTGCTGAGTCAGGTTCTTTTTTTCTGACCATGGACCGGAAACGCCAGCTTTCAAGAGTTGCGCGAAAACGAATCCCATATAATATACTAATATGCCTAGCTCCACGACGCGCATTGAACCGAACAAACAATGCCCACCAGCGGGGCGACGATACGTAGAGAATAGCCGCCTAGGGAGCGCATCAACGCTCTGGAGGTGCAGAAAATCAGGGAAGCCCAACACCGCTGGTTCAAGCAAGTCTCCTCTTTTGACCGTCGGAAAATCGGGATGTTGCCGCCGGGCAAACACCCCCCCTTTTGCGCGCGACCTGGCGCGCACCGACATGAGAGCGGGCACTGTCGCATCAGTGATCGGATGGTGAAATACGCACGTCCTGCTACATGTGTCGTACCAGCTGTGGGTTCGATTACGACACTTTGTATCTAGCCTGTCCAACCTATCTTGGTGTGCAAAGCAAGCCATGCACCCGTAGGTGGACCGAAAGCGAGGTGCCCCGAGCGTTTTCGTATATTCGCCCAGGTCGCAACTGACCTCGCAACACGCAAGTCGCACTAAACTCCCGTCTTCATTCCTTCCAAACAAAGGTGAACGCGCTAAGAATTCGCGGCGGGAGCCTGCAGGCCAGGGCTGGCCGAGGATGTCGCATTCAGGCCACAATCCAGTGGCGCCGACGTTAAACATCCAGGCCGCTGTCTGCAGAAGCGGCTGCACCGCGTGAGCCCCCCTGCGCCCACAACGGCATAACAACGTACTCGGGTAGGGCCCGATCGGCATTCCCTGTCGTTGCCCAACGACTGACATGAAAAAACAATTACCCGCGCCGTCGGCCGCGGGCTCACGGCGCGCGCGTGGAGGGCCGGGGAGAACGAGCATTGGGATGAATACTCAAAAATGCGATGAGAGGGCGGGTAGGGAATTGATGAAACAGGGAGTGACAGGACGAGAAGGGGGAGACGGGGCAAGCGGAAAGAGGGATGGATGGGGAGGAGGGATTGAGGTAGGGAAAAACGGAGAAGCTCATAACATACTTTAACATGTGTGAAATTGTAGTTAGCATTTGGTAGTTTGTCGTCTTGTTCCTCCTCATGCGTTTCTTATCGCGTTTCGCCCTCGCCGTCTCGTAAGTAATTACCCTGTTTGATTACTTGGTTACTAACCTTCAGGTTAGCAACCAAGTAACCAACCATACTGCCGATGTAACATCTACGTTTGCAGGCATGGCGGAACAGGCGAACCAGCCCACATATGTTCAGAGCGGGGGCGTGGAGGTCCATCCTGGGGAAATCTATGAACAACGGGCACGGGATGATGTTATCACCTCCGTATTGTTCAGCCAAGGTGCTTCCGAAACGCACCGCAAAGCAATGGTATGTTGTTCCTGTGCTGCAGAAATTCAGCAGCTCTTGTTTTGTATAATATTGGCAACATCTCGTAAAATGGAAGCACGGGCAATGGCTTGATCGTTGCCCGTTTATCTGGCGGTCTCGGCACTCGTTGGGGAATCGGCACGTAGTGGCAATTTCCCTTGTTCCCAGGGCTCGTTCTACAACTCTAGTACTGTTTCTTAAATGGACCAAATCGCGAGCAAAATCGCCCACCCCAGAACCTCCAGCAAATGTAATGAGGTTGCTCAAACGCACAAGCATGCATGCCGTCAGCCCCCCAGATAGGTACAAGCCAACAAGCGTTTGTCTGAGCACGGCCCCATGATCAACCATAGGCTCTGGTTCACCGCGGGGCTCCGCTGCCAGCTGGGCAGCGCGAGCCCCAGCATCGGCCGCAGAACTCTGGAGGCATTGCCGCGCACGGGCTCGCTGTTGTCGGGTAGTCAGGGCCCGTTCTGTATTTTTCTAGCTGCAGATCGGCCTCGACCAGAAGCCTTGGCCATCGTGGATGCGTCCGCCTGCAAGCAAAACCAACGACAAGACGAGGTGAACCTGGCCCGACGCTTGAGCTACAAATGGCTACGGATCCTGGTCGGTGCTCGTTGTTGCGTAGTTTCGTTGTACGCGATTGTCGCTGAGCTCACCGCGCATTGTTTAGCTTGCCTTGTGTAGCTTGCCTTGCTGCGGCGTGTGGTTCGGGTTCTGTTGGTGTTAGGTGCATTAGCTTTACCTCTGTTGCCGCTGGATTCACCATGCATCGTTGTAGCTAGCCTTGTTGTTTGCCTTATGTGGCAGTTGTTTCCCTTCGTTTTGCCTTTCAGCCATTTACATGTTTGTCGCTTGCCTTCGCCTGCATTGCTTTAGTTGTGGGTTGGCCTGCTGGCAATGCAGAACTCCGCGCGCGCGGGTGACCCGCGCGCGCGCGTGGATCACCCGCGCGCGCCCGGAGTTCTGTCTTACCTACAACAGAAAAGTCCGCGCGCCCTTCGGTCTCCTTCAAGGGCGCCAACAGATTCAAATTTAGCTTTTGGACTTACATGGCTGTTTTTGTATTGTGGGCACTGCAGAACTCCCCGCGCGCGCGGAGTTCTGCATTGTCCACGGCAGAAAAGTCGGCGCGTCCTTCGGCCTCCTCAAAGGGCCCAAGAAAATTCAAATATAGTTTTTGGAATTACATGGCTGTTTTTTATTGTGGACAATGCAGAACTCCCCGCGCGTGCGCGCGCGGGCGACCCGCGCGCGCGCGCGTGGGTCACCCGCTGCGCCGCGGACTTCTGTATTGTTCACAGCAGAAAAGTCGGGCACGCCCCTTCGGCCCCTTAAAGGGCCACAGGAAAATTCAAATTTGTAAGCGTTTGGAATTACATGGCTGTGTTCTCTTTGTGGGCAAGGCAGAAACTCCCACGCGCGCGCGCGTGGGTCACCCGCGCGCGCGCGGAGTTCTGTATTGTCCACAGCAGAAAAGTCGGCGCGTCCTTCGGCCTCCTTAAAGGGCATCAGAGAATGCCAATCTAGTTGTTGGAAATACACGGTTGTTTTTGTACTGTGGGCAATGCAGAACTCACCACGCGCGCGCGCGGAGATCTGTATTGTCCACAGCAGACAAGTCGGCGCGTCCTTCGGCCTCCTTACAGGGCACCAGAAAATTCAAATTTAGTTTTTGGAATTACATGGCCGTTTTACTATTGTGGCCAATACAGAACTCTCCACGCGCGCGCGCGGAGTCATGTTTTGTCCACAGCAGAAAAGTCGGCGCGTCCTTCGGCCGCCTTACAGGGCCACAGAAGATTAAAATTTAGCTTTTGGAATTACATGGCTGTTGTTCTATTGTGGGCAATACAGAACTCACCACGCGCGCGCGCGGGTGACCCGCGCGCGCGGAGTTTTGCATTGCCCGCAGCAGAGAAGTCCGCGCGTCCTTCGGCCCCCTTTAAACCCAGAGCATCCGCGGCCTCCGGGGATGCTTAGCGCTAAGCATCCCCGATGTGTTCAGGCCGGAGAATGGTATTCCTTAAGCACTGGGCCCGGTATGACACGATTTTGGCGCCCGCGGCAGGCGCATTTTGGCGGTGAGGACGTCGCGAATCGCTTGTTGCGCTTTCGAAATCAATCGAAATATTATATATATATATATATAAAAAAAATCTTCGCGCTGGCATATCGCATGTCGAAATCAATTTGCACGCGGGCGCCATGAACCCAAACGCGACTGAACGCCGAAGGCGCGCCTCGCGCGCGGACGCGCGATGCCGATTGAATGCGTCAAGAAAAATCTCTGATCGCTAGCAGATTGGTGGCGGCATGCCGCCGCCGCCTCCGAAACCGCGCCCGCGCCTCCGAAAACAACGCCGCACACGAGTGACTTAGGGGCGAAATCGTTCAGAATTTCGCCTAAGCTTGAGTAGTGGCGCCTAGGGGCAGAGGAGGGCGCATGCTTATATGGCAACCTTACGCATGGTTATATGCTAAAAAAGGGACGGAGGGAAGGAGGGGGAGGAGGAGAAGTGAGGGGAGGGAGGGAGGAGAAGGAGAAGCGCTGGGAGAGGGAGGAGGGAGGAGGGGAAAGGAGGAGAAGCGCGACGACGATAGCGGCGAGAGGGGTTGCGATGAAAAGAAAAGGTCGCGCCTCAAGCGCCGCGCAGCGCCAGCGCGCCATCCTCCAGCGGCTCCATGTACAGGGCGCACCTGTGAGAGACGCTTTTTCAATGGTGCGCCACTGGGGCACGAAATGCGCGAGGGGTGTAGGGTGTAGTGGTGGTGGTGGTGGTGGTGGTGGTGGTGGTGGCGTTTCTGGTTGCGGGGTGCCGCGCGACCCCCGCGTCCATCCAGACCATGGCGACGCACTGCGGGTCGCGCACGCCGCGCGTGCCCGTGCGCCAGCGCGGCACGAACCACGAAGGAGGGGCGCCCCTCTCGGGGCGCCCGCGGAAGTACCGCGCGTCGTGCAGTACTTCCGCGGGCAGCGGGAGGTCCAGCCACCCTGGCGCCCACCAGGGCCGCGGGCCCTCCTCCTGCTGGACCCGCGCAGGCACGCGCGGGTCCAGCCGCCGCAGAAGCTGCGACGGCCGGCGCCAACGCCCCCAGCGGGAGCGGGGCCAGTCGGGGAGGTTGAGCCCCCCAACTGACACCGCTTCCCATGCTCCTGGGAACTCGAACCAGGCCGCCTGGCCGCCGCGGCGCCAGGCGGCGCGCACGCCGCCGAGAGGAGGCGGCTGGGCATGGGGAAGCGCCATGGCCGCGGGCGGCCCCCTGGCAGCTCGAGCGCCACGGGTGGCGATGATGATGGGGAGGAGGAGGATGAGGACGAGCACGAGGATGAGGATGAGGATGATGATGAGGAGGAGGAGGAGGAGGAGGAGGAGAAGGAGAAGATAGAGGAGCAGGAGGAGGAAGAGGAAGAGGAGGAGGGGGCGGAGGAGTTGGAGGAGGAGGAGGAGG
>CAUYUJ010008509.1:0-30000 GCA_963575745.1 Prorocentrum cordatum
GCCCGAGCACGCGCCCAAGCCCGCGCCCGCGCTCGCGCCCGAGCCCGAGCCCGAACCCGAGCCAGCCCGAGCCCGAGCCCGAGCCCGAGCTCGAGCCCGAGCCCGAGCCTGGACCCGAGCCCGGACCCGAGCCCGAGCCCAGCCGAGCCGAGCCCGAGCCCCCAGCCCGAGCCCCCGAGCCCGAGCCCGAGCCCGAGCCCGAGCCCGAGCCCCCCCGAGAGCCCCCCGAGCCCGAGCCCGAGCCCGAGCCCGAGCCCGAGCCCGAGCCCGAGCCCGAGCCCGAGCCCGAGCCCGAGCCCGAGCCCGAGCCCGAGCCCGAGCCCGAGCCCGAGCCCGAGCCCCCCAGCCCGCGCCCGAGCCCGAGCCCGAGCCCGAGCCCGAGCCCGAGCCCAGGCCCAAACCCGAGCCCGAGCCCGAGCCCGAGCCCGAGCCCAGCCCAAGCCCGAGCCCGAGCCCGACCCTGAGCCCGAGCCCGAGCCCGAGCCCGCGCCCGCGCCCGAGCCCGAGCCCCAGCCCGAGCCCGAGCCCGAGCCCGAGCCCGACAGCCCGAGCCGGAGCCCGAGCCCGGGCCCGAGCCCGAGCCCGAGCCCGAGCCCGCGCCGAAGCCCGACCGAGGCCCGAGCTCGAGCCCAGGCGCCACACCAGCCCGAGCCCGACCCGAGCCCACCACGAGCCTCAGCATGAGCCCGAGAGAGAGATATAGACACACATATTCACAAATACATAGAGAGAGACATAAATTTAGCAACTGACACACGCAGCCAAACACAGACACACAGACACTAAGACACACAGGCAGAGAAGCGCACGGACACAAACAAGCACACACGGACACGCAGACCAAAGGCACAAGCACACAGACAAACATACAGACAGACACACAGACACACAGACAAACAGATACAGAGACACACTGACATCTGACACGCACACAGACAAAGAGACACCCAGACACGGGAACACTCAGAAACACAGAGAAAGGAGCACACAGACATACATATACACCGAAAAACACTCATACGGACACAAAAAACACACAGAAACACAGACACACCGACACACCGACACACAGACAAGCAGACACAGACACCTGACGACAGAGAGACACACATACATCCAGATACGCAGGCACACACAGACTCAAATGCACACAAACACAGACACACCCAGACAGACAGACAACCAGACACACGGCACACAGACACACCACACTGCCAGAACACAGACTGACAGACACAAAGACACACGCACAACTGACACATTCACACACTGGCACAGAGGAACACAGACAACACACAGACACACGGAGACACTGACACACGGACCCACATATGCACAAAGACTGATACAGAGGCACACGGACACACAGACTGAGAGACAGTCAGACCCAGAGACATACAGAGAAATAAACACACCGAATGCACAGAGATCGGCACCAGGTTGACGCTTCACAGCTGGCGCAAGTGGACAAAAGCACACAGGCACAGAGACACACAGACGGACAAACAGACACACAGATAGACGCAGAGACACACAAACACTAGAGAAAGACACGCAGACACACGGAGAAACAGACACACAGACACACAAAGAATCAGGCACACAGATACGCAAGCACAGACACGGACAAAAAGAATATCATGGGCACCAGACACAGAGACCCACAGAGAAAGACAGAGCGGCACACTCACAGACACAGTCGAAGAGAAAGATAGACAGAGAACATACAGACAGATCATTACATGTTGAAAAATGTAGCCCAAGTAGCAGACTCTGTTCAGAGCTCTAGATGGTTCAGCCTAACGCCGTTGATCTTTCTAAATCGGTTTGTGTATATCAGCTCGCTAGATCCAAAAGCGCCAAAAAAATACAGAATACCACCACTCTAAAGAGATCTTGAGCAATACAACAGTATTGTGGACCTAACTGAAAATTATTACTCGAATAATAGAACGAGCTCTACGGACGTAGCTCGAGGAGCAGATCAAGTTAAGACTCAAGATACAACATACCATCGCGTCTGACCATCCTCAATCACTTCCTGTGAGTATAAGCTCTTTCACCGCCCGTCATCTCGATATAAGTACAGAAAACCGCGAATGCGCCTCGAGATGAATCGAAACACAGTCGGTTCCGCCAAGTGTTTTGATAGTAATACTGCACCTACGGCCCTGAAAATTTTACTGGCAGACGCGTATTAGCCCACTTCAGGTGCGAAAAATCTGCTTTCTCGAAATGAATTGTCAAATATCTTTCAAATCTCAGCAAAACCCACCTAAAGTTGTCACATTGTCTCTTCTCGTCGGGTCGTCCAACTAGCTCCAACCCGCCCCAGAATTCCTCTAGCTCATCGATGACGAAGAGCTCTACGAGGTAAAGTCACCAAAAGGTCCGTCGAGATTTTTCTTGCCAACTAGCTCTCCAGCTCCCCGGAATTACTCTTAAGCTTCCAGCAATAACTTGCTAAGGGAAGCTCTACGAGTTACTAGCTCCACCCCGCGCCGGAATTCCTCTAGCTCATCGATGACGAAGAGCTCTACGAGGTATTACTCTTAAGCTTCCAGCAACTAGCTTGGGGAAGCTCTACGAGTCACTAGCTCTCCAGCTCCCCGGAATTACTCTTAAGCTTCCAGCAATAACTTGCTAAGGGAAGCCCTACGAGTTACTTTGTCCTTTCTGGCCGGGTCGACCAACTAGCTCCACCCCGCGCCGGAATACCTCTAGCTCATCGATGCCGAAGAGCTCTACGAGGCATTAGAAGCCGGACATTGGTGGTGCCCGCCAGGAGCTTTTCCGCGGCGCTCCACGGTCGCCGCAGAAACTCCGGCGACCCGGCAGCGGGTCCGGGAGAGCTCCCGGCAAGCTTCCACACGTGTCTGCATGCGTGCAGGCACACATGGAAGCGTTTCTGGCTGCGCTTCGGCAGCGCTGCAGGGAGCCCCCCCAAGCTCTCCAGGAAAGGCGCATTCGCTTTCTAGGTTTTGGCCCCTACCAGGCGGAGGCTACCAAAGTTTCCCGTTACCGACATCCTCTCCGCTCTCCGGGTTTTGGACGCTACCAAGTTGCTTGAGCTGAGAAACAAATTTTCGTCTGCAATTCCCGGAGAGCTCGCTGAGAGCTATAGGGTTTAAGATTCGAAGCCGGACGGTGGTGGTGCCTGCCAGCAGCCCATTTCCGCCGGTCCAGATTTCTCGCAGCAGCTCGTTCGACCCGGCAGCTGGTCCGGGGGGGTTTCCGGAAAGCTTCCACGCGTGCCCGCACGCATGCTGGCACGCATGGAAGCGTTTGTGGCAGCGCTTCGGAAGCGCTGCCGGGGAGCCCCCAAGAGCCTTCGAGAAGCCTCACGCGTGCTTCCGCGGGCTTGCCAGGAAGGTTTTCCGTGTGTGTGTTTTCTTCGCTCTTCGGATTTTCCCAGATAGCTCCTTGGAGAGCTAAGGGTTTCAGAGAAGAAGCCGGACGGTGGTGGTGCCCGCCAGGAGCTCTTTTCCGGCGGTCCACGTTCTTCGCAGCGAGTTGCCGGAGGTTGCAGCGGGTCCGGGAGCGTGGCTTCCTAGCGTTTCCCAATGCGCGTGGCTCAAGGGTGCGCGAAGCGCTTCGGCAGAGCTTCGGCAGAGCTTCGCCAGTGCCCGCAGGCTCCCAGGCAGAAGCGTCGTGGTAGGTTTCACAGAGCTCTGCGCGTCGTAAAAGACGCCCTCGCAGGCGTCTCCTGCGAGGTTTCCAGCGCCCCACGCATCGTTCCGGGCGGCCTGGCAGAGGTCGCCGTGCGGCGCTTTGGAGCGCTCTGCGCGCCTTGCCTCGCTATCTGGGTTTTGCATGCAAAAAATTAGATGCTATCAAGTTTTTTCCCGGATAGCTCCTTGGAGAGCAGAGGGTTTCAGCTAAGAAGCCCGCTGTTGGTGGTGGGGAGCACACGCCCACCTCCGCCGGTCCACGATTCTCGCAACCCCCTGCCGGAACCGGCAGCGGGTCCGGGAGCGTGGCTTCCTGGCGTTTCCCCATACGCGTGGCTCCAGAGTGCGCAAAGCGCTTCGGCAGAGCTTCGGAAGAGCTTCGGCAGTTCTTCCAGGCTCCTAGGCAGATCTTCATTGTGCGCTTTGCAGGGTCCTACGCATACCTCGTAGAGCTCTTCGGCGAAGAGCTAAGAGAAAATTAGGCGCAGGATGAAGCTAGGCCCGACGAAAAGAGAGAATGTGGTACTCTGGGGTCGGTGTTTTTCACTTTATGCAAAATTTTGAAGTTTGTTTTTAGAAGTGAGATTTTTATTCCCTCTAGTAAGCTATGGCGCACCTGCTGGTAAATTTTCTATGTCTCTGGGTCCAGTATTACTATCAAAACACTTGGAGGAACCCACTGTATGAAAACCGAAAAATCGTTGTTTTTTCGATTTTTTCGGCTCTCGCTTCAGAAGCTTCCTTCACGTGTTCGGAGGAGCGCTATGTAAGAACAGAGCTCTACGAGCTGTCCGGCGGTGACTAGGTTGACGGTTCACCGCCGGCGCCAGTCGTAAACGGCGCCCCTACAAGCGTCTCCTACGAGGGATCCAGCGTCCCGCGCATCGTTCCAAGCGGCACGGCAGAGGTCCCGTGCAGCGTTTTTCCCGGATAGCTCCTTGGAGCTGAGGGTTTCAGATAAGAAGCCGGCGGTGGGTGGTCAGCGCACGCCCATCTCCGCCGGTCCACGATTCTCGCAGCGCCCTGCCGGAACCGGCAGCGGGTCCGGGAGCGTGGCTCCCTGGCGTTTGCCAAAACGCGTGGCTCCAGGGTGCGCAAAGCGCTTTAGCAGAGCTTCGGAAGAGCTTCGGCAGTTCTTCCAGGCTCCTAGGCAGATCTTCAAGTATCAGATCGACTTCAGACTTCTGCATGCGACAGGTGAACGCGTCTGATTTCTCTGAATCGATTCCTGTGATTACCAGCCTTACAGTCCGCTACAGCCTGAAGTAAGTGCAGAAAACCAACAGCACCTCTCAGGATGACTCGACCAATACGAATAGTTTTGCGGACCTAGTTTGGGCAGCAGACAGAGTTCGGAGCTCTGATTCGAAAGGCTGACGCACCTGATATCTCCGAATCGATTCCAGTGATTACCTCCAATGCAGCCCTCCCACAGCCGAGTTGAGTGCAGAGAACCAACAGCATCTCTCAAGATGGCTCAAACAATACGAATAGTTTCGCGACGGGGCGCCGGCGGAAAACTTCAACCTGGATTACTCGTATTGGTGCCTCGACTTTCCTTTGAGAAAACCGACACTTAGGATGACTCGAAGAATACAGTAGTTTTGCAAGCCTAATTCGGGCAGCAGACCGAGTTCCGAGCTCTGGATTCGACAGGCGGACGCGCCTGATGTCTTGAAATCGATTCCTGTGACCACCAGCACTGTAGCCCTCCTCAGCGCGAGTTGAGTGAAGAAAACCGAAAGCACTTCTCAGAGGACTCGATCAATACGAATAGTTTCGCGATTCTAAATCGGGCAGCAAACCGAGTTTAGAGCTCTGGATTCGACAGACAAACGCTGATGATTCTGAATCGCATTCTGTAAATATCAGCTCTGTAGCTGTCCTACAGCTCGAGTTGAGTACAGAAAACCGAGAGTTTCTGTCAAGATGGCTCGAATAGTACGAATAGGTTTGTGGACCTAGCTCGGCTATCAGACCGAGTTTAGACCTCTGGATTGAATAGGCGAACGCGCCTAATCATTCTACATCGATTAGCTGTGCTTACCAGCTCTGTAGCTGTTCTAAAGCTCAAGTTATCTTGAGAAAACCGTCACCGCGTATCAAGATGACTCGAAACGGCCGATCCCGCCACAGTGCTTTTCGATAGTAATATTCACCCGATCGAGCTGAGATCAAGATGGCGAGCGGGAATCAGATCAAATATCACGGGAAAAAATACTAGAGCTCTAACGAATGGTTGAATTTCAAGAACAAAATTTTAGCAAAAGTCAGCAAAAGTTCTGTCGAGATTTTTCGAGCCAACTCGCCCGCCAGTGCGTCCGAATTACTCTTAAGCTTCCAGTTGCTAGCTTAGGGAAGCTCTACGAGTCATTCTAGATCGGGCAGCAGACCGAGTTCAGAGCTCTGGATTCAACAGACAACGGCCACTGATGATTCTGAATCGGAATCTGTACGTATCAGCTCTTTATCTGTCCTGTAGCTCGAGTTAAGTGTAGAAAATCGAGAGCGTCTGTCAAGATGACTCGAATAATACGAATAGGTTTGCGGACCTAGCTCGGCAAGCAGACCGAGTTCAGACCTTTGGATTCAGCAGGCGAACGCGCCTGATCATTCTGAATTGATTAGCTGTGCTTACCAGCTCTGTAGCTGTCCCCAAGCTCGAGTTATCTTGAGAAAACCGACAGCGCGTGACAAGATGACCCGAAACGGCCGATCCCGCCTGGACGCTTTTTGGCAGTAAAAGGTACCCGATCGAGCTGAGATCAAGACGGCGAGCGGGAATAAGATCGAGTATCACGGGAAAAAATACTAGAGCTCTGACGAATTGTTGCATTTCGACAACAATATTTTTAACCGACCAAAATTCCTCAAAATGTCCGTCGATATTTTTCTTGCCAACTAGCTCTCCAGCGCCTCGGAATTACTGGCGCCGGCGGTGAACCGTCAACCTGGTCACCGCCGGGAACCTCGTAGAGCTCATTTCACGCGTAAGAGTGCTCGGAGTCGAAAGAGAGAGCTTCTGGAAGCATTTCTCGAAAAAGAGAAAATAGTTTTCTTTTTTCGTGTCGACATGAAGATGGTTCCGGAGTGTTTTGATAGTAAAAGTGCGCCTACAGAGCTCATACTAAGACAGAGAGGCCCTCATAGTCGTTTACAGGTGAGAAACATATGCTTTCTCAAAATGAATTGTAAATATCTTTCAACAAATTGCAAAACCACCCAAAAGTTACCACTGGGCGCCGGCGGTAAACCGTCAACCTTGGTTACCGCCGGGAGACTCGTAGAGCTTCCTAGCTCGACTTAAGTTGAGAAAACCGACAGCACCTACCAACATTGCGACTCATAGTGAATATGTTTTGACCTCTGAATGCGACAGGCGCACTTCTAGTTCTCTCAGGCGTCTGCTTGCACTTCTAGTGCCTGATGGTAAAGAGCTAGAAGAATTCGGCGACGGGGTGGAGCTAGTTGGCGAAATGTCGAAAAGGGACGCGATCATATCTTCCGCAGCCTGGCTCAGCCGATTTTGCAGTTCTAACAATTCGTTCGGGCTGCTATTTGCGCAGAGCGAAGCTTGGCATTACAGAAGTTACCTCACACATTCTTAGTTCCTTCCGTCGAAAAAATTCACCCGAGCGAAGCCAGGGGCCGACTTCACGTTGGCAGTCCAAAAATACCTCGTGCTCTTCGGCATCGATGAGCTAGAGGAATTCCGGCGCGGGGTGGAGCTAGTTGGCCGACCGACCAAAAGAGACAATGTGATAACCTTGGGTCGTTTTTGCTTTGATTGAAAGATATTTGACAATTCATTTTGATATTTTTCTCACGTGTAGTGGGTTATGCCGCGTCTGCCAGTTAAATTCTCAGGTCCGTAGCTGCAATATTACTATCACAAGACTTGCTGGAACCAACTGCGTTCCGAGTCATCTTGACACGCGTTCACGGTTTTCTGTACTTAACTCGAGATTTCGAGAGCTACAGAGCTGATACTTACAGAAACCGTTTCAGAATGATCAGGCGCGTTCGCCTGTTGCATCCAGATGCCTGAACTCGGTCTGCTACTCGAGCTAGGTCCATAAATGTCATCTTCACCAGTGATGCGGGTTTTCTGTACTCAACTCAAGATTCAGAGGAGCTACAGAGCTGGTGCGCACATAAACTGATTCAGTATCACCAGGCGCTTGCGTCTGTTGCATCGAGAGGCCTGAACTCGTTCTGCTAGTCGAGCTAGGTCCACAACACTATTCGTATTTCTCAAGTTCTCTTTAGAGGCGCTGTCGGTATTCTGCACTTAACTCTAGCTGTAGCACAGGTGGTACGCACAGAAACCGATACATAATCATCAAGGGCGTTTGGCTGAAGCATCTAAGGCTCTGAACAGAGTCTGCTTCTCGAGCTAAGTCCGCAAAACTATTTGTATGCGATTGATTTTTTAGAGTTTTTTGGCTCTCGCTTAAGCTTGCTTCACGTGTTCCGAGGAGCTGGGCAAGAGAAGAGCTCTACGAGGTCCCCGGCGGTAGCCAGGTTGACGGTTTACCGACGGCGCCCAGTCGCCGGCGCGACGAGACCCGTGCGCGCGCGTCTCTGGCTTAGCTATCCGTGTTTTGGACAACAACAGGTCGGAAACCCTTTAGCTCTCAGCGAGCTCTCCGGGAAAAACCGACCCAAAGTCACCACTTTGTCCTTTCTGGTCGGGTCGACCAACTAGCTCCACCCCGCGCCGGAATTCCTTTAGATCATCGATAACGAAGAGCTCTACGAATAAGACTCAGCTACGAGAGATTATCGATATCGATCCTACAGCTCGAAAGTGGATAAGACTGACATCTTCATTCAAATAAGTTAGCGTGTACATAGTTTTTTTGGCTGCTCTGGCAGCAGACCGATCTGAGGCTCCGGATGCTTCAGACTAGCCCTGCTTAGCATTTCCTGTTGATTGGTGTGCCGAACAGCTCGGTAGCTCATCTACAGCTCGTGTTCAGAAGAGAAAAACCGCCTGTTAAGATGACGCCCAGAACCCGATCCGCCCAGGTGCTTTCCGATAGTAATACCTCGTAGAGCTCTTCGGCATTGAGCTAAGAGGAATTCCGGCGCGGACTGGAGCTAGTTGGTCGGCCCGACGAGAAGAGACAATGTGACGACTCTGGGTCGGTTTTCCTAAGATTTGAAAGATATTTGACAATTCATTTTGAGAAATCAGATTTTTCGCACCTGTAGGGGTTATGCCGCGCCTGCCAGTCAAATTCTCAGGTCCGTAGGTGCAGGATTATTATCCAAACACTTGGAGGAATCGACGTTTGATAAAAACAGAAAAACGTGATTTTTCGAGTTTTTCGTTTCTCCATCCAGAAGCTTCTTCATGTGTTCCAAGAATCGCCGTGCAAGAAAAGAGCTCTACGAGGTTCCCGGCGGTAATCTAGCCATTTTGGCTCAAGGAGCTCTACGAGGTTCCCGGCCCCCCCCGCCGCGCCCCACCCGCCCTCGGCCGCCCGTCCTTCTCTCTCCTCTCGGGCCTCGGCACCCTCGCGATGGCGGCTTGAGCACCTCTTGTCTCTGCTGTGGGTGGAGTCAGATTGTTGTATTGGAGTGCCCCTTGCTGTGTGGTGCCATGACAACGCAATTTTGTACCTCGTCGCTTTGTACGCCACATGTTATCCTGTTTCTTCTTTCCCATCCTCGTCGTGGCGGCGGAGAGCGAGAAGGCTGAAACCCGCCATGTTTCGAGAAGCCCTCTTTGACATCCATACTCTGCAGTGCGTTCCAGTGGTGATGCAGTCTCCAGAGGTGGTGCAGTCTCCAGCCGTGGGGCAGTCTCCAGAGATCTGTTTGCTAGAGGCTCTGGGTGTGGTGCCGGACTCATTCGACGGAGTCGCTAAACCCGCTGGGCCAACTGATCGTGGAGAAGCTTTCTCGTCTCATTCGGTTGCGTATTCTCCAGATGTGGTGCAGTCTCCGGATGGTGGGCTGCAGTCGAGTCAGGGCTCCGTTTCTTTTGATCCTGGTGTTCAGAATGAGGAGGTGCAGGACGAGGAGTTGCAGGATGAGGATTTGCAGAGTGAGGAGGTGCTGAATGAGAAGTTGCACTATTCTCAGCATATTGTTTTCTTGGATTCAAGCTCTGAAGTTTGCCACAGTCCATTTCCTGACACTCTGTCGGCTTCTGTTGACCCAGGTGTTCGGAAAGAGGAGTTGCATGATGAGGAGTTGCAGGATGTGGGGTTGCAGAATGAGGAGTTGCTGAATGAGCAGTTGCATTTTTTCATCATACATATTATACGGCCTCACGCCCTGAAGTTTGCCACAGTTCAGCTTCTGACGGAGACTCAGCTTGCCATGGAAAGGATTGGCAGGGGGATCTCAAGGATTTTAAGGACGAGGAGGAGGATAATGTTCATGTTGAATCCGTGGAGAGTTCTATGGCAGTTGCTGCTGAAGAAGCGTCGCTGGCTTCTCAATCAAATGATGCTGTACTGCACTCAGTTCCTCTGGATTATTCTCTGCACTCAGCTCCTTTGGATTATTCTCTGCACTCAGTTCCTTTGGATTATTCTCGAGTGCAAAAGGAAGGTGGAGGCCCCGAGGCGCTGCCGTTGGCATCCTCGAAAACCCACCGAGAGTGCGAAGTCGACCAGCGTAAAGATAACTGTGCTTCTTCTTCCCGGCTCTGTTCAGATGAGTTGCAGAGCAATCGATCTGAGTGTCAAGCTGCCAGGGACTGGGCCCTTGCCGGTGTCGATGTCAGTGCCCTTTGGCGTGAGCTACACCGACTCCCGACACAGGAGTTTCAGCGTAGGACTGAGGCTCTTCATGCATACAGGCTGCAAATGGGAATTGAAAGTTCCGAGGAGGATGATTCGCAACAAGGGGGTCCTCAGAGTTCTACTTCCAGGAGTGCATTGACGCGGAGCGGCAGGAAGCATCGGAAACGGCACAGATGATGCACATGTGATTGATCCTGCACGTATGTTTTGGTCTGCCCCCCTCTCTTTCCCCCGCTGTTTCTGCCCCTGGGCTCGCTTCGGCTCTTTGGGCTCCTCCCGCTCTCCCGCTGGCTTTCCTTCCGCTCTCCGCTGGCAGGTCTCATAAGCGGATTTGTTACGCTCTCTCTGCTGACATTTGATGTTGTATGAAATTTCAGGTTGGTGTCAAAGCACACGACCAGGTTTCACTTAGACATGGTTTCACACGACCTTTGAACGTGACTTCCGTGATCTGTCACGTGGTGCCTCAAAGTAGGCCTTTGATCTAGTCGACACTACACTGCTTTTTATTTTCAGTGGTGCTGAGACGGTAATCGCTATATGTGGTTACTGCATGGTCTCGCGCTGCTTTGCTTCCCTCTTTCTATTTTTATTTGTCTTCTCGTGTATTGGCAGTCTTGTGCATATCTGTACAGCTTCGCTGTTTGATGCACCTCTGCTTTAATCTTTGCAGCTTCGCGGTCTTCCTGTACAGCTTCGCTGTTTAGGTTCTTTGTGTTTAGGCCTGCTCCCATGGGAGCTCGAACCGGCCTTCGCAAAAGACGCAATCAGGTTGACGCTTTACCGCCGGTTCCCAGTATTCACCCGACCGACCTGATATCAAGACGGCGAGCGGGAATATAATAAGGGGGGAATATTTTTCAGTTTGGTCCCTGCCAATTTCTTATGCCGCGGCCATGTTCAGCGCGCCAGGAACTGCCACTTTCTTACAGGCCAGCTTTCTTAAATCGTAGGGGGCGACGCCTGGCGCCGCCGCCTACGACTTAAGGAAGATGGCCAAGCTGCGGCGGCGACCTCTGCCTTCAGTCGTGTGTTTTGCTTATTTGCGATTGCGATTGGCTGCGCCAGGGCGCTCCTGGGGGCGCCAGGCGGCGGCGCCGACCTCTGCCTTGCGTCGCGTTCCTTGGCTATTTTGGGATTGCGATTGCAATTGGCCGCGCCAACCCGCGCCCGAGGACGCCAGGCGGCGGCGCCGACCTCTGCGTTTTGTCGCGTGTTTTGCTTATTTTCGGTTGCGATTGGCCGCGCCAGCCCGCGCCCGAGGACGCCGGGCGGCGGCGCCGGCCTCTGCGCCTTTTGTCGTATGTTCTGCTTATTTGCGATTGCGATTGGCTGCGCCAGGGCGCGCCCGAGGACGCCAAGCGGCGGCGCCGACCTCTGCGCCTTCTGTCGCATGTTTTGTTTATTTGCGATTGCGATTGGCCGCGCCAGGGCGCGCCCGAGGACGCCAGGCGGCGGCGCCGACCTCTGCCTTGCGTCGCGCGTTTTGTTTATTTGCGATTGCGATTGGCCGCGCCAGGGCGCGCCCGAGGGCGCCAGGCTGCGGTGGCGATCCCTGCCTCGCGTAGTATTTGGTTATTTTCAATGGCCATTGGCTGCGCCAGGGCGCGCCCGAGGGCGCCAGGCGGCGGTGCCGACCTTTGCCTTGCGTCGTGTTTCGCTTATTTCCGATTGCGACTGGCCGCGCCAGGGCGCGTTCGAGCAGGCGGCGGCGGCGACCTCTGCGCCTTTTCTTGCGCGTTCTGTGCACTTGCGATTGCGGTTGGCTGCTCCAGGGCGCGCCCGAGGGCGCCAGGCGGCGCCGCCGACCTCTGCCTTGTGTAATGTTTTGCTTGTTTGCGATTGCGACTGGCTGCGCCAGGGCGAGCTCGAGGGCGGCGCCGACCTCTGCGCTCTTTGTTGTGTTTTGTTCATTTGCGATTGCGATTGGCCGCGCCAGGGCGCGCCCGAGGACGCCGGGCGGCGGCGCTGACCTCTGCGCCTTTTGTCGCGCGTATGTTCGATTGCGATTGCGATTGGCTGCGCCAGGGCGCGCCCGAGGACGCCGGGCGGCGGCGGCGACCTCAGCGCCTTGTGACGCATGTTTTTTTATTTGCGATTGCGATTGGCCGCGCCAGGGCGCGCCCGAGGGCGCCAGGCTGCGGTGGCGATCCCTGCCTCGCGTAGTATTTTGCTTATTTCCAATTGCCATTGGCTGCGCCAGGGCGCGCCCGGGGGCGCCAGGCGGCAGCGCCGACCTCTGCCTTGCGTCGTGTTTTGCTTATTTGCGATTGCGATTGGCCGCGCCAGGGCGCGCCCGAGGACGCCAGGCGGCGGCGACGACCTCTGCCTTGCGCAGTGTTTTTCTTATCTCCGATTGCGACTGGCCGCGCCAGGGCGCGCTCGAGGGCGCCAGGCGGCGGCGCCGACCTCTGCGCTCTTTGTTGTATTTTGGTTATTCGCGATTGCGACTGGCCGCGCCAGGGCGCGCCCGAGCACGCCAGGCGGCGGCGGCGACCTCTGCGCCTTTTCCTTGCGCGTTTTGTGCATTCGCGATTGCGATTGGCTGCTCCGGGGCGCGCCCGCCGGGGGCGCCATGCGGCGGCGCCGACCTCTGCCTTGCGTAGTGTGTTGCTTATTTGCGATTGCGATTGGCAGCGCCAGGGCGCGCTCGAGGGCGCCAGGCGGCGGTGCCGACCTTTGCGCTCTTTGTTGTGTTTTGCTCATTTGCGATTGCGATTGGCCGCGCCAGGGCGCGCCCGAGGACGCCGGGCGGCGGCGCCGACCTCTGCGCCTTTTTTATCGCGCGTTTGCTCATTTGCGATTGCGATTGGCCGCGCCTGTGCGCGCCCGAGGACGCCGGGCGGCGGCGCCGACCTCTGCGCCTTGCGTCGCATGTTTTGTTTATTTGCGATTGCGACTGGCCGCGCCAGGGCGCGCCCGAGGACGCCAGGCTGCGGTGGCGACCCTTGCCTCGCGCAGTATTTTGTTCATTTTGAAATTGCGATTGGCAGCGCCAGGACGCGCCCGAGGACGCCAGGCGGCAGCGCCGACCTCTGCCTTGAGTCGTGTTCTGGTTATTTGCGATTGCGATTGGCCGCGCCAGGGCGCGCCCGAGGACGCCAGGCGGCGGCGGCGACCTCTTCGCCTTTTCTTGCGCGTTTTGTGCATTGGCGATTGCGAGTGGCTGCTCCAGGGCGTGCCCGAGGGCGCCAGGCGGCGGCGCCGACCTCTGCCTTGTGTAGTGTTTTGCTTATTTGCGATTGCGATTGGCAGCGCCAGGGCGCGCTCGAGGGCGCCGGGCGGCGGCGCCGACCTCTGCGCTCTTTGTTGTATTTTGGTTTTTCGCGATTGCGATTGGCCGCGCCAGGGCGCGCCCGAGGGCGCCAGGCGGCGGCGCCGACCTCTGCGCCTTTGTCGCGCGTTTGCTCATTTGCGATTGCGATTGGCCGCGCCAGGGCGCGCCCGAGGACGCCGGGCGGCGGCGCCGACCTCTGCGCCTTTTGTCGCGCGTTTGCTCATTTGCGATTGCGACTGGCCGCGCCAGGGCGCGCCCGAGAACGCCAGGCTGCGGTGGCGACCCCTGCCTCGCGTAGTATTTTGCTTATTTTCAATTGCGATTGGCTGCGCCAGAGCGCGCCCGAGGACGCCGGGCGGCAGCGCCGACCTCTGCCTTGCGGCGTGTTTTGCTTATTTGCGATTGCGATTGGCCGCGCCAACCCGCGCGCGAGGACGCCAGGCGGCGGCGGCGACCTCTGCGCCTTTTCTTGCGCGTTTTGTTTATTTGCGATTCCGATTGGTCGCTCCAGGGCGCGCCCGAGGGCGCCAGGCGGCGGCGCCGACCCCTGCGGTCTTTCTTGTGTTTTGCCCATTTGCGATTGCGATTGGCCGCGCCAGGGCGCGCCTGAGGGCGCCAGGCGGCGACGGCGACCTCTGCGCATTTTGTTGCGCGTTTGCTCATTTGCGATTGCGATTGGCCGCGCCAGGGCGCGCCCGAGGGCGCCGGGCGGCGGCGGCGGCGACCTCTGCGCCTTCTGCGCATGTTTTGCTGATTTGCGATCGCGACTGGCCGCGCCAGGGCGCGCCCGAGGGCGCCAGGCTGCGGTGGCGACCCCTGCCTCGCGTAGTATTTTGCTTATTTTCAATTGCGATTGGCTGCGCCAGGGCGCGCCCGAGGACGCCAGGCGGCAGCGCCGACCTCTGCTTTGCGTCGTGTTTTGCTTATTTGCGATTGCGATTGGCCGCGCCAGGGCGCGCCCGAGGACGCCAGGCGGCGGCGGCGACCTCTGCGCCTTCTCTTGCGCGTTTTGTGCATTTGCGATTGCGATTGGCTGCTCCAGGGCGCGCCCGAGGGCGCCGGGCGTCGGCGCCGACCTCTGCCTTGCGTGGTGTTTTGTTTATTTGCGATTGCGATTGGCCGCGCCAGGGCGCGCTCGAGGGCGCCAGGCGGCGGCGCCGACCTCTGCGCCCTGTGTTGTGTTTTGCTCATTTGCGATTGCGATTGGCCGCGCCAGGGCGCGCCCGAGGGCGTCAGGCGGCGGCGCCGGCCTCTGCGCCCTGCGTCGCGCGTTTGCTCATTTGCGATTGCGATGGCCGCGCCAGGGCGCGCCCGAGGGCGCCAGGCGGCGGCGGCGACCTCTGTGCCTTGCGTCGTGTGTTTTGTTTACTTGCGATTGCGACTGGCCGCGCCGGGGCGCGCCCGAGGACGCCGGGCTGCGGTGGCGACCCCTGCCTCGCGTAGTATTTTGCTTATTTTCAATTGCGATTGGCTGCGCCAGGGCGCGCCCGAGGGCGCCAGGCGGCAGCGCCGACCTCTGCCTTGCGTCGTGTTTTGCTCATTTCCGATTGCGGTTGGCCGCGCCAGGGCGCGCCCGACGACGCCAGGCGGCGGCGGCGACCTCTGCGCCTGCGCGTTTTGTGCATTGGCGATTTCGATTGGTTGCTTCAGGGCGCGCCCGAGGACGCCAGTCGGCGGCGCCGACCTCTGCCTGGCGTAGCGCCTTGCTTCTTTACGATTGCGAATGGCTGCGCCTGGGCGAGCCCGTGGACGCCAGGCTGCGGTGGCGACCTTTGCCTCGCGTAGTATTTTTGCTTATTTTCAAGTGCGATTGGCTGCGCCAGGGCGCGCCCGTGGGCGCCAGACGGCGGCGCCGACCTCTGCCTTGCGTCGTGTCTTGTTTATTTGCGATTACGATTGGCTGCGCCAGGGCGCGCGCGAGGTCGCCAGGCGGCGGCGCCGACCTTTGCCTTGCGCCGTGTTTTGCTCGCATGCGATTGCGATTGGCTGCTCCTGGGCGCGCCCGCGTTGGCGCCGCCGCCTGGCGTCCTCGGGCGCGCCCTGGCGCGGCCAATCGCAATCGCAAATAAGCAAAATACGCAAAAAATGCAGTCGGCGCTGCCGCCAGGCGTCCTCGGGCGTGCCCCGGCGCGGCCGCTCGCAATCGCAAGTCGGCGAAACGAGCAGCAAAAGGCAGAGGTCGGCGCCGCCGCTTGGCGTCCTTGGGCGCGCCTTGACGCGGCCAATCGCAATCGCAAATATGCAAAACGTACGACAGAAGGCAGCGGTCGGCGCCGCCGCCTGGCGTCCTCGGGCGCGCCCTGGCGCGGCCAATCGCAATCGCAAGTAAGCAAAACGCGCGACGCAAGGCAGAGGTCGGCGCTGCCGCCTGGCGTCCTCTGGCGCGCCTTGGCGCGGTCAATTGCAATCGCCATTGCGCGACACGCGCGAGAAGAGGCAGAGGTCGGCGCCGCTGAGTCGGCGCCCTCGGGCGCGTGCTGGCGCAGCCCATCGCAATCGCGAAGGGGCAGAATCCATGCGCCGCCGACTGGCGAAGCCCATCGCAAGGCAGAGGTCGGCGCCGCCGACTGGCGTCCTCGGGCGCGCCCTGGCGCGGCCAATCGCAATCGCAAATAAGCGAAACGCGCAGCGAGAATCGGCGCCGCCGCCTGGCGCCCTCGGGCGCGCCCTGGCGCGGCCGCTCGCAATCGCAAGTCAGCAAAACAGGCGGCAAAAAGCAGAGGTCGGCGCCGCCGCCTGGCGTCCTCTGGCGCGCCTTGGCGCGGCCAATCGCAATCGCAAATAAGCAAAACACACGACGCGAGGCAGAGGTCGGCGCCGCCGCCTGGCGTCCTCTGGCGCGCCCTGGCGCGATCAATCGCAATCGCAAATAAGCAAAATGCAGGACAAAAGGCGGCGGTCGGCGTCGGCCCTCGGGCGCGCCCTCGGCGCGGCCAATCGCAATCGCAAATGAACAAAACGCGCGACAAAAGGCAGAGGTCGGCGCCGCCGCCTGGCATCCTCGGGCGGCGCGACCAATCGCAATCGCAAATAAGCGAAACCCGCGACAGAAGGCAGAGGTCGGCGCCGCCGCCTGGCGTCCTCTGGCGCGCCTTGACGCGGCCAGTCGCAATCGCAAAGAAGCGAAACGGGCCGCAAAAGGCAGAGGCCGGCGCCGCCACCTGGCGTCCTCGGGCACGCCCTGGCGCGGCCAATCGCAATCGCAAATAAGCAAAACACGCGAGAAAATGCAGACGTCGGCTCCGCCGCCTGGCGCCCTCGGGCGCGCCCTGGCCCGTCCGCTCGCAGTCGCAAAGAAACGAAACGCGCCGCAAAAGGCAGAGGTTGGCGCCGCCGCGCGGCGTCCTCGGGCGCGCCCTGGCGCGGCCGCTTGCATTTCAAGTAAGCAAAACGCGCGAAGAAAGACAGAAGTCGGCGCCGCCGCCTGGCGTCTTCTGGCGCGCCTTGGCGCAGCCAATCGTAATCGCAACTGAGCAAAACGCACGACAGACGGCAAAGGTCGGCGCCGCCGCCTGGGGTCCTCGGGCGCGCCCTGACGCGGCCAATCGCAATCGCAACGTAGCAAAAAGCACGAGAGAAGGCAGAGGTCGGCGCCGCGCTGCCGCCTGGCGACCTCGGGCGCGCTCTGGCGCGGCCAATCGCAACCGCAAATGAACAAAACGCACGACAAGAGGCAGAGGTCGGCGCCGCCCCTCGGCGTCGTCGGGCGCGCCTTGACGCGGCCAATCGCAATCGCAAATGAGCAAAACGCACGACAAAAGGCAGAGGTCGGCGCCGCTGCCTGGCGTCCTCGGGCGCGCCCTGGCGCGGCCAATCGCAATCGCAAAGAAGCGAAACGCACGACAAAAGGCAGAGATCGGCGCCGCCGCCTGGCGTCCTCTGGCACGCCCTAGCGCGGCCAATCGCAATCGCAAATAAGCAAAACGCGCGACAGGAGGCAGAGTTCGGCGCCGCCGCCTGGCGTCCTCGGGCGCGCCCTGGCGCGGCCGCTCGCAATCGCAAAGAAGCAAAACGCGCGACGCAAGGCAGAGGTTGGCGCCGCCGCCTGGGGCCCTCTGACGCGCCCTGGCGCGGCCTGTCGCAATCGCAAATGAGCAAAACGCGCGACAAAAGGCAGCGGTCGGCGCCGCCGCCTGGCGTGCTCGGGCGCGCCCTGGCGCGGCCAATCGCAATCGCAAAGAAGCAAAATACGCGACGCAAGGCAGAGGTCGGCGCCGCCGCCCGGCGTCCTGGGGCGCCTCCTGGCGGGGCCGCTCGCAATCACAAGTAAGCAAAACGCGTGACAAAATGCAGAGGTCGGCGCCGCGGCCTGGCGTCCACGGGCGCGCCCTGGCGCGGCCAATCGCAATCGCAAATGAACAAAACGCGCGACAAAAGGCAGAGGTCGGCGTCGCCTGGCGTCCTCGGGCGCGCCCTGGCGCGGCCAACCGCAATCGCAAATGAGCAGAACGCGCGACAAAAGGCAGAGGTCGGCGGCGCTGCCAGGGGTCCTCGGGCGCGCCCTGACGCGGCCAATCGCAATCGCAAAGAAACGCAACATTACAAAAGGCATAGGTCGGCGCCGCCGCCTGGCGTCCTCGGGCGCCCTGGCGCGGCCAATCGCAATCGCAATTAGGCAAAACGCACGACAGAGGGCAGGGGTCGGCGCCGCCGCCTGGCGTCCTCTGGCGCGCCCAAGCGCGGCCACTCGCAATCGCAAATGAGCAAAACGCACGACAAAAGGCAGGGGTCGGCGCCGCCGCCTGGCGTCCTCGGGCGCGCCCTGGCGCGGCCAATCGCAATCGCAAAGAAGCAAAACGCAGCGCAAAAGGTAGAGGTCGGCGCCGCCGCCCGGGGTCCTCTGGCGCGCCCTGGCGCGGCCTGTCGCAATCGCAGATAAGCTAAACACGCGATAAAGGCAGAGGTTGGCGCCGCCGCCTGGCGTCCTCGGGCGCGCCCTGGCGCGGCCAATCGCAAGCGCAAATATGCGAAACACTACGCCTGGCAGAGGTCGGCGCCACCGTCTGGCTTCTGGGGCGCAATGACACATGACCAAAAATACAACGGACGTGCCGCGGCATTGAGAGCGCCGCTTTTAAGAAACTGCCCCGGGATCTAGCCCCTGCTTTCTTTTCTTTTCGCTTCCCGATTCAGCCCCAAAATTTCTTATCTCATGGTTTTCTTACTATTGACCGGGGGTATCAAATATCGAGAACAAAATCTTCAACCGAGCTTCATTATGCAACACTTCCGTCGAGATTTCTTGAGCCAACTTGCCCGCCAGCGTTTTCGAATTACTCTTTAGCTTCGCCTCTTCGCTCTTAGGGGCTGGAAGCCGGCGGTGAACCGTCAACCTCGGTTACCGCCGGGGACTCGTAGAGCTTCCTTGCCATATATATAAAAAATTAATATATATATATATATATATCTATGTATGTGAATGGCATGCGAGCGCGGCAATCTTGCATTCAGCGCGCGCGAGTGTGTGCGGTTTCAGAGGAATGTGCTTCGCAGCTCCTCAGCTCGCACAGCTCGAGTTCAGTTGAGACAAACACCCACGCAAGAAAGTACACGACCTAAGTTGAACAGATGTTTGGATAATGTGTGTAAAAAAAATGAAGAAGCTGTCGACGCGTGTAGAGCATGCCAGCTTGGTAGCTGTTTGCAGAGCACAACTAGTGTTTTCGGTCGCAGCTCTGGTAGCAGACCGATCTCAGACGTCTCGACACTCCAGACTAGCGGTCGTGATCTTTTCTATCCGACCGGTGTGCTTCCCAGCTCCGTAGCTTGCCTGCAGCTCGAATTAATAAGTAGAGAAAGCCAATACCGTCTGTAACATTTCAAGGGTGCAGAGTTTTTTGGTCGCAGCTCTGGTCGCAGACCGATCTCAGCCGTCTAGATGCTTTAGACTTGCGCTCCTCAGCATTTCCAGTCGTATGGTGTATCCCTCAGCTCCGTAGCTCGCCTACAGCTCGAATTCCGTAGAGAGAACACATAATATTTCACAAAACATTGCAGAGTCCGAATCATGTCTGAATCGCAGCTCTGGTGTCGTACCGATCTCAGACGTCTCGATACTGTAGGCGAAGATTCCTGAGCATGTCTTGTTGAACGGTGCTTCCCAGCTCCGTAGCTTGCCTACCGCTCGAATTAA
Source organism: Prorocentrum cordatum (assembly GCA_963575745.1). Taxonomy (NCBI): domain Eukaryota; class Dinophyceae; order Prorocentrales; family Prorocentraceae; genus Prorocentrum; species Prorocentrum cordatum. The sequence continues at coordinate 19,843 of CAUYUJ010008509.1, forward strand.
GTTGAGAAAACCAACGTCGCCTCTCAAGAAAGGAAAGAGTGCACATAGTTGTTTGGTCGCACCTCTGGTGGCAGACCGATCTCAGGCGTCTACATACTTTAGACTGGCGCTCCCCGGGATTTCCTGTCGATTGGGGAGCATCTCATTTCCGTAGCTCGCCTGCAGCCCGAACGCAACATCATCTCTCGAAACAAGAATACAGCGCACATCGTTTTTCCCAACCCTCCTTGGTTGGGTATTCGTTTTGAATAGAGCAGTGTGGTCTCCACTCCTTCCTTCCTCCTCCTCCTCCCTCCCTGCCTCTTCCGGTCTTACGTGTGGGGGGCTGTGATCTGTGAAACTGTCGCCATTTTCGAGGCCTGCTGGGGGGCCCAGCACAGTGAGGGCGACGCGCAGATTGAAATTAGACCTCGCCATCCCTGGGGGGCTGCGACCTGTGAAACTGTCGCCATTTTCGAGGCCTGCTGGGGGGCCCAGCGCAGTGAGGGCGACGCGCAGATTCAAATTAGACCTCGCCATCCCTGGGGGGGGGGCTGCGATCTGTGAAACGGTCGCCATTTTCGAGGCCTGCTGGGGGGCTCAGCACAGTGAGGGCGACGCGCAGATTCAAATTAGACTTCGCCATCCCTGGGGGGCTGCGATCTGTGAATCTGTCGCCATTTTCGAGGCCTGCTGGGGGGCCCAGCACAGTGAGGGCGACGCGCGGATTCAAATTAGACCTCGCCATCCCTGGGGGGCTGCGATCTGTGAAACTGTCGCCATTTTCGAGGCCTGCTGGGGGGCCCAGCACAGTGAGGGCGACGCGCGGATTCAAATTAGACCTCGCCATCCTGGGGGGCTGCGATCTGTGAATCTGTCGCCATTTTCGAGGCCTGCTGGGGGCCCAGCACAGTGAGGGCCACGGCCAGATTCAAATGAGACCTCGCCATCCCTGGGGGGGCTGCGATCTGTGAAACTGTCGCCATTTTCGAGGCCTGCTGGGGGGCCCAGCACAGTGACGCCACGGGCAGATTCAAATGAGACCTCGCCATCCCTGGGGGGGTGCGATCTGCGAAACTGTCGCCATTTTCGAGGCCTGCTGGGGGGCCCAGCACAGTGAGGGTGACGCGCAGATTCAAATTAGACCTCGCCATCCCTGTGGGGGGTGCGACCTGCGAAACTGTCGCCATTTTCGAGGCCTGCTGGGGGGCGCGGCACAGTGAGGGCCACGGGCAGATTCAAATGAGACCTCGCCATCCCTGGGGGGCTGCGATCTGTGAAACTGTCGCCACTTTCGAGGCCTGCTGGGGGGCCCAGCGCAGTGACGCCACGCGCGGACCCAAATTAGACCTCGCCATCCCTGCGGGGCTGCGATCTGTGAAACTGTCGCCACTTTCGAGGCCTGCTGTGATCGCCGTTTTCGAAGTGGCTAGGAGTGCTCAGGAATTGTAACTCATCAGCTTTATCAAGCCCTTTTCCTGTAGCCAGTGTCCTGCGAGTCTCCCGAATTCTGTCTGCAGACATATGCAACCCTCGCTCCGTCATCGCCCCCTTCAAAAGTATCCTAAACTATTTGCGCCCCGCTTTTGCGCAGGGGTTGGGTACGTCGCCAGGGTAATTTTTGTCGCAGCTTTGGTAGCAGACCGGCTTCAGACGTTTAGGTTCCGTCGGCGAGTGTTTCTGATCATATCCTGTTGAACAGTCGTGCTTACCAGCTCCGTAGCTCGCCTAGAGCTCGAATTGACCAGAGAAACCAACATCGCCTCTCAAAGACAATACAGAGTACACTTACCCTGTGACGTACCCAACCCATTTGTATCAATGGAAACGAGGAGTTGGCCGAAACTTGCATGGACAATCAACTTGATGTGTAAGCTACTTGGGACACGCGCCTATGGCATGATGCGCAGGAGAACCATACAAGGACGAGTGGCGACAGCTACAGGCTCGAAAGGACATGGGGAGTCGGGAACGCAGAGCAGGAGAAAAACGTGCGGGAAGCCGAACCATCAGCACGGCAGCAGCAGAGGGAAGGTGACTGCAGGAGGAGAACAAGGACGAAAGCAGCGTTTAATTTGAGGTTGCGGTGGGTACCCACTGTGCTGTGCCCCCCAGCAGCCCTCGAAAGTGGCGACAGTTTCACAGATCGCAGCCCCCCAGGGACGGCGAGGTCTAATTGGAGTTTGCGGTGGGTACCCACTGTTCTGTGCCCCCCAGCAGCCTTCGAAAGTGGCGACAGTTTCACAGAATGCAGCCCCCCAGGGATGGCGAGGTCTAATTTGAGTCTGCGGTGGGTACCCACTGTGCTGTGCCCCCCAGCAGCCTCGAAAGTGGCGACAGTTTCACAGATCGCAGCCCCCCAGGGATGGCGAGGTCTAATTTGAATCTGCCCGTGGCCCTCACTGTGCGTGCCCCCCAGCAGCCCTCGAAAGTGGCGACAGTTTCACAGATCGCAGCCCCCCAGGGATGGCGAGGTCTAATCAGTGTGCTGTGCCCCCCAGCAGCCCTCGAAAGTGGCGACAGTTTCACAGATCGCAGCCCCCCAGGGATGGCGAGGTTTAGTTTGAGTCCGCGGTGAGTGCCCACTGTGCTGGGCCCCTCAGCAGCCCTCGAAAGGGGCGACAGTTTCACAGATCGCAGCCCCCCATGGATGGCGAGGTCTAATTTGAGGTTGCGGTGGGTACCCAATATGCTGGGCCCCTCAGCAGCCCTCGAAAGTGGCGACAGTTTCGCAGATCGCAGCCCCCCAGGGATGGCGAGGTCTAATTTGAGTCTGCGGTGGGTGCCCACTGTGCTGTGCCCCCCAGCAGCCTTCGAAAGTGGCGACAGTTTCGCAGATCGCAGCCCCCCCAGGGATGGCGAGGTCTAATTTGAGTCTGCGGTAGGGTGCTCACTTTGCTGTGCCCCTCAGCAGCCCTCGAAAGTGGCGACAGTTTCACAGATCGCAGCCCCCCAGGGATGGCGAGGTTTAATTTGAGTCTGCGGTGGGTGCCCACTGTGCTGTGCCCCCCAGCAGCCTTCGAAAGTGGCGACAGTTTCACAGACCCGGTGCAGGTTGACATGCAGCGACGAGCGAGGTAAAATGCAGGGGGGAAGAGAGGGGCGGGAAGGAAGGAGACGCGCGAGCAGTGCTCTATTCAAAACGAGAGCCCAATGAGGAGGGTTGGGAAATAGTTGTTTTGGTCCCAGCTCTCGGAGCAGACCGATCTCAGGCATGTGGATATTTTAGACTGCCGCTCCTGATTTTTCCTTTCTATTGCTGTGCCGAACAGCTCTGTAGTTAATTTGCAGCTCGAGTTAAGTTCAGAAGACCGACAACACCTGCCAAGATGACACTCAGAACCCGATCCCGTCTCTGTGTTTTTTGATAGCAATATCCACCCGACGGGCCTGATATGAAGATTGCGAGTCGCAGTGGGGTCAAAGTCCATGGGGAAAATATGAGATTTCCAACGAATGGTTAATTTTGAGAACATGATTTTCAACCGACCAAATGTCGTTAAAATTTCCGCCGGGATTTTTCGAGCCAACTAGACCGCCAGCGTTTTTGAACTGGGTGCCGGCGGTAAACCGTCAACCAGGTTACCGCCGGGGACCTCGTAGAGTTCCTCACACACAATAACAGTGTTATCAATGCGGACAGTAAGCTGCCTGGAATATCAGCTTCGAAACTAGAGGGAATCATTTCTTGGAGTTCTACCGGAAAAGTAGTTGCACACATATTTTGAGTATTAAAGCAGCTAGACATTTTATAATTTGCAAGCGAACCAGGCAGGAATGCCTATATTAGCAGAGAAACTTCATTCCCAAACGAATCGCCAAACTCATGATGATTTCTAAAACGCCTTCATTTTCTTTCAAAGCTTTCATTTTAAGGTCACCAGCGAGTGCAGCGTGATCCAATGCTTATCACAAACAATGTTGGATCGCAAAACGAAGTAGTCGAATCCTTCAAGATCTTGCAAACACCGCATAATTTCATTTTTATGCCCACGTAAAGTCGGTTCCTCTCCGCCCCAACCTTTCTATGTCGGCGCGCCCCCCCACCCCGCCCCCGCCCCGCGCGCCCCTTCCCCTTTTGCTTGCCCGGTATACACTCGGCACGCGCACCGTGCGCTCCCCCTCCGCCTGCCAAGGACACGCACTGGACGATCACCGTGCGCTCCCGCCTCCAGCCCGCCCAGAACGCGCCCCGCACACGCGCGCGCGCGCCGTGCACAGGTGCACCCTCGCCACGCGCAGCGCCCAATTGGGGAAACCAACGGCAACCACTTGACACATCGCATGCTACTCATGTCAATGCTTGACGCTTCGTGTATCCCCACCAGCTCTCTCCTCTCGCTTGGTCTTTCCTCTTTTCGCCCTTCCCCTCCTTCGCGCTAATTTAGGTCGTTGCTTGTCTGCGCCGTCCCTTGACGCCGCCCGGCCTTTTCGCTGCGGTCGCGATCCAACAAATATCCCCATCAGCTCCGTAGCCTGCTCGTGTGCATCGCTCCTGGACGCCGCCCGACCTCTTTCGCCGCGGTCGCGATCAAGCAACGTCCCCACAAACCCATCCAGAAACAGTTTGCCAAGCGAGTTGAAGCGTCCCTGTGAGTGATAGGTGCTCGGGGGTCTCTTGGAGCCATCTTGGGACCCTCTTGCGCTCCTTGAGGGGCCCTCTTGGGGCTCTTTTGGGGCCATGTTGGGGCCTTATTGGGTCTTTTGCGCGTGCCTGAGAGGTCTTTTGGGGCCGTCCTGACCCCCGTAGCTCAAAATAAGGGGTGTCCTCAATTCAGGTCCCCTTCGGAGGCTCAAGCATTGCCTCTTGGGGCCTTCTTGGGGCGCTCTTGGGGTGCTCTGGGGCGCTCGTGGGGCTCTCTTAGGGAACTCTGAGGCCGCTCTTGGGGCTCTCTTGGGCCGTCTTGGGGCCATCTTGAGGCTTCAGAGGCCCATCAGACGCGAGAGGGCGAGAACGCAACACTCATTTATTTTCTTGAGTTTGGGAACCATTTTGGCCTCCTGGGTGGTCTTTGGAAGGCTCGGAGGGCACTTGGAACCAGGTTGGGCCGTCTTGGGGCGTCTTCGATGTATGTGGGAGACTACCTTGAGCCATCTTCAGCTATCTTTAGCCATCTTGGAGGCCATCTCGGGCTTTCTGAGGCCCTCTTGAAGCCATTTTGGGCGCTCTAATACCTCGCGCCCCCTCCGCCCCCCCTTCCACGCCAAGTGGAAAGGGGAGGGGGAGGGATAACCCCTCCCCAGAGCAGGGGAAGGAAGAGTTGTGGAACGAGAGAAGACAAAACTCGTTGAACCACCTACGCCCAGAGGGCTGTTGGGACTACCTAGGTGTTCGTGGGAAACCATGCGACGGCACTACGTGTGCACCAATCTCGTTTTGGGGGCAAATTCCTGCACGCGCGCGTACGTCGATCCAGATCAGCGGCGCGTGCCGTTTTTGTCCAGTCAGATGTTCTGCCCCATCTGGGTAGTTAGGTGGTTCTGTTTTGTGCTAGAGGATTTGGGAAGCAGGGAGAGACCAGAACAAACATTGTTGACACTTGCATTGTTGTCTGATGTTTTGCGACGCCGGCCAGTGATTGGCTCAATGCTTAAGAGCCTCTGGTAGCGCACCTGGGCTGCCAGCGCAGTGCTGTCAGCACCTGCGCGCCTGCGCCCTTCATTTCAAGGTGGCGCCGCCCCTCTTCTTTCTGCTGGGGACAGTGGTCTGTTGAACACGATGCTGCTTTGTGCTACACGAGTGCGTTCCAGTGCAAGCTTGTTGACTTCTTCGTATCTGTAGTGCTCGCGCGATTGTTGAACACACTTCTTCAGGTCGGTGGCTGATGATGTGTTGCATCTCCTGCTACTTGCTTTTTTTGTGGTGCTTCTTGACGCTTCTGTGTGCGTGGTGTACCGCTCGACGCAAACCTTCCTTTGTCAAGCGCACGTCATTTTCCTCTCGCCTCCCTTCACATTTTAGGTTTTTCTCTTTGCTTCTCTCTGTTTATATAGCTGTCTTTCTCTCTCTGACTCTCTTCCTTTCTATCCATTTCCCTTTCTCTCTACATACATATGTATATGTGTTTATGTTTGTATATATATATGTATATGTATATATAGACATCTACATATACATATGTACATACCTACCTACCTACCTACCTACCTACATACATACACACATACATACATACATACATACATACATACATGCATGCATGCATGCATGCATGCATACATACATACATACATACATACATACATACATACATACATACACACGTACATACATACATACATACATACATACATACATGCATACATACATACATACATACATACATACATACATACATACATACATACATACATACATACATACACACACACATATATATATATGAATATATACTCCTCTTCCTATATTTTTATAAGCCCGGGCGGGGGGAAAACCCGTCCCCCCCCCAAAACCGGACTCCCGGGACCTGGGGCTTTGGGGCCTTCCGAACGGGCCTCGAAGCGGCCACCGGGCCTCGCAAGGCGTTTTGCCAAGCCTTCCCAGCACACTTAGGGCGATCAGGGGGTCATCGGAGACGTCCCAAAGATCCCCAAGACAGCACAAGAGCGCTCCAAGAGTTACCGACGTGACCTCAAGATGGCCCAAGAGGCCTCCAGGACGGCCCCAAAGAGGCCTCCAAGAGCACTCCCAAGAAGGCCCCCCGAGGCAAAAATCATTGATTTTCTGTGGGTTTTTGGTGAATTTGGGGGTTCTCCTCTTTTCGGCTTCCCGACGCTCCAAGACGGCGGTCTTCTGGGCGTCCGAAGCCGCCTGGGAGGCTCCCAAATCGCCCCACAACCATCCGAAAGGGCTTCCAGGCAGTCCAAGAGAACCCCAAAACGGCACAACACGGGTCCAAGATGGCGTTCAGAGAGCCCCATGGCGGCCCAAGATGGCCCAAAGACACACCCTCCGAAGAATTCCAAATCGTGATTCGGTCGTTCATGGAGACGGCGGTTGGAGGCAGGGTGGCCCGAGGCAGCCCCCGGAGGCCCCCAGAATTCGCCCGGGAGGCCTCCAGACGGCCTTCAGAAAGCCCGAAACAACTTTTGTGAGGCCCCTAGAGGCTCTCCAAGGAGGAGCCTCCGCAAAAAAGAGCTGAGGAGGATGGGGAGAATGTGCAGGGTATGGCGAAAATAAGGGACAATAAGCATGGAGGAAGGATAACGAATAACATCATTATAGCGGCGATGCCAGAAAAGGCAAACAGGAGTTATCGCTAAATTGTCGGCTTGACTTTCCTGCCATTCTTCCTGCATACCAAACTTCAAGGACCAAGGTGCATGGCGCGAAGCGCCACTGCAGTCTTGTACATATATATAGTCATATATATGATATATATATATATAGATATCGATGTATATGTGTATTTATATATGTATATTCATCACACGTCTATGTCTCTCTCGCTCTCTCTCTTCTCCTCGTCTTCCTGATGTTCCAGCATCCCCTGCCATTCATCGCCGCCGCTCTTTTCCTTGCCTCCCGCTCTGTCCGCCGTGTGTTCTCGGTGCCCCATGCTGCGAGCAGTCATCTTCTGTCCGCGGCGGCGTCGTTCGCGCACCCTGGGCCCGCTGGATGTCAGGTTCGGCGAAAGTCCCTCAGCCGTGGGGCCCAGCATGAACAACTCCATGGCGAACCTGCTGCTCGCAGGAGGCCTCGCTGCTCTGAGCGTGCTCATGCAGGGCTGCGACGTGCCCTGGCCGGCCTTGCACCGCGCGCCGAAGCCGCTCTCATCCCCTCGGGGCCGCCCGCGGCTTCCGCTGGAGCGCGGGCCCGTTCTGCTTCGGCTCCTGCCGCACGCCGCTCCTGCTGCTGCCCGCTGCTGCTGCTGCCCGCTGCTGCTGCTGCCCGTGCTGCCCACCTGCTGCTGCCCGACGACGACGACGACGACGACGACGACGACGACGACGACGACGACGACGACGACGACGACGACGACGACGACGACGACGACGACGACGACGTGCTGCTCCTGCCACTGCTGCTCCCCTGCCCTTGCGACCCCCCGAGCGTGCTGTGCTCCCTCCGCGGGGGCCCTGGGCCGCCCGTGGGCTCGGCCGGCCCCGGGGGGGCGCGCGGCCGCCCAGCGGGCAGCACCCTCGGAGGCCGCGCGCGCTGCGGTGCAGCGCCTGCTCGCCGGAGGAGGAAGAGGCACCCATGATGCAGGGCTCGTTTCGATTCCCCCGCTTCGATTCGATCCGATTTCGATGGATTCCGATTTGGATTCGATTCGACTTGGGATTCCGATTTGGGTTCTGATTTTTCAATGGACGCATACCAGCCTGCCGATTTCCGCCGATTCGACTTTTCCCGACTCGGCTGCCGATTTCCGCCGATACGATTCGTGTCGATTGCCGATCCGACTTGTCGTTTCGATTCTGGGCTCTCCTGCCCATGCCGCCAACCTTCGGGAGGGTGCGTGGGGCCGGGATGGGCCCGACAGGTCTCGTTGCCCCTGCAGCACACGTCAGCACCTGGGGCGTGAGTGGCTCCGGGAGGCTCCGCTTCCGGGCCCCCCCTCCCTTCCTCCGCTTCGGGGAGGGGGCTCGCCCCGCCCCCAGCCTCCGCACCCCCTTCCGCCTCGCCTCCCCCCTCCTGGGCCTCCCGGGAGGCCCTCGAGAGCCCGGCCAGGAGGCGGCCCGGGAGGGGCCCGGGGGGCAGAGCGGCCTCGGTGCCTTTCTTTGGTCTCCCCGGGGATGGTGCGGGGCGATGCGCTGCTCGCACCGCGCGGGCGACGGCGCGCGGCGGGCCCGCGGGGGGAAGCGAGCGGGCGCCTCCGCGGCGGGTCGACCCCTAGAGCAGCGCTCGCGCCGCAGTGGCCGTGGACTGCCTGCCGAGATCCCCTGGGCCTCCGACCCCGGCGGAGCTGTCCCCTTGTGCGGGGATCGCTCCCGCTTCGTGGGGGGGCGCCTCCTCTCTTGGCGCTGTGCGTCCGCCTGTAGAACTACCCTCCACCGAGGACGCAACAATACATGAAACTAGAGCCACATCAACAGTGAGCAAGGAGTATTTGAGTTATCCGTCGCTCCTGAATGCGCGAACGCAGCAAATCGTAGCAGCGAATGTCCACCTATCTGCAAACTACCCCGGAATGGCTGCTCTAAGAGTGTCCCCAAGACAATTCGATCTCACAAGCGTCACCGCGAACAGGATACGCGGTGGGCGTCAGGCTAGAAGGCAATCCCTTAGCAATTTGCCCAGGAAGCTCCAGACTTCCAGTTTGGACTTGAGTTTGCGGCGCTCCTAGGAGTGCCTGGCAGCCTGGTGAGGAATGGCAAATGCGCGGCACTTGCCGGCTCAACCAGGGAGGCAGTATTGCGCATGTCGGCATGGCTGGGGCCGCGGGTTCACGGGCTCCCGTTCATCTCAAAAAGGAGCAGGAGGGCATTTCCCCTGGCTCGCGGCATCCCTGGGTCCGCGTGGTGCCTCTGACTCAGTCAGCCGCTTCTGTCATGAGTCTAGCGCCATGCCAGGAAGACGTGCCTGATCCGCGCGTCGCGCGTTCCAGCGGGATGCTTCCCGAGACGGGGCAGGGAGAGCACGCCCGGGGCCAGCATCAGCCTGGCGCGAGCAGATTGTGTTTGCGCTGCTTCGGGGGGGGGGGCCAGCCGCAAGGTCGCTTGGACGGGCGCGCGGGCCCACCGTCCCTGTGCGACTGTTCTCGCCCGCCTCTCGCTTTGTGCCGTTGCGGTGCCACCAGAGGGAGGGGAGGGCGCTGAGGTCTGCAGGTCAGGGAACTTAGGCCCTCAGAGGGACCGAGCCCGCGAACATTTTGAGGCTCCTCTGCGTGCACGAGTGGCCGTGCTCGTGCTTTCTTCGAGGCTGCCATAGAATCGTTGGCGTGGCAGCTGTGCTTGTGCATGTGTCTTGAGCTGCTCCCCCGCCCCCCCTCTGTCCTCCTGTGCGTCTTCTCAAGATGCGGCCCCCTCCTGTAGCATTAAGTCGGGCCTGTCCCTCTACAGGGGGAATATTCAAAAATAGTCAAAAGTAGTCAGGGGACTATTTTTCGAGTGTTTTTGGGCATCTTTTGAATAGTTTTGGGGTATTTTTTATTTTTCGTCCAAAATCCTTCTGTAGGGGGACAGGCCCGACCTAAATGTAACACCCATTTGCATGCCCACCTGTGGATCTAGGCC
>CAUYUJ010008509.1:35000-39702 GCA_963575745.1 Prorocentrum cordatum
CTTTCTCCGCCACTTCGAGGAGCTCGGGTACACCAGCCGCTGTTGGGAGTTCGACAGCGTCGCGGCCCTGGACGCGCTCAGGGCCACCCAGGCACGCGAAGGCGTGCAGGGGGGCCGCCGACGAGGACGACCTTGACCTGGCCGAGGTGCTGCTCCCAGACGAGGCCAGCCTACCTGCGAGCAGCTTGCCGCCACGCCCCTTCTGCTCAGCACCAGGGCCGGTACGGCCTCTCTGGGGGGCTCAAGCACCCCTGACACGAACGACAGAAGGCACCACGCCACGAGCGACACCACAGCGAACACTGCGACGACGACAGGCCGCACCATCAGCAGCACTGCAGGCGCCACGAGCCATCCCACAGCTACGACCAAGACGGCGACGGGCAGCACCACGACGACGACGACGACGACGACGACGACGACGACGACGACGACGACGACGACGACCCACTGCACCGCGAACATCACTGCAAGCGCCACGAGCGTAGCCACAGCTACCACCACGATGGCGACCGGCAGCGCCACGAGCGACGCCACAGACGCCACGGGTCCCACCACAGCGAGCACCACGACGGCGACCAGCAACAACACCAGCAGCGCCGGAAGCTCCCACCGCGATCGCGCTCGGCAACGCCACGAGCAGCCGCGCAGACGCCACGAGCTGCACCACAACTACCACGACGACTGAGCCACAGGCGCCACGAGCGTCACCACTGCTACCACCAGGACGGCGTCCTGGACGGCGACTGGCAGCACCACAAGCCGCACCTTCACCGCCAGCGCCTCGAGAAGCACCACAGCGAGCACTGCGATTGCAATCGGCAGCACCACAAGCAGTGCCGTAGGTTGACGTAGGCGCCACAACCTACATCGTAGCAGCCACAAGCAGCGTCGCAAGCGCGACGGACGAGTGGCACTGGAGCGACCATCACGACAGCGACCAGCAACACCACGAACAGTACCACAGGCGCCACGTAGCACCGCAGCGATCACCGCGACGGCGACTGGGAAGCAACACAAGCAGCGATGCAGGCCCCGCCCCACCACTACGACCACCAGCATAACCACCACCAGCACCACGGCCGCGACCCGCAGCGCCAAGGTGACCCTAAGGCAAGCAGCACCACCACTGCGACCAGCAGCGCTGCCACCACAACGGCGACTCAGGAACAGCACCACCACCACGACTACAACCAGCAGCAGAACCACCACCAGCGCCACCACCACGACTGCAAACCAGTTGCAGCCCCGCCATACCCAAGACCACCAGCACCAGGACCGTCACCACCAGCGCCCAGCTCCACGACCACCAGCAGCACCAACACGACTACGATACGACCTGCGGCCATACCGCCTCCTTGTCCACCCCCACATTTCCCCCTACCCCCCCTCCGCAGCACCCCAGGCAGCACCACGACTGCGACCAGTTCCTAGCACAACCACCACGATCTGCAAAACAAGCAGGGGGTCCGCCACGGACCCATCTCAGGAAGAACCAGCACCGCGACAGCAGCAGAGACCACGGACTGCGACCAGAACAGTCACCTGCCACCACCACACCACCCCCACCACACACCACCACCACCACCACCACCACCACCACCACCACCACCACCACCACCACCCCACCACCACCACCACCACCACCACCACCACCACCCACCACCACCACCACCACCACCACCACCACCACCACCACCACCACCACCACCACCACCACCACCACCACCACCACCACCACCACCACCACCACCACTGCAACCAGCAGCAGCAGCAGCAGCAGCAGCAGCAGCAGCACCACCACCACTGCGACCAGCATCACCACCACCACGACGGGGACCAGGAACGCCACAACTGCGACGAGCAGAACTACAATCACGACCGCGACCGGCAGCACCACGTCTGCGACCAATAGCACCACCACCCCACGACCAGCAGCACCACCAGGGCTGCGACTGCGATCAGCAGCTTCGCCAGTAACACCCCTACCACGAGGACGGCCAGCAACCGCACCACGACTATGACCAGCAACACCACCACCACCACCACCACCACACCACCACCACCACCACACCACCACCACCACCACCACCACCACCACCTCCACCACCACCAGGACAGCGACCAGAAGCGCCACAACGGCGACCAGCAACACGACTACCACGACCGCGGTCAGCACCACGACGACTGCGACCAGCAGCACCACCACGGCTGCGACCCGCAGCACGACCAGCAGCATTACCACCAAGACCCTGTGAGTAGCAGCACCACTACCACGACGGCGACTAGGAGCACCAGTACTGTGACAGCGACCACGAACATGCCTTTTTCAGGCTGGGCCCACGACCTGCGACCAGCAGCAGCCACACCGAGAATCCGACCGCAGCACCACCACCAGTACCACCACCAGGACAGCGACCAGCAGCCGAACCGCGATCGCGACCAGCAGCACCACCACAACGATGGCGACGTGGGGCGCCACAATGGCGCCGTGCAGAAGTGGGACCACGATTCTGACCAGCAGCCTTACCACGACGACTGCGATCAGCAGCGCCACGACTGCGATCAGCAGCTGCGCCACGACCATGGCCTGCAGCACCACCGGAAGCACCACCGCCAGGACTGCGGCCAGCAGCCGCACCAGGACTGCGGCCAGCAGCCGCACCACGACGGCGACTGGCAGCACCACCACCATGACGCGCCACAACTGCGACCAGCACCAGCACAACCACGACTGCGATCAGCAACGCCGCCACCATGACTATGACAAGCCGTGCCACGACAGCGACCAACAGCACCGCCACGACTGCGACACGCAGCACCCCCGGCACCACCAGAACCACCACCACCACCACCACCACCACAACCGCGACCAGCAGCAGCACCAAAACTGTGACCCGCGACGGCGACCAGGAGCGTCACCACTGCGACCAGCAGGGCCACCACCACGACTGCGACCAGCAGGACCAGCACCACGACGGCGATCAGGAGCACCGCCACTGCGACCAGCATAATTACAACCACGACTGCGACCAGCAGCACCACGACGACGACTAGCAGCACCACCACCGGTACGACCCGCAGCACTACCACCACGCGTGCGACCAGCAGCCACACCACGACTGCGACCAGGAACACCACCACACAGACGGGGACCAGGAGCGCCACAATTGCGACCAGCAGGGCCACAACCGCGACTGCGACCAACAGCTCCACAACCACGACGGCGACCCACAGCACCGCGACTGCGACCAGCAGCACCACCACGACTGGGGCCAGCAGCACCACCAGCAACACCACCACGACGACGGCGACCAGCAGCGCCACCACCACGACTGACCGGCAGCACCATGACAGCGACCAGCAGCACCACCACGACGGCGGCTCACAGCACCACGACTGCGACCAGCAGCACCTCCACGACAGCGACCAGCAGTACCACCACGACGGCGACCCGCAGCACCGCCAGCACCACTGGCACCACCACCACCACCACCACGATGGCGACCAGCAGCAGCACCAATACTGCGACCAGCAGCACCACCCCCACGACGGCGACCAGGAGCACCACGGCGACCAGCAGGGTCACCACCGCGACTGCGACCAGCAGGGCCACGAGCACAGGAGCACCACAAGCGCGACCAGCATAACTACAACCACGACCGTTACCGGCAGTACCACTATTACGACCAGCAGCACCGACGCGCAGCACCACCAGCAGAACTGCCACCGCGACGGCGACCAGCAGTCACACCACGATTCAAACGAGCAACGCCAACACAACGACGGCGACCAGGAGCGCGCGACCAGGAGCGCCACAACTGCAACCAGCAGAGCCACCACCACGACGGCGACCAACAGCACCAGCACCACCACCACGATTGCGGCCAGCAGCACCACTGGCAACACCACCACTACGATTGCGACCAGCCGTATTCCGACAGCGACCAACACCGCGACCATGAAGAGAGCCACTGACGGGAGCGAGGATGTAAAGAAGGAGCAGGCAAGGATGCCGATGAGGCGGCGGAAACCGAGGAGGCACGAGGAGAGCGAGGAGGCAGAGGAAGAGGAGAAGGAGGAGGAGGAGGAGGATGCAGGGAGGAGGTGGAGAGAGGAGGAGGGGATCAGTATGAGGAGAGGAGGAGGAAGGAGGAGGAGGCGAAGGAGGAGGAGGAGGAGAAGTAGGAGCAGAAGGAGAGCAGTAGTAGGAGAACAGTAAGTAGGAGGAGCAGTTAGTCCTAATAGTCGTAGAGTAACATAGTAGCAGTAGTAGTAGGTAGTATAGTAGTAGTAGTAAGTAGTAGTAGTAGTAGTAGTAGTGTAGTAGTAGTAGATTTGATAGTAGTAGTAGTAGCAGTAGTAGCAGTAGTAGAGAGTAGCAGTAGACACATTAGTATGTATAGTACGTAGTATAGTCGAGTAAGTATAGTAGTCAGTAGTGTGTTAGTAGTAGTAGTAGTAGTAGTGTCATAGTAGTAAGGTAGTAGTATAGTAATATAGTATCGTAGTATAGTAGTAATAAGTAGTAGTAGTAGTGGTAGTAGTAGTAGTAGTAGTAGTAGTAGTAGTAGTAGTAGTAGGAGTAGTAGTAGTAGTAGCAGTAGTAGTAGTACTCGTAGTAGTAGTAGTAGTAGTAGTAGTAGTAGTAGTAGTAGTAGTAGTAGTAGTAGTAGTAGTAGTAGTAGTAGTAGTAGTAGTA
>CAUYUJ010008510.1:0-17500 GCA_963575745.1 Prorocentrum cordatum
TTAGGCTGCTGCTTGTTAGCTGTATCTTTGGACGGCGCGCGGCCCTTCCGTTTGCGCTCGCGAACAAAAAGTAACCCCACCAACCCATCCAGAAACGATGCCCAGGAGAGCTGACGGGAGTCGGGAGGAAGAAATCTAGACGCTTCGCGTTTGCCCACTAACCCATCCAGAAACGATGTCCCGGCGAGTTGAAGTGATCAGGGAAGTGCGGGAGCAAAGAGGGGGACAACCGAGCCGTGCGAAGGATGAGAAGGAGGAGGCTCGATGGATGGATGAGGGGGTGGCGAGAAGGAAGATGCAGAGGAGGAGGAGGAGGAGGAAACAAAAGAGTAGGAGGAGGAAGGGGGAGCAGGAGGAGGAGGGCGAGCAAAAGGGCCAGAGGTCTCTTGAATACCTCTCGGAGTCTCTTGGGATGTCTCTTGGGCGCTTTTTGAAGCCTCTTGGAACGTTTTGGGGGTCCCTTGGCGGTCCTGAGGGACTATTGGGCGTCTTGGGTGCCTCGGGGGGGCCTCTTGAGGCCGCTTGGGTCCTCTTGGGGTCCTCTTGGAGGCCTTTTGGGACCACATGGGGCCACCTTGGGGCCATCTTGGGGCCTCTTGGGGCCTCCTGGGCGCCTCTTGGGGCCATCTTGGAGGAGATCGATCAAACATGAGGAGAGCTTCAATTACGCCCCCCCTCGGGAGCCCCAAAAGTAGCCTCCTGGATCCCTCTTGAGGCGCTCTTGGAGCGCTCTTGGGCGCTCTTGGGGCCGCCTTGGGCTCTCTTGGGGCCCTTTTGGTGTTCTCTTGGGCCATCTTAGGGCCATCTTGAGGCCTCGAAGGGCCATCGGCAGCGAAAGAGCGAGAAGGCACAACTCATTGGTTTTCATTAGGTTGTTGAAGGATGTGGGCCTCTTGGAGGCCTCCTCAGGAAGCTCTTTGGCCTCTTGGAGCCATCCTGGGGCGGTCTTCAGGCCTCTTGGAGCATCTTCGGAGCCATCTTGAGGCATCTCAGGCTATCTTGAGCCATCTTGGAGCTCATCTTGGACGCTCCAACCCCTCGCGAACCCCCCCGTCCAGGTCCAGGGGAGGGGGTAGGGGGAGGGGTCTAGTTAGCAAGCTCGAACGAGCCAGGGGGCTCCGTCCACTCCCACCCACCCTCCCACAACATAAGAAGGAATTGCGTCGCGTCCGACGCCTGTCGCTCATCTTATATCGTGGGCGGCTAGACGTTCAGCGCGCGACATGAGCTGCGTCCTACTCCTGCCGCGTATTGAGCAACGTCCACGAGACACAAGACCGCGCGCGATGTACGCCGCGCCCCGCTCCGGCCTCTCATGTTGCATCGTCGGCGACAGCATGTCCAGCGCTCATTCCAGCCACGCGTGTTGCACCGCCAATCGTTGCGCTCCTGCCGCGCATGGAGGAGGGGGAGGAGGAGGGGAGGGAGAGAGGGAGGGGAGGAAGAAACTGAGGAGGAAGAGGAGAATGCCTCTTGGGAATTCGCGGGGCGTGACTTTTCGCCGCGGTGACCTTTTGTGCGCTGCTTTTTGACCTTCGAGGGGGGCCCTCTTTGCCGCGGCCGGAGGGGTCCAGGGGCCGATTTTGGTTTGATTTGTGCGCACCAAAGGTCACTGTTGCCAAAGTCTCTCGCACGTGGACACGACAACGGGCGCGCCAGCGGCGAACCGCATTTGCTTGAGGCATTAAGATTTGCCGCCCGCCCAGCTCCTCAACCCGACGGGCCGCAGCGTCGACGACAATAAAGTCCATGTTGACGAGCAGGCGTCCCCGCGCGATGTGCGCCGCGTCCCGTTCCCGCTGCGCGATTCGCAGCGCCGACGAGGAGACAGTACATGTTGGTAAGAAACACGTCGACGTTGCGATGTTTTTTGGCAGGTAGGACGGGGGGTCCCGCGTAGGGTTGGCCAGGCGTCCGCGCGCGATGCGCGCCGCGCCCAATTTCTGCTACACCGTTCGCAGCGACGACGACAGCATTGTTTTTCATGGGTAGGGCGCGACCGCCCTTTTAGGGTTACCCAAGCGATGCTCATTCCGTCTTATCCCTGCTACATTGTTCGCAGCGTCGACGACGAAGTCCACGTTGTCGAGAGAAGCGTTGACTTCGAATTGTTTTTTTGATAGGTAGAACGCGACCACCCGCCTAGGGTTATCCAAGCGATGTTCATTCCGTCCTTTTCCGGATGTATTTCCGCAATTCGGCGACACGTTGGCGAGAAACTAATTGATATTGTTTTGTCTTTGTGTAGTTAGGACTGCGGGGTTGTCATCGGCTAGGTGGGGGTCTGGGGGTGCTTAGTCAGAAGAAGTAAGGATACACCTTTCCCCGAAGGGGAAGAAGGGGGTTGGAAGAGGAAACGCTCTAGACCACCTACGCCCAGAGGGCTGATGGGATTTTTATGGTTCGTCCAAAATCCGCCTGTAGGAGGACATGCCCGACCTAAACCTAGCCTGTCGTATGGTTGACATGGGGCGCCTGCATTGCATGTTGGCGGCGCGCCCAGGGGGGAAGCGAGAGGGGGCAGGGTTTCTCATAAGGCGGGGTTTTTGTTTTCAGAAGCCCTGGCGCCTTCTCCTCATCCTCCTTCCCTTCCTCCTCCTCCTCCTCCTCCTCCTCCTCCTCCTCCTCCTCCTCCTCATCCTCATCTCCTCCTCCTCCTTCCTCCTCCTCCTTCCCCTCCTCCTCCTCCCTTCCTCCTCCTCCACCTCCCCCTCCTCACCTCCTCCTCCTCTCCTCTCGCCCTCGTCCTCCTCCTCCTCCTCCTCCTCCCTCCTCTCCTCCTCTCCGTCTCCCCATCTTCCGCCTCCTCATCCTCCTCTTCCTCTCCCCTCGCCTCCTCCTCCTCCTCTCCTCCTCCCCTCCTCATCCTCCTCCTCGTCCTGTTCCTTCTCCTCGTTCCTCCTCCTCCTCCTCCTCCTCCTCCTCCTCCTCCTCCTCCTCCTCTTCCTCCTCCTCCTCCCCCTCCTCTCCTCCCCCTCCTGAGGAGCGACTGTGCGGGGGGGGGGGTGGTTGACTTCGGAGAAGGTCTGGAACACGTTCGGAAGGCTGAGACCCGAGCCTCTGAGAAAGCCCTGCCCCTTCTGACTCCCCCCCCCCCGCGCCGCCGCCGGGCGCGGGCGGAACGGGGGGAGGGCATGAGCGTGAAGCACAGAGACAGGGAGAGCTACACTCTCCTGCAGAAGGTGGGCGGCCGCATCCGCGGGGGGGGGGGGGGGGGCAGTCGCGGAGGAGGGGGATAGGGGGAGGAGGAGGAGGAGGAGGAGGAGGAGTGAGTGAGGAGGCAGGAGGAGGAGGAGGAGGAGGAGGAGGGCGAGGCGGAGACCTTTCCACGACCACCGCCTGGGGGATCGGATCGGTCCCCGGCGTTCCGGCAACTCATCTCGGCGTGCGGCGGGCGTGGACACCGTGCGGCCCCCCTGGGGCAACCAACCAAAAGGTATCGGCATCCGCCGCCCCCCCTGGGGGGGCCCAGGGCGGCGGTTGCCCCCCCCCCCCCCCCCACCCCTCACTGAAGAAGAAACAACTACATAAACATAAACTGTTGGCGATCCCCGTGGAATTCTGGATCCGCGCTGGGACCCCCCGGCGGCGCAGCCCGGCGCCGCCCCTGGCGCGCTCCGCGCGCCAGGGAGGGGGGTCCAGCGCAGATCCAAGAAATCCGCGCTGAGCGCCACAAGTTTCTGTTTGTGGCGTTTCTTCTTCGTCTACCCAGGCGGCGAGGCACAGTCGAGGCGCTGAGCTGCGGGGCCGCCTCGGGCTCGGGAAAGGGGGCTCGGGTCTTCGGGGGGTTCCTGCGCGTGGCTCCTGCGCGTGGCCGCGGCTCGCCGCGGCCAGAGGAGGCCCCCTCCAGCGCGATGCCCGTGTGGATGGTAGGCTCCCGCCTCGCAGGAATGGGCGGTCCCGCGCCCTCTGCTGGGCCTCTGCTCCTCCTCTTCCTCCTCCTCCTCCTCCTCCTCCTCCTCCTCTTCCTCCTCCTCCTCCTCCTCCTGTCCAGCCCCCCTCCTCCCCATGCCCCTCTCCCGTCTCCCCCTCCTCTTAGTTATCCTCCCCCCGTCCCCTGCTCCCCCCCCTTTTGACGGCGAGTGGACTCCGGCGACGAAGCCGCAGTGCCGCCATTGCTCAGTGGGCGGGATCGCCCCGCACGCCTCTGCCCTGCAGCCCTGGTTGGGGCAGCCACGTCAGCGCCTCGGGCAGCAGCGCGCGCTCTTGCGGGCCAGCGCTGGCCCTCGCGAAGACGTCAGGGGAGGATGGGTTCCGTACTTCCCAGTGTTTGGCCAGCCAGGGGTGCAGCACTGGCCGGCCGCCACGGCCGCTCCACGGCGACGCACCTCGCCATGTGAGTGCCCTCCCCTCCCTCCTCCCACGCGGCCGCTTTCGCCTGTCTTCCCCTCTTCCTGCCGCCGGTTCACGTGCGCTGTCCGTTGCTCGGACCGCCAGAGCGCGCGAGCGGACTGCTTCTGCCGCGCTTCGACGTAAAACGTGTCCCCCCCCTCTATAAGGTAGCGCCACCCCCCCCCCCAGTGCGTTCCGGGCACTGCCGCCGTGCGCACGGCGGGGGGGAGGCGTTACATCATACCCCCCCTGGCCCCTCCCCCCTTTGTAGTGCCCATGATCGTCATTATTATCGGCATTGTAACAGTTGCATGCGTAAGTAGTCATTTTGGCTTGAATTCTTTAGCCGGGCGCTCACAGGCCCCTAGGCTGTCCACGAGAGCGAATACCAGAACAAATAATTCCGAACATCATTACAGAAGATTTGATTTCTTGGAGTGGCCATCGCTTTCGTGGATTCGCGCAGTAGTTCTGCGCGGCGGCACCGCCGTTGCGACAGACTTGCCGTTACGACAAATCGATGTTTTTTCTTGATCGAGCTACTTCCAGGAAAAAGTGTCTGGATAGAGTGTGGGTTCCGTACTTCCCAGTGTTTGGCCAACCAGGGGTGCAGCACTGGCCGGCCGCCACGGCCGCTCCACGGCGACGCACCCCGCCATGTGAGTGCCCTCCACTCCCTCCTCCCACGCGGCCGCTTTCGCCTGTCTTCCCCTCTTCCTGCCGCCGGTTCACGTGCGCTTTCCGTTGTTCGGACCGCCAGAGCGCGCGAGCGGACTGCTTTTGCCGCGCTTCGACGTAAAACGTGCCCCCCCCCTCTATAACGTAACGCCCCCCCCCCCCCGCCAGTGCGTTCCGGGCACTGCCGCCGTGCGCACGGCGGGGGGGAGGCGTTACATCATACCCCCCTTGTCCTCTCCTTCCCCTGTAGTGCCCATGGTCGCCGAAAATGGAGAAACGCGCTCAAAGATGCGCACCCGATTTGAGCCCGTGCACACGGTGGGAAACTGCGGCAATGTGACCGCGTGTTGCGGCTATGTCTTTTTGTCTGCTGATGTTGTTCTTCGAAAGGGGTCGTGGTAGCCGCCGTTCGTCTTTGGTCGGGCTGGCTGGGGCTATCTCCCAGGGTCGCGAAGAGTGCGACGAGTGTGCGGTGTTGTGCGCAGATGGGCGCAGGGAATCAGTGAGGTGGAGGAGGTTCTGAAGGAGATCGCACGAGGAGGTGAGAGGTGGCGTCGGCCATGAAACGTTGGCCATTAAAGGGGCGGCCTGCGTTCACGCCCTACCGCGTTGCGGACCTGTGGGGCCTGCCGGACATGCGTGGACGCCGTGCGCGCTGGCCATGTGGAGCGCCCGCGTGCTTGCCTAATCGAGCGACGGGAGAACACGGGGTGGATTGCGCCGACATTCGCGCGCTGAGCTGCCTGCGCAAGGTCGCGCCTAAGCGCCTTCGCTTCCAGTGTAGCGTGCCGCGCTGGCTGGGCGGGCACGCCACCGCGTGAGGTCGCCACACCCGGAAACTGGAGCATATACGGTACCAGTGGCGGGCTGTTTCTCAATCGTGAGACTTTTGGAGGATCGGGGACGACGTCGGGGTGGTGTGGTGTGTACTTTCTGCCCGTGTTCTTGGGGAAACGACGACACATGTATACACCAGGATCCCGTTTCCACCAGGATCCAGTGTCTTGAGCGAAATGCAGTGCGGGGCCGGAGAACGCGTCGGTGTATAGAGTTCGGCTCCGGATACACACCATCCTGCGTAAGGCCCGCCTTTGTTTGGCCGCTCCGTCGCTGCCCGCCAGGCGACGCACTCTGGCAGCACGGGCCTGCTGAGGCTGCTCGTCGAGGGGGGCGCGAACCTCAACGCGAAGGGTGCCCCCCAGGGCCAACGCAAGAGTTGTGATGTTCCAACGTACCTTGGCCCTGATATCACCGGACAAAAGTTCGAGCGCAAAGTAAATACCAAAACTCGGGGGGTGCTTTCCCGTGTCGGGTCCTAGGGGGCGACACTCGCTCGACACTGCTTCGACATTTTTCTGGGTGCTCGAACTTATTACTAGCATGCGGTCCGGAAGTACGATGGAAGGAACATAACGCGTGGCTCGCGCCGTGTCGCGGGCCCCCCCTGGAGAGGAGGCGTGCGGCGCCGCCGATGCCGCACGCGCCGTCCGCCGCTTTCTCCGAGATCCCTCTCCGGGCGGTCCCGGGGCTGACCCGCGAGGTTAACCCCCTGTCCAAGCCTCCAAGACTGGCGGGAATTCCCGCCAGTCTTGGAGGCTTGGACATGGGCACCGACACCGAAAACAGTGGGTGGCGTCCACCAGGTGATTCCCCAGTCAGGGCTTGCCTCTGTAGGGGTCCGAGCGGATTCATATGGTTAGGTTAGGTTTGCCGCCGATTTAAGCTGCACGCCCGGGTGCCCGGGTGCCGGGGGTGCCCGGGCGTGCCCGGGGGTGCCCGGGGGTGCCCTATAGCCCAATAGCCCTAAAGCCCTACAACTCTATAGCCCTATAGCTCTATAGCCCTATAGCTCAATAGCCCTATAGCCCTATAGCCCCCTAGCCCTATAGCCTTGATTGGGTTTTTCTCTAGTATCATCTACTCGTTATTTTGCCGATCTGCGCGGGCCCCCAACCCCCCCCCTCCCCCCCCAATCCCCCAGATGGAGTAGATCTTGGCTGTTTTTGGCGCCTGGTTCGAGCAGGTGGAGCCCCTCCCCCATAGGACGCACTGTTGCAACCAGTCGCGCTAAGCAGAGATCCATGGCCAGACCCCTCCCCCTCCCCCTCCCTTCCGCCCAATGTCGAAACGCCGAATAAAAAGACGTTGACCATGGGAGGATGGTCTCAGATTTTGGTGTCGGCGGTGATCTTTCGGCCGCCTGGGAGGCCCAAGTATTGCCCTGCGAATGCAAGCTCAATGGACCAAGTCCAAACATTTGCCTGCGTGCTCGTCTTGTTGTTCTGGTGTCCCTCTGCGTTTCCGTCCGTAGCCGCTCTGCTTGGGGGCACCCTCGGATGGTTGCATGTATCATCCTTGCTATAGTATGAAAGGTCTGCCCTCTCCCTGTTTCTCTGATGGTTGCATGTATCATCTTTGTTACAGTATGAAAGGTCTGCCCTCTCCCTGTTTGGTGCCTTGCCTGTCAGATTGCATGTCGCAGCGCCATTACACTGGCCCTCAGAAGTGCAGACGTCCGGCTTCCGATGTCGCACATGCCTACAACAATAACGGATGGCCCTCCGCGTGGATCTGCGCTGGGCTCTCCTCCTTGGCGCGCGGATCGCGCCAGGGGCGGCGCCAGAGGCGCCGCCGGGGGGGCCCAGCGCGGATCCAAGAAGTCTGCGCGGAGCGCCAAAAGTTTGTGTTCATGCCGTTGTCTCGCCTTTTTGTTTGCGTTGTTCTTCCTACTTTTAATATCGGCTGCCGCTTCCCATCGTGCTGCTTCCGTGCAGCTGCTGCGGGTCATGTCCTGAGATGGCAGCAATGTCCTCTCAGTCGACAGAGGAGGAACAGGTACCCATACCGCTGCACCTCCCGCGTTTCCCCCTTTTTGAGCCTCCTGGGCCTCTCCGTCGTCGCCGCCGCGGAATCCGCTTCGAAATCCTCATCAGAGCGCACCCCGGGAGAGGTCGGGGCAGCAGCGGTATCGGTACCTCCTGGTTTCCCCGTTCCCTTCCTCACCCTCGTCCTCCGGGAGGACGTGGGCTGCTGGGCGGTGCCAAGGGGGGGCATTGGCTCCCGTCTCTCCCAGTGACCCAGGGCACTGGAGCCAGCAAGCAGACCAGGCTCAATCTCGAGTCCATTCAGTGGGAGCAGCGGCAGGAGGGTCTCACCTCTACATCCCCAGGGGGGAGTGGAGCGTAGTACAGCGGAGCGGAGTGGAGGGAGGACGGAGAGGAGACATGGGCAGCTGGGTGCGCTCGCGCCTCATCTGGCATCCTATCCCTTCCTCCCATCCCTTCCCATGGCGCTGATTTTGCACTATCCGCGGACGCGTGTCATAGCCGAACTGCGATTCCCACAGAAAGACCATTTCGTGTTATGCGCAATCGGAAAAGGAGAGCTGGTGCACAGGGGGTAGGTGGCGGGTGAGCAGGAGGATGAGCGGGAGGATCAGGATGAGGATGAACAGCAGCAGCAGCAGCAGCAGCAGGAACTAAAGAGGAACATTCAAGGAAAATGAAGACCAGAGGAGGGCGGAGGAGGGGAAATAGGGAGCGACAATGATGAAGAAAACCTCGGATTCCGAAAAGTGGCCCGCGCTTGGGCGAGACGAACAGCAGCAGCAGGAACTGGAGCGGAAGGAGCGGGAGGAACATGAGGACCAGGGGAAGGCGGAGGAGGGGAAAGGAGGGGGGGGCCACAAGGAAGCAACACCCGGATCCAGAAGAGTGGCCCGCGCTGTGGCGAGAGTGCCGTTCTGAACGGCGAGAACCACTCGCCGATCCGAAAGTGATGCCCACGTTGCAGCAGACCACCCTTTTGGAACACCGGGAACAATCGGATTGTACAGCGCACGCGAAAACACAATGGTTGAAACCCTGTGTGCGTGTGTGTCTATACATATATATGTATATGTATATATAAACTATATATACATATACATATATATATATATATATATATATATATATCAAGAAGCACGCGGAGGGGCCGGGAGGTCTTCTGGGCAACTTCAGTGGAGGCGGGAGAGTACTGTTCGCTCATGTTGTCTAGTTGGTGGAGGCATGGTGGGAGCATGGACAACGTCGGGGGGGGGGGGGGATGGGCGCAGGGGGGCGTCAGGGGGATGCATCGACTCCCAGGCGCCCCTGCATCGCCGATAGGAGCGTGCGGGCGCGCTACTGGTGGCCTATCGCCGATCACTCGGCGATGCATCGCCGATTCCAGGTCGATGTTGCACCCTCGGGGCCAGCCGCCCAAGCGCTGCCCCTCAGGAGCGATGTGGAGAGAGGGCAAGGGGGGGGAGATGAGGGAGAGATTGGATGGGGAGGCAAGCTGGGCGCGCCAGCGACGTATCTGAGATCCTAACCCTCCTGCCCATTCCTTCCCATTTGCGCCGAACTCTTTCCTATCCGCCTGGCGGGGTGTCCTGGACCTGGCTTCCCAAAGCGACCCCATCGCGTGACGCGCCATTAGAGAAGGGGGCTTGGTACATTGGATCAGGATACGGGGCTCAAAAGTGTACACCACCACCACCTTCTTACTTGTGACCCCCAGTGGAGGAGGAGGAGGAGGAGGAGGAGGAGGAGGAGGAGGAGGAGGAGGAGGAGGGGGAGGAGGAGGAGGAGGGGGAGCAGGCGGAAGAGGATGATGAGGCAACAGGAGGAGCAGCACCAGGAGCAGGAGGAGCAGCACCAGGAGAGAAAGCGAGAGAGAGAGAGGGAGAGAGGGAGAGAGGTAGAGAGAGAGAGAGAGAGGGGAGAGTCGCACTCGTGTTGTGTAATTGTGGAGGGAGGGAGGTGTGGATGGAGAGAGGGGATCAGGGGGCAACGTTAGGGGGTATGGCCCCCGGGGGTGACACACCGACCCCCAATCGCCCATTGATTTCCGATATGGGCTCGATGACCCTCCCCGCTCAGGACCGTGCGGCTTCACTAGCGTGGGCCTATCGCCGATCCATCGGCGATGTATCGTCGCTTCCAGGTCGATGTTACCCCCTCCCCCCCCCTGGGCTAGTTCCCTCCCCCCCTCGGCTAGTCTGGAGTCGGGCCTGTCCCTCTACAGGAGCTATATTCAAAACTAGTAAACATAGACAGGGGACAATTTTGTGACTACTCTTATGGGTATTTGTTATAAGTATGTTTGGAGTATTTTCCATTTTCCGCCCAAAATCCCCGTGTAGGGGGACACGCCCGACCTAAGGTTAGTTCACCCCAGTGCTGCCCCTCAGGAATGAGCGGGGGGCGGCGCTGTGATGCGATGCGACCAAATGGGCCAGGGAGTCGTGGAGGTCCTCTCGAATCCTGGCCACCTCGGGGATGGGCGGCAGATCCTTGGCCCCGGGAGGAGGTACCGCCAGCGCCCCCTTGAATCGCCTGTCGTGCCTCACTCTGGATCCCCTCCCCCTGGGTCTGGAGGGGGCGTTTCGCGAGGCGTTACAGCGTTCACGACGGCCCCAAGGTGGCCCCAGCTAGCCCAAGATGGCCTGCGACATCGCGCGTGATAGCCCAAGGTGGTTCAAGATAGCTTCCAGCATGCCTCCAAGACGCCCCAAGACTGCCCCCTAATCCAATGCACTGCCGCTCCAGGTGCCTTCGGCTACACGGCGCTGCACGAGGCGTCGTACGTCGGCAACCCGATCGTGGTATCTTTGCTTCTGTCCATGCAGGCCCTGGGGGGCCAGAGGATGGGCGGGCTGGCAGGCATGAGGGGATGGATCACTGCTGCTCCTCCTCCGCCCTCTCCCTCTGGAAGATCTGGTCCACGCCGCCCCAGAGCTCACAGCTTGCAGATCAGGCGCAGCCTGTGCGCAGGTCTACCACAGGCCTATGTACAGGCTATGCATAGGCCTGTCGCGGGCCTTGGGTTCGGGCCTGTGCGTAGGCTACAGGCCTGTGCATAGGCTGTACACCGGCCTACCATAGGTCTACTTCAGGCCTGTGCATCGGCCTGTCGTGGACCTGCACACACCCTACCGATACTTACGCAAGACGAAAGATTTTCCTTTTGACGTCGAAGAGGACCACCCCCGTCCCCCGTATAATCTTCACACGGGGGGGGCCTGCGGTCGACGGATCCCATTCTTGTCGGTTCCCGGAACGAATTTAATAGTATAAATTCAAAAAGGGGAAGAAAATATGATCCGCCGTGAAAAATAGGGTCCGATTCGGATCCCGGAAATCAGAAATGGGATCCGCGCGCACGGAAATTGGACCCGCCACGATTTCACGATTGTTGTAAGGTTGGGAATCGGATCCGCGTGACCCTCATTGGTTCGCCGCTATGATTTCCCAGAGGGCCCGTGCACCGCGTGGGACCGTGAGGTTTAGCGCCAAGAGGAATAACTTTCGGCCTGGGGATGTAGGCCTACCACACGCCTATACACAGGCTCCGCATAGGCCTATCACAGGCCTATGCACAGCCTGCCCATAGGCCTGTGCATAGGCCGTGCTTAGGTATGTCGCCGCGTGTTCGAGTATAGTCGCGCGCGCTGTGCTCAGGCAGAGTAGAGACTTGTGCACACTCTGTGCATAGGCTATGTATACGCCTATGGTGGGTTGTGCACAGCCTGCCGATAGGCCTGTCATAGGCCTATGCACAGCCTGTCGATCGACCTACGACAGGGCTATGCATAGCCTATCGACAGGCCTATGGGAGGTCTACCGATGGGCCTTCTCATGGCCTTTGCGCCTCATCTTCATAGGCCTACGCAAAAGCTGTGCACAGGCCTATAGTAGGCCTGTGCACAGGCTGTGCATAGTGGATTTTTATCTACAGGAGGAACGTTCAACCATCGTCAAAACATAGTCAGGGGATGTTGTTGGGGTTTTATGACTATGTTGGAATCGTTTTTGAGCGTTTTTGATTTTTCGGCCGAAACCCCCCTGCAGGGGGACATGCCCGACCTAACACTACATTCAAGGGCACAGGCGTTCTGGGGAAGCCACCAGTCCAGCGGCCACGGGGCAGCTCGCGAGGGCTGCCGGGAGGCGGGCTCTGAGGCCGCGGGTCAGCTGACACGTCCGGGGGAGGTTCCGTCTGCGCAGGCCTTGCAGTCAAGCAGTGGCGAAGCGTCCTGGCTCGCCTCTAGCCCTACCAAACAATGTTCTAAGAACCTTGTGTGGTTTCCACGAACTGTTCTCACAACATTTCTGGCGGAGTCTGTCTTGTTTCATCGCGTCGGGTTTATGTTCTAAGAACATTGCTGCTGTTCTTAGAACATTTCTGGGTTCTAAGAACAAGTCGTGGTAGGACAATAGGAATGCCATGACGGTCGGTCCCTGCTCAATGCAGGGCGTGGAGCGGGGCGAACGATGATATCAAAGAAATGTGGTCCGCCATTGGGGGCGGTCGTTTCAAGGCGGCGGGAAAGTGTGCACTTTCAGGCGATCGCAAACATGGATTTTTTTACGCACTGCATGATTCACGCCGTTCCCGCAAGCGGGACGAGACGTCTTAGGACGCTCGAACGTTCTGTTTCTGTTTCTGTTCTGCAGACATGGATCAAGGGGCCGTGGATTAGCGACGGGTCCTGTTTCCATGGGGAATCGCTGGTTCCCGCCGCCGCACGAGGTGGCACCGGCCGCATTTTGGGAAGGGCACCTCCCCCGATCCATGTTTGCGCGCCCCCGAGAGGTGGTCAGCGGACGAAACATGATATCATTACCAGCCTGGTACATATCCCTATCCCTATGCTGGGCACCTCCTCATCACGATGCCAATCTTAGGGATTCCCTTATTTGTTGAGGGCGGATCCCTAAGATTGTCATGCCTTTTGGCGTGTCAATCTTAGGGATAGGGATACGTTCGAGGCTGGTAATATCAAAGAAATGTAGTCCGCCGTCGGGAGCGCCTGCTTCGAGGCGGCTGGAAGGTGTGCTTCTTTACACCCGCGCGGGAGCACGTCGGGGCATGACCTCTCCAGCTGGCCTGGGCCGGGCGTCCCTGATGCTGGAACAGTTGTTTTTTGTGTATACCGGGAGGAGGAGGAGGAGGAGGAGGAGGAGGAGGAGGAGGAGGAGGAGGAGGAGGAGGAGGAGTGCTGTCGGATGGTGCGTTTTCGCAGCGCGTGGTGGCCAGCGGTTTGCGGAGGTACCCAACGACCCGCCCCCTTGGCCCTTGGATCGGGAATGGGTCGCACGGTGAGCGGTTTCTCGGAGGTGCAATGTGTGATCGCAGGGGTCTTGCCTGGGCCGTCGGGTGATTCATCCAGTCGGGCAGAGCGCCCTGCTGCTGCTGAGTCGACTTGCCTTGTAGAGGGCGGCCGACCTGGAGCTGGCTTGATGAGGGATCGCGTTCGGAGGAGCTCGAGATCATCATCGTCTAACCGATCCCCATTGGGTCATAGCGTCTCAGCCCCGCCAGCCCACACCCCGGGGTGGGGAGGGGTCTCGCGGAACCCGGCGGGAACGGCACCTACCCCCAGCTGGGGGAGGACGTCGGCCAGTGGGCCAAGGCCCTGCCACTGCGGAGGTGGATCGGTCAGACGATGCTCGTGAAAGTGCTCGGGACGCGAGGCGAATGTGGATGCCATCAGCAAGAACGGCTCCACGCCGCTCCTCATCGCCGCGCGCGAAGGAGGGACGGGGCACGGACGCCGCGGAGTGGGAAGCCGACGATGCCGACGATGTCTGTACGTAGGCACGGCGATGCAGAAGACACTGGAGGAGGAGGAGGAAGAGGAGGAGGAGGAGGAGGAGGAGGAGGAGGAGGAGGGATCTCCCAGAGCAGACGATGCGCTCCAGACAGGGCCTCGCCTTCGGGTGCCTCCTCGCCGCCTCGGCGGAGGCCGGCAGAGGTGCAAGGGCAGCGGGCGCTCCGGGGGCTGTCGGCAGAAGGCGGCGGAAGTACAGGTGAGACGTCAGCAGTCGAAGAAGAAACATCCATTGAAGCATAAACTTTGGGCGCTCCGCGCGGCTCTCTCGGATCCGCGCCTGGACCCCCGCCGAGCGCCACAAGTTTATGTTTGTGTGTTTGTTCTCCTTCCAAGCAGTTGGTTGATCCAGGGCTTCTGAACCACCGAACTGTGCTGCTCTGGCATGCGCGGTGCAGTGCTGCACAGTGCGGCGCATCGGCCTCCACCCCTCTCGATGGGGGTTGCGGATCTGCTTCGCGATCGCTTTCTCCGCTCGGCTCGTGATGCGAACGGCACGCGAGCGAGCTCTGACTCCGCGTTAGTGTGTTTTTTTCGGCCACGCGCAGAGGGGGTAGGGGGAGGGGGGAGAGCTTCTCAGAAGCACCAGTGCTTCTTAGAAGGCGCCGGCCTTCTCCATAGATGTGAGGCCGCCGCCTTCTCAGAAGCAGCCTCCTTCTAAGAAGCCCTCCCCCCTCCCCCTACCCCCTGGTGCGCACGCCTTTGTTTATATCCGGGGAAATAGTTTGTTAATTCATGGCTCTTGGAATCGACCAGGACGGTGGCAGCGTGTTTTGTGAAGCGAGCCGCGCACATTCTACAAGCACAGGCTGCTGGGCAGCAGTTGTGCTGTTGTATGCCCGAATGGTCTTATTGCGAAGAGTTGGGCATACATCCATTGCGGTGAGCAGGTGTAGAATTCGATGCCACTCATAATTAGTAGTTATGCCAATCCTAACGTGCAGCAGGGAAGACAGTCGGTGGTCAGCGCGGGCATGCATAATGATGTGACAATTGATCGGGATGCCATGACGATGCCAGAGATGCAGGTACGATACTAACTTATATTGCGTGTATCGTTGTATATGTGTGGTGGTTGTGGCTTCATTTCCGGTGCTACTAGGACGTCGGAAATGAGCAGTGCGTGTCAGCCAGTCGGCGGTAGTCCGTATGTGTAGATGTAGTCACACAATTGGTCGGGTCGGCTTGTATATTGTTTGCAGTGCGATAATTGTAGTCGTAGTAGCAGTAGTAGTAGTAGTAGTAGTAGTAGTAGTAGTAGTAGTAGTAGTAGTAGTAGTAGTAGTCGTAGTCGTAGTCGTAGTCGTAGTCGTAGTCGTAGTCGTAGTCGTAGTCGTAGTCGTAGTAGTAGTAGTAGTAGTCGTAGTAGTAGTAGTAGTAGTAGTAGTAGTAGTAGTAGTAGTAGTAGTCGTAGTAGTAGTAGTAGTAGTAGTAGTATTCGTAGTCGTCGTATAGTAGTAGTAGTAGTAGTAGTAGTAGTAGTAGTAGTAGTAGTAGTAGTAGTAGTAGTAGTAGTAGTAGTAGTAGTAGTAGTAGTAGTAGTAGTAGTAGCTATAGTAGTAGTAGTAGTAGTAGTAGTAGTAGTAGTAGTAGTAGTAGTAGTAGTAGTAGTAGTAGTAGTAGTAGTAGTAGTAGTAGTAGTAGTAGTAGTAGTAGTAGTAGTAGTAGTAGTAGTAGTAGTAGTAGTAGTAGTAGTAGTAGTAGTAGTAGTAGTAGTAGTAGTAGTAGTAGTAGTAGCAGTAGTAGTAGTAGTAGTAGTAGTAGTAGTAGTAGTAGTAGTAGTAGTAGTAGTAGTAGTACCAGTAGCAGTAGTAGTAGTAGTGGTAGTGGTAGCAGCAGTAGTAGTAGGAGTAGTAGTAGGAGTAGGAGTAGGAGTAGGAGTAGGAGTAGGAGAAGGAGTAGGAGTAGGAGTAGTCGTCGTCGTCGTCGTCGTTGCCGCAGTCGTAGTCGTAGTCGTAGTCGCAGTCGTAGTCGTAGTCGTAGTCGTCGTAGTAGTAGTAGTCGTCGTCGTCGTCGTCGTCGTCGTCGTCGTCGTCGTCGTCGTCGTCGTCGTCGTCGTCGTCGTCGTCGTCGTCGTCGTACTCTTGTTTGGGGTTCAATAGAAGGGATTGAATTCATTGTACTGCGCGTGCATGTCCTGCGTGTCACGTATGACCAGATTCTGCAGGTTTCCTGAGGACACCCGGGGATCCTTAAGGAACTTTCAAGACGCATCTGGTTCCTGAGGATTCTTCGTCATCGCTGATGATTCGGGCTTCCTGAGGATTCGTCAGGTTTCCCGGAGATTCTTCAAAGGGTTTCTCACAATCTCTGAGGATTTCTATGACATCTTATGCGTTCTTAGAAAAAGCCCAGGGGTTCCTGAAGATTCCCGAGGACGCCCCTGGGCTCCTGATGATTCCTACGGATCCTTCGGAGAATGCCGAAGGAATCCAGAGGGTTTCTGAGCATATCTCGTCAGCGCTGATAGTTCCTTGGGATTCCTGAGGATTCGTACGAATACCCATGGATTTTTGAAAAAAAGGGTTCCTCACGTTTCCAAGGGTTTCCAGAATTCTTGCGGACTCTTGGGGATTCCTACAGGTTTCTGAAGATCCCGGGGACGCCCCTTAAGTCCTGATGATTCCCAAGGATCCCTCGAAAAATCCGAAGGATTGTTCAGGATTTGGCGGGATTGTTCATCCGTCTGATGATTCCTGGAAATCCCAGAGGATTCGTGCATGTGTTCTGAAATTTCTTAACCGGGTTCCTCACGAGTCCTGTGGATTCCTGTGAGTTTTTCTGGATTCCTGGAGATTCCTAAGGCGTCCCCAAGATTCCCGAGGACGCCCCTTGGCTCCTGATGATTTCTGGAGGATCCCCAGGAGAACCCCGAAGGATCCCATAGGTTTTCTCCAGGTTCTGAAGGTTTCCTGAGGACGCGTCATGTCTCCTGAGGATTCCCCATGGTCCCGGAGGATCCCCAATGATTTCTGAGTTTTCTGGACGAACCCGGATGATCCCTGGGGATGCCTGAGGACTCTTTTATTAAGGGTTCCAGAGAGTTCGAATATGTGTCTCGGGATTCTTGCGGAGTCCTGAGGATTCCCTGGGATTCTTTTAAATAGTTGCGAGTTCCTGAAGATATTCGCGGGTCCTGGAGGTTCCACATGGATGCGGAAGCGTTCTTCCGGATTCCCGGAGGGTTCTTGAGACTCCCAACAAATTCCCGGAGAGTCCATAGGAATCATTCGGAACCAATCGGGATCCACTGGAAGCAGCAGGAACCCATAGAAATCGATCAGAGCTAATAAGAACCAATGAGAAACAATCGGAGCCAACCGGAATGCATCGGAAGCAATTGGAATCCATAGGAACCGCTAAGAGTCATTAGGGAACAAATATAATCCATAGGAATCATTTGGAAGCCATCGGAATTCATAGGAATCAACCGGGGTTGATCGGAATAATGGGAACCAGCAAAATTCAATTTACAATCAAAGGGCATCAGAAATAATCAAAAATATTAAGTAAGATTCAGCATGAATAAACAATAAGTTTCAAGAAACAATGGGAACCAATAGGAATCGATAGGAATCAGTCTGATTCAAGTGGAACCCACGGGAATTCACCGGAACCAATAGGAATACATAGGAAGCAATCAGAATCCATCGAAATCGATTAGAATCATTTGGAAACTGCAGGAATCAATCGGAGGCGATAAATATAATTGGAAACCAACAGGAACCAATAGCAACCACAAATAATCAATATGATTCAACAGGAACCAACATGAATCAATAGGAATCTGTACGCATCCCAAAGAATCTATATATATATATATATATATATATTATATATATATATATATAT
>CAUYUJ010008510.1:25000-39700 GCA_963575745.1 Prorocentrum cordatum
CTCCTGCTTCTCCTCCTCCCTCCTCCTTCGTCCTTCCTCCCTCCTCCCTCCTCCCTCGGTGAAACGTAAGACTCGAGGAAGCCGGAATTCAGGTTTGCCAGCGTCATTTTGCGAGCGCGTCTTGGATTTTGATGGTCTGGTTTTCGTGGGATGTTTGCGGCGGGAGTTCGCGTCAAGTTTCAGATTTGGTGTCGTCATTTTCATGATGGCCCCGTCAGGCCAATCCGAGTCCCCCGTACCCGAGTCTTACGTCTCCCCGACTTCTGCCTCTGCTATTTTCATGCTCTGGGGGCCCCTACCGGGTCTGGGAGGCGTCAAAAGCCGACTCAGAATCGGGCTCCCGGGTTCCCAGTTCCAGGTTCTGGGCCGATTGTGGTGGGCGGTTGGATTCACGGGTTCTTCGTTCTTTTTTCAGGGGTTTTTGGCATTGAATAAGGGCGGCTGGGTTGCAAGTTCCATGGTTCCCGGCAGTGAAGTTTGGCTGGGTGCCTGGGTTCCGGGTTCGGTTGGCGGCTGGGTTCCCAGGCTTTCCAGTTCCCGATTCCAGGGTCTCCAGCAGTGGAAAGTTTGTGAGTTTCTGGCTTCCCAGTTCTCGTTTCTGCATTCCTGGCAGCGTAAGGTTTGGGGGTTCAGGATGTCTTTGGTTGTGACCAAGCGACTGTATCTTTGATCGAGTGTCCAGGATCAGAAAGCTGCGAGCAGAGTTGACCAGAGGGGTTGGAATCGCTTCCAAGCGCGCTCCAGGCCGGAAAGACAACCACAAATCGCCCCCAACACAGCCCCCCAAGAGGCCCCAGAGCGCTCAAAGACCTCCACGAGGCCTCGCAGAGCATTCCAGAGGAAGCCCCCGAGAGGCCCAAATCAGCCAATTACCGATAGAGAACGTGTACTTTCAGCATCTAT
The DNA here is from genome assembly GCA_963575745.1 of Prorocentrum cordatum. Classification (NCBI taxonomy): domain Eukaryota; class Dinophyceae; order Prorocentrales; family Prorocentraceae; genus Prorocentrum; species Prorocentrum cordatum. Next base: position 25,904 of record CAUYUJ010008510.1, read on the forward strand.
TCTTCTTCGTCCTCTGGGGTGTCGAAGACGGCCACAGGACGGCCCAAGAGAGCCCCAAGATGGCCCCAGGAGAGGTTCCGTAGCCATTTTGGATCAAGTCTTCACGTAGACGAATCGGTCCAACCAGCCAACCTATACATTCCGTTCCTTGTTCCCCGGGGGGGGTCCTTCCGAGCGCTCTCGGCGTCCTGTCGAGTCTGAGCGTGGGGCAGCCAGACATCGACCTGAGCATTGATCAGGAGCCAGTGCCCAAGGCACCTTGGCGCAGAATCATGGCAGTTATCGTGGCCATGTTCACGGTGTTTGTTGGCGCAGTTCTTGGTGTGGGCATGACGATCGTGATTATGAGTTTGGACTGACTCTGGCTCGTACACCGCTTGCTGGAAGCCCATGCTCGAGATCAGTGAGTACGGTTTCCCGTTCTTGCAGCAGCACGTGGCCACCTTCCTCCAGAATGCTATGGATTCCATGCTCGCAATGAGTTCGTCGCCACCGATGGACCGCGTGTCGCTGCGCCCACGAGGTCGCCCGCGTGATGTCGACTATCGTGACACAGGCGCAACAAGACGAGGTGAAGTTCTTCGACAACAAACTAGACGTCGCTCTCGCCATCATCGGTACGCTTCTGCTCGGGTACGGGCTGCCCATCGAAGAGATCGTGCTGGACTCCATCGGCGAAACCAGCGCGGTACACGATGCAGGGATTGCTGTGTGGAAGAGCAAGCAATTGCACTCAAGGATTAGGCCGACCTCTGTGGTGCAGAGGCTTTTCCCTGATGAGACCTTGACTATCAACGATGGCGTCGAGATCCTTGGCAAGCACTTCCAAGCGCTCGTCCGTGTGATGCCGCACTCGGAGTTTCCATCTGGCTCATCTTGCATGTGCCGGCAATCGATGAGTACATCATTGACTTGTTGTCAGCATTGTCACTGCACTCCATGGGCGCGCCAGTGACGTTCGACGCGGAGGTCACCCACGTCGTCTTACTAAATTCATCGATGGCAAGCGTTCCCCTGACTGGCACTGCCAACCCGGCAGCTGAGGGCTATACCTCGGGGACCTTCAATGAGCGCTGCGGCGAATCTCGGCTCGAGGGCGGCATGCACTTCAATGCCTTTGTGCCAGCGGGCCGCGAGCTCTGCTCCGGCATCAGCGCGAAGGCCGCGCAGACCGAAGCTGCTCACGCCTCTGCCTGCGGCAGGCAGTGCTACGCTTCGCTCCGTCGTCGCCTCGACGCCGCCATGCGCAGCGGACTGCTGTGCAGACAGCGCCCCGTGCACCCAGGCCGAACAGGCCGCGTGCGCGTCGGACTGCAACGGCGCCTGGAGCCTCCCGTGGTTCGACGTGGACGTGCGCGTGAAGGCCTTCGGTCTGCCTGACCGTGAGATTGCCACCAGCACAGCCGCGCCATTTTCCCAGACCGGCCGCAACCACCTCGTAGTAGTAGGCCTCTTCGGCGCAGTTGTGCCCGCCATCCAACGTCACGAGACTATATTTCAGCTCCGGTTCACGAACACGATTGACAATTTGGTTTGGAATTCGATTGCAGCAAATTCGGAGGCAGTCTTGCCACTGAATTTCGGCCAAAGCAGAGTCTCCGCACAGCCGACCATCCGCTCTGGAGTCAGCACTTTGACGCAGGGGTTGTAACAAGCGTGCACGCCGTAGCTGCCGCGCCTCTGCTGATGCCACAGTCCATCGAGGATTTCCAGCAAAGCCTGGATTTCTTGGTCTTGTCTCACTAGGTCGGGATCGTTGACAGTTTGGCGGGAGCATGCGGCCACGTTGCTGACGCTCAGGTGTTCGACCGTGGCTGCATCTCGACGTGGTATGGGTCTGATCCTAAACCTTCCCGCCTTGGCCAGACCATTGCGTACGAGCTCATATCCCACAAAACGCGCGATAGCTGGAATTCTCTCGGCACCGACGGCTGCGATGCTGGTGAGCACTTCTGCTTCAGCTTCTCTGACACGCGTGTCTGGGACCCCGAGAGCGGACCTTGCGCCAGCAAGTTTGTACAATAAAGGCGTTGTTCTACAGTTGCGCCACTTCATTTATAAAGTTATTGTTTTGTATCTATGTATTTCCCTTGCTTTGATGATGACTAGTGCTTCGTCAGCGAACTGCTGCATTTGCGATGCAAAAAAAGAGAAGATGGCCCCAGGAGAGGTCCACTACACCGCCAGGAGGCTCCAGGAGACCTCCCCGAAACGCCAGCCACCCCCACGAGGCCCCAAAGAGGCTCCCTCGAGGCCCCCAAATGCCCAAACCCGACCGCGAAGACCCCCACGAGGCCTCTCATAGCACTCCGGAGGAAGCTCCCGAGAGGCCCAAATCGGCCAATTCCAAATTCAGGAAAAGGAGATGTGCATTTTCAGCATCTACGCGACTTCGGCCACCACGGCGGGGAAGTCGGCCCCAGAGACCCCCAAGACCGGGCCACGGAGCGCTGCACTGGGTGGGGGAACCGCATGCGGACACCGCCACTGAGGCCTTCGGTGGAGCTCCCTATGGGGCCACGAAGCGCTGTACTGGGTGGGGGATCCGCATGCGAACACCGACGCTGGGGCCATTCGGGGGCTACCTGTGGGGCCACGCACGAAACGCTGTACTGGGCGGGGGAACCGCATGAGGACACCGCCACTGAGGCATTCGGTGGAGCTCCCAGTGGGGCCACGAAGCGCTGTATTTGATGGGGGATACGCACGCGGACACCGACACTGAGGCCTTTGGTGGAGATCTTTAGGTGGCCACGAAACGCTGTACTGGGTGGGGGGACCGCATGCGGACATCGCCACTGAGGGCTTCGGTGGAGCTCCTCATGGGGCCACGAAGCGCTGTACTGGGTGGGGGATCCTAATGCGGACGCCGCCACTGAGGCCTTCGGTGCAGCTACTGGGTGGGAACTGCATGCGGACACCGCCAGTGAGGCTTTCGGTGGAGCTCCCTGATGGGGCCACAAAGCGCTGTACTGTGTGGGGGAACTGCACGCGGACACCGCCACTTAGGCCTCCGGAGGAGCTTCCTGTGGGGCCAAGAAACGCTGTACTGGGTGAGGGAGCCGCATGCGGACACCGCCATTGACCGCTGAGGCCTTGGGTGGAGCTCCCTGTGGGGCCACGACGCGTGTGAGCGGTGTGCCGAAATTGTGTGCATGTGGAGAGCTGGGGCACGGACGGGAGGAGGGGGAGGAGGGAGGATGGAACACGGGGCGCTGTCTACTCAAAACGAGGACCCAACACAACAGGATGGTTGGGATAAACTACACGTAGTTTACGCTCTATCGTCTCCGCATGGGCCGTGCGTCGTCCATTTTGCAAACTGCATGGCAGGAATGGGACGGGGCGCACGTCCGGCGCGAACGGCCGAACTGTCGCTCTCGATTCGGCGCCGCGCTCGTTTTTTCCAGCGAGCTTTGAGCTCCCGGTCGGGCGCCCGCGCGCAAGTTTTCGCACGCATTTTCTTCGACGCGCGAGCAGACGCCTTCTCCTCCTCCTCCTCCTCCTCCTCCTCCTCCTCCTCCTCCTCCTCCTCCTCCTCCTCCGTGTCGCTCTCGCGTCGGCGCCGTGCAGATTTCACTTGGAGGTGACGTAACCCGCCCCGCCCCGCGCGGCACACGCCTGTCACGCTCGCCACTTTCTGCCGGGGCCTGCGCGAGTTGGCAACGTGTCGCCCTTTGCCCAAGCTCCGTGCACCACGGGCCCCGGAGGGGCGTTGCAGCTCGGGCGCGGCGCATGGCTCGCTCGCCGAAGCGCATGGCGTCGACAGCGGCAAGCGTCGGAGGAGGAAAAGGTACCCATACATCTATCCTTTCCTCGCTTCCCCCTTTTTGGGCATCCTGGGCCTCTGTCGTCGCCACCGCTGGATTCGCCTCGAAATTCTGGTCAGAACGCACCCCGGGCGAGGTCCGGGGAGTAGCGATATCGGTACCTGTTGGTTTCCCCAAAGCGGGGCCGCGCGAGAGCGGGCGAAATGCCGACTTCGCCCAAACGCCGCGCAGCTTGTGAGTGAAAGTGGCAATGCTGTGTCAGCGCAGTGCACGTTTCGTATCCGCCGCGCCAACTCTTGCGTGGCCCGCGTCGTGTTCTCTTCGCCACGTCGTGGGAAGTGGGACCGCGCGCGAGTTCCTTCTGATTGTGATGTGGGAACGCGTTCCAATCCCAATGTTAAGTTGTGCCCCAACTGGTGATTCTGTTACGGGGGAGAGAGTGGGAGTAGGCGGTGCCCTCTGACTCGCTCGGCCTGGCGAAATTGAACTTCGCCTCACTCCTCCTCTCCTTTCGAGGTGGCTTCTCGCTCTCGTGTTGGGTCGCCCCCATTCGGCTCCAGAGTCAGTGTTACACCGCGACCGTAAACGCTCAGACGCCATCTACCCACATCTGACTCCATTCAGTTTCGCACGTTCTGACGCCACTGAGGATAAGGAAGAGAAGGATGAGGAAGAGGTTGAGGAGCAGGGGGTGCTCAGGATGAATTCTGGAGCTTTGGAGCCGACAGCGAAAGCGAGAAGGAGGAGGAGGACAAGGAGGCGGAGGAGGAGGAGGAGGATCAGGAGGAGGAGGAGGAGGAAGAAATATCAGTAAGAGGAGGAGGAAGAGGAGGAGGAGGAGGAGGAGGAGGAAGAGGGAGATTTTCTCCCCGTCCTCCCCCTGCCCCCCCCCTCCTCCCCCCTCCTCCCCCCTCCTCCGCCCCCTCCCCCTCTTCCTCCCCATCCTCCTCCTCCTCCTCCTCCTCCCCTCCTCCTCCTCCCTCCTCCTTCCTCCTCCTCCTCCTCCTCCTCCTCCTCCTCCCCCTCCTCCTCCTGCAGGCCGCCGCCAGCGGCTTTCGCCGGCGACGGCCGCGGCGAGCGCAGCGCCCTGCACGAGGCGGCCGAGCACGGGCACGCCGCGGTGGCGAGGCTGCTGCTGGACCGCTGCCGCGGCTTCGCCTCGGGGGGGGGGAGGGAGGAGGGGAGGCGAGGGGAAGAGGTGGAGAGAGAGGAAGAGGAGGAGGGTGAGGAGTGCGAGGAGGGTGAGGAGGAGGAGGAGGAGGAGGGAGGAGGGTGAGGAGGAGGAGGAGGGAGGAGGAGGAAGGAAACGGGTGAGGAGGATGAGGAGGAGGAGGAGGAGTATGAGGATGAGGATGAGGAGGAGGATGAGGAGGAGGAGGAGGGTGAGGAGGGTGAGGAGGAGGAGGAATAGGAGTGAGGAGGTGAGGAGGAGGAGGAGGAGGAGTAGAGGATGAGGATGAGGAGGAAGGAGGAGGAGGAGGAGGAGGAGGGAGGAACAGGGTGAGGAGGAGGAGGAGGAGGAGGAGGAGGAGGAGGAGGAGGAGGAGGAGGAGAGGACAGCCCTGGCACGAGGACAGCACTAGCACGAGGAGGGGAAGGGGCGCCGAGGAGGCGCGCCGAGGAGGAGCGGCGAGGCCAAGGAGGAGGAACGCCGAGGAGGAGCGCCGAGGAGGAGCGGCGGGAGAGGGTGGCGGAGGCGGCGGCCGGGAGCGGCGGCGGGGCGGCACCTTCGACGGCGGTGGGCCCCTGCCCCGGGGCGGGCGGACCGGGGGTGAAGGGAGGAGCGGCGCCCGGCCCGCGGCGGCGGGCGCGGGCGCGCGCGGCGCGGCCCGCGCGCGCGCCCGCCCCGGGACCCTCCTCGGACCCGGGCCCTGGGGCACGAGGAGGAGGAGAAGGAGGAGAGGAGGAGGAGTAGGACGAGGAGGAGGGTGAGGAGGAGGAGGAGGAGGAGGAGGAGGAGGAGGAGGAGGAGGAGGAGGAAGAGGAGTTGGAGGAGGAGGAGGAGGAGGAGGAGGAGGAGGAGAAGGAGGGGGAGGACGAGGAGGAGGGGAAGGAGGCTGAGGAGGAGGAGGAGGAGGAGGAGGAGGAGGAGGAGGAGGAATAGGAGGGTGAGGAGGGTGGCAGGCGGAGCTTCCGATCGCGACGACTCTGGGCGCCCCGAGTGGCGCGCTCCACTGTGGTGGCTTCACCTTCGAGGGTATCGAGAAGGTGACATCTCCTCTTCGGCGGAAGCTGGCAGGAGGAAAAACGTGTCCCCAAGAGATGATTATTCGCCCCAACGGGACTGCAACATTGCTTCGGCCCTGACGGATACGCTGCGGGGCGCGTGCTTGCGCGCAGTCGATTTTTGCTGAGGTTCTTCAGAATTGGTCTGAAGTCTTCAGACAGCAGAGGTATTTGAAATATTCTGGTGAATTCTGAAAGTCCTGACGAATTCTGGAAAGTCTCCATGCAACCCACCAGACATCGAACCACGAGAAGATTCTGTTGACGGCTTGCGGGAAGAACCAGGTTGGGCCAGGGCAGGAGGGGTCGGAGGATCGCGCCACATCGCCGACGCATCGGCGCTGTGGCGCGATCCGGAGTCCGATGTTCTTTGTCCCGACGTCGCCGATGCATCGACGATGCATTGGCGGTGCGTTGTGGTCCTTCGGCCCTGGCTATTCCGGCCCCACTCAGGAGGCCTCCAGGTGATGTCCGCGCATCTTCTTTGGGTGGAGGACAAAAGGGGAAGTTTGCAGTGCCGTTTCGATCGATCTTCGAGGTCTGAATCTGCAAGAGGTGAATCACAGGACGGATTGGTTTGCGAGGCGCCAAAGCCCACGTGGATTCCATCCTGAGCCATCCACCCGAGGAACGTGCTCAGAATGTGTCGGCTTCCTGATTGGATCGGGACGGCGCCGCTTTCTTGAGTGGGGGCGGGCCTGGATCCCCACTGGAGTGGGGGGATGCTTCCCAGAGGTGGGGCGGGCCCGGATCTCCATCGGAGTGGGGCGGGGGGGGGGCGGCGCAGGTGGCCTGGTCAAGCGGCGCCGGCAGATGTCCCGCGTTTTTTTGTTTTTTGGTCAGGAGGGGAGAAAACACAGACACAGACACAGACACTGACACACTGACACGCTGACACACTGACACACGGACACACAGACACACAGACACACAGACACACAGACACACAGACACACAGACACACAGACACACAGACACACAGACACACACACACACACACACACGCACGCACGCATACACACACAAACACACACACAGACACACACACACACACACACACGCATACACAATTCATCGTCGATTGCCTCGAATAGATGGGAAAACATGGGAAGTGGGGGAGGAAGACGACAATCCAGAAAGTATGGACAAATATTGGGAATCCTGGGATTTCTGTGTGTGTGTGTTTATTTGTGTGTCCCTGGGCCCCTTCGTTTGGGGCGGTCTTGGATTGTGTTTTTTTGCGTTTTTTATGGGGGGGGGGGGGGAATTCTAGAAGTGGTGCTCGTGGAAATTCCCAGGAACCCTTTTGGGGGAGTCCTGGAGATGTTTTCGGGGGTGAGGGGGGGGTCGGTCCAGGATCTTCTCGGGCTTTGGGGGGACCTTGCTTTTGCATCGTTTTTGTTCTTGAGGTTATCTGCCGAGGAGGAGGAGGAGGAGGAGGAGGAGAAAGAGGAGGAGGTTAGCTGCCACGCTTCGGTCGGCGATCCAGCACTTCCGGTATACGCCTCGGCGATCACCGTTGTTGCGTTCCGATCCAGCACTGGTGCACGAGAGGCCGCTTCACGTCCAGGGTGAAGTCGATGTGAGCTCGATCTCCAAGGTTGGAGGCGAGGTCGCTAGAGGCTTGGAACCCGAAATAGAGGTCGGAGGCCTCTGGAGAAGTCAGGCGGAGATTCGCAAAGGCGCCCAAGAAGTGTGGCGAGTGGGGTGCCCCAGACGTTCACACAGGTGCTCTCTGGTATCGAGGACGGCGGGTGACCATAGGACGCTCCACTCATAGAGCCTGCGGCAAGGCCTCACGGACACCTTTTTTTCTGGGACATGTGCACCAGGCGCTCCTTGTGTTAGGATGCTCCAACCTAATCTAGCCTTGACCGCCAGAAAGAATTTCGAGCACCAAGAAGGTACCGAAGCTGGAGGGTTTTCACGTGTCGGGCCATGGGAGGCGACACTCGTTCGACACCTGTTCGCTATTTTTCTGGGTGCTCGAAATTACTTCTGGGATATGGTCCTCAAGTACGATGGGAGCGACATAATCACTGTGAAGGTTGCCAGGTTCCCACGTGCTCGTCCTGATGTTGGTCCGCGGCGCATCCTGAAGCCCTGGCGCCGCACCCAGGGAAGCTCCTCCTCCTCCTCCTCCTCCTCCTCCTCCTCCTCCTCCTCCTCCTCCTCCTCCTCCTCCTCCTCCTCTCCCTCCCCCTCCCCCTCCCCCCTCCTCCTCCTCCTTCTCCTCCTCCTCTTTTCCTCCTCCTCCTCCTCCTCTCCTCCTCCTCCTCCTCCTCCTCCTCCCTCCGATGGATGCCATGCTGATCCTCGGCTGCCCGCGCCCCCTCTCCCTCCGTCACTGACACATCGTCATGCAGCTGGTCCTGCTCCTACTATTCCTTCCCTTCGCTCCATCCCGAAGCCTGCCTCTCAACAATCAAGGGAGGAATGCCGGCTGGATCGCCGACCGAAGCGTGGCAGCTACCCTCCTCCTCTTTCTCCTCCTCTTTCTCCTCCTCCTCCTCGGCAGACAACCTCAAGAGCAAAAACGATGCAAAAGCAAGGGCCCCCCAAAGCCCGAGAAGATCCTGGACCGACCCCCCCCCCCCTCACCCCCGAAAACATCTCCAGGACTCCCCCAAAAGGGTTCCTGGGAACTTCCACGAGCACCACTCTCAGAATTTCCAGGACCACCAAGCCCCCCTCCGATAAAAACGTATTACACCAGAGACCATCCCCAATCAGTGGATGGTTTGAAATGGGATCGATCAAGAGATCGATAAGGAGATCGACCGGGAACCTGGGAACTCGGGAACCCGGAACCCACCGAAATTGGCCCGGAACCAATAACCAGGAACCCGGGAACCCGGAACCGGGAACCGGGGAACCTAATTGGCCTTCAAAATCGGTGGGACACTTTCGCCAAATCTTTCAATTTCTGCTAGGACCCCTTCAGTGCAAGCACTGATTGCTGATTTTAGGGAAAATGAAGGGAGGAAAAACCACACCGACCCGATGATTGGCGTTTATTAAACGGCCCTGGGCGTCTACTAAACAGCCCTGCCCTGTCCGATTCCTTCTTTGACAACGTCATGCAGCTGGTCCTGCTCCTACTATTCCTTCGCTCCATCACGAAGCCTGCCTCTCAACAATCAAGGGAGGACACATTACACCAGGGAAAACCCGAACCAGGGAACCCAGAACCCACCGAAATCGGCCCAGACTCATGCAATGACCTGGACCCCGGGAACCGCTGGAACCCAGCCGGTCACCAAAACCGGCGGGACACTTTCGCCAAATCTTTCAATTTCCGCTAGGACCCCTTCAGTGCAAGCACTGATTGGGGAAAGACCAACCCGATCCGATAACTGGCGTTCACTCAACGGTCCTGGGCGTCTACACAACAGCCCTGCCCTGTTCGATTCCTTGTTTGGATGCGTTCACTGAACGGCTTCGCTTGTCGGGGTGGTCATTCTGGGGGTGGATGTTTGTGCCCTCTCAGCGAGGTGCCCAGTCCGAGAGACGTCCGGGCGTCCGGCGTACCTCTCCGTCGCAGGGGCCAGGCCGCGGCCATGCCGCCACCCCCGCCTGGAGAAGAGCGACGTGGGGAGCGGAAGCGGGAGCGGAAGCGGGAGCGGCGGCGCGACAGTGTTGCGAGAAGGTAGGAGATGAGACGCGACGAGACGAGAAGAGAGGGGCAGAAAGAAAGATACGAAGGGAGAGACAGAGAGCGAGAGAGAGGAGAGAGAGAGAGAGAGAGAGAGAGAGAGAGAACGAGAGGGAGAAAGAGAGAGAGAGAGGGGTGGAGATGGGAAATGGAGAGGGAGAGGGAGAGAGAGAGAGAGAGAGAGGAGACGCGACGAGACGAAACGAGGCAATACAGAGAGAGAGAGAGAGAGAGAGAGAGAAAAAAAAAAAAAAAGAGAGAGAGAGAGGGTGGAAGGATGTGGCAGCAGGCGGCGGGCGGCCGGGAGGACAGCCGCGCCGACCCCCACCACGTCCTCGACGACGGCGTGACCGCGTGCGGCCTGGCGGAGCGCAGCGGGCACCCGCAGGCCTGGCGTTTGCTGCCAGAGGGCGGCAGGAGGAGGCGGAGGAGGAGGGGGGAGGGGAGGAGGAGAGGGAGGAGGAGGAGGAGGAGGAGGCATTGACGACGCTGACGTCGTTGACGACGTCGGTGACGCCGACGCCGACGCCGACGAGGACGCCGACGCCGGCGCCGACGAGGACGCCGACGACGGCGCCGGCGCCGACGCCGATCGCCCGCGTCGCGCCAACTCGAGGGCTGGCGCGATCGAGAGGGCCCGACCTCGCGCGGGCCCTCGGGGGCCTGTGCGGCACGGGGAGCAAGGGGGGGGGGAAGAGGTACCCATCGTGTTGCTTTCGCCTCGTTTTCTTTCCCTTTTTTGGGGGCCTCCCAGGAGGCCCTCATCGCCAGCGCCAGCCTCGCCTCGAGAGTCTGGTCAGAGCGCACCCCGGGAGAGGTCCGGGGAGCAGCGGCATCGGTACATGTTGGTGTCCCCATGGGAAGGCGGCGCGAGCTGGAGATGCCCACGGGCATGGTGGGGAACAGATTATGAATGATGAAAATGGCTTCAAGGTGTTTGGCGGCCAGTTGCGGGCCGCGCGGTTATGGATTTGGAAATGGTCCACGGTGGCTTTGGAAGTGATCGCGCGCGCGCCTTGTAATGGAGGATGACGATTAATAAATGACCGGGGGTCGTGTTCACGCGGCGGCGCCCGGGATGACGATTAGAAAAAACCGGCCGCGGGCTGGAAAACTATTTGTCTACCGTTCTCCTCCAGTCAGAAAATTATGCAGAAATAGCAGGAAACTATTTTTTGAATCGTTCTCTCCCATTTTTTTTATTAATCGTCATCCCGCAGTATGGTCTCGGGGCCGCCGTGGGATGGCTCGTTCCGGGGCCACCGTTCCGGGCAGAGAGGGTCGCCTCCGTGGGCGGCCGGGGGGGGGCCGTCCTGCTTCTGACTCAGGAGGGAAAGACACACACACACAGACACAATGAATCGTCGGCTCCCAGGAAAACAAGGGAAAATATGGGAAGTGGGGGGGAAGACGAAAACCCAGAGAATATTGGAAACATACAGGGGAATCCTGGGATTTGTGTGTGTATCTATTTGTGTGTCCCTGGGCTCCTTTCTTCTGGTCCTCGGTTGTCCCGTGGCGATCTCTTGCCAGTATCGCTTCTGCTAGGTTCATACGGCGGCCGATTGATCGAGAAGGGGAGGAGGGTGGAGCCATGGCGACCCATGGCGATCCATTGTTCTATCGTCGCTCCCATGGCGGCCGATCGAGAATAGGAGGTTGATAGACCTCCTACCCTGACACGTCGATTAGTGAATTGGCCGTTTTCGGTTCGCGAGAGGTCGTCGCGGCCGTTATTTTGCGGGTCCAGGTCCGTCGGTTTCGGTCCCAGGCCGTTTGCACTAAAGAGTGGTTTACTAAAGGGAGGTTTGTCCACCGCTGAGAGAAGGAGGAGGATGGAGGAGCCATTCTCCTTGTCGTCCTCGATTGTCCCACCCCTGGCTTCGGATATGGGCCGTACTCTGTGGGCGATTGCGGAGGTAGGGCGGGAAGTCCCGCTCCACTGTTCAAGCTCCCATGATGCCGATGTCCGACCTGCTGTCCTCGTTATTTCCGCCGTTTTTTTGCGGAGAGGCTCGCGCTACTTCTTCTGAGGCGCAAATTCCCGTCTTCTTTGTTCGCATGGTTTGGGGCTCATTTCTGGCACTTTTTGCAAGTCGGAACATCAACCAAACAGTGGATCCAAGTCAGGGAAGGTAGAGCCATCCTCGTCTCTTCCTCGAGTGTCCCATGGCGATGCTTTGTTCTCGTCGCTCCACTGCTGCAACACCTGGTCGATTGGTGAGATCGCGATGCGTTGCTGAGGGCGTTCGTCTTGAAGAAAAACAAGCTCGACACAGTAGTCCGTCGATCCTGGCAGCAACAGGCTTAGCAGTGATTCGGCCGTTCGAGCGATTCTTGAGCTGGCGGCGTATCGAACACGGGGCGGCGCGTTACGCTGGCGACGCTCGCATAGAGTTTGGTATCACTCACGGCGCATCGGAGGTGCTGTCACGTTTCGGAACCACCGACGCACGCAACGCGGCGACAATGCAGACACGGGGGTGATTGTTGGCATGAGGTTGAGGAGGCAAGCGAGACGAGGAGGACAAGTGGGAAAGGAGGCCCGACGTTGCCGACGACGAGGAGTTCGAGAAGCACGCGATCGCGTCGGCCTGCCCGGAGTATGCCATCAGTCCGTGCACACTTCTCCGACACCGTGGCTCCTCCTCCTCCTGCTCCTCCTCCTTCTCCTCCTCCTCCTCCTCCTGCTCCTCCTCCTCCTCCTCCTCCTCCTCCTCCTCCTCCTCCTCCTCACCGCCACACGATTAACGCCAATTAGAAACACATGCAGCAGAGAAATTGTGCAGCTTCGATGCGCAAGCAGCAGGTGCGTGGCAGGCGCACGGGGGGCTTCGCCGCGCCCCCCTGGTCGTCTTCTGTGCAATGCCGGTTTGGCGATCTTGGCACGGCTTCGAGACGATGGGGGCGCCTTTGATCGTTGATCCGTCTGTCGAGCATGCTGTGGCGACTTGTCCTTCCGCGGTCTATGTAGTCGCCCTCCCGTGGCACGCCCCGCCACCGTGGCAGCGAAACCTCGGCCGACCTCTGCGACACCGGCGATGCCGCGGTCGGCGCCTCGGGGGAACCACGCGCCGACGTCGGCCAGGCTCCGGGCCCCACGCCGCCGTGCTTGCCGCCCTCGCCTCTGCCGGCAGCGCTGACGTCGACATGCCCCCGCGCGCACGTGTGCAGCGATAGGTTCGCCGAGCCCTCCCGACGTGGCTCGCGCGGCCAGGGAGGAGGGAGGAGGAGGAGGAGGAGGAGGAGGAGGAGGAGGAGGAGGAGGAGGAGGAGGAGGAGGAGGAGGAGGAGGAGGCGGAGGCGGAGGCAGGAGGAGGAGTAGGAGGGAGGAGGAGGAGGAGGAGGCGGGAGGAGGGAGGAGGGAGGAGGGACCCCCCGCGAGCCTCCCGGGGGCGCTGCTGGGCCGAGTTGGGCGCGGCGGGTCTGCCAGGCTCTCCCAGAGAGGCTCCGGAGGGTCCGTGGAGATCCTCGTGGGGCGGGTAGGGGGCGTGATGGGCCACGAGGGTTTGAGGCTGAGGTTTTTGTCGGGCGACGAAATCTATACATAGCCACTGCTCCCTGGCCAGGCCCACTCTGAACCCAGGAGCTGTGTATACGCCCTCCTGGCCCAGCCAGGAGGGTGTGGCGTATACACTGCTGCTGGGTTCACGGTGTGCCTGGCCAGGGAGCAGTGGATATGTATAGATTCGGTCGCCCTATTTTTGGGTGAGGGGTGAGGATGACGGTGTGGGGTCCAGAGATGTGGAGCGCGCAAGAGGCTCAGAGGATGGAGGAGGACGGGGGTGGCAGAGGAGCGGAGGGTGGCAGAATTAGCGATGTGTGCGTGCTCCTGTCCTGATGGGTCGGGTGAGTATTTGCACATGCGTGGCGCGAGACATCGGTGAGGCCTGCCGCTGAGCAGGGGCTGACATGAAGAGTAGACAGTGGAACAAGAGACTGTACGGGAAGGGCCGTCAGGTAGCTTCATTGCTGGCGTCCTACGAGGTGCGGTCTTGAGGCTGCATAACTGCTGTGGCGGTTGCTTGGGCGTCACCGCGGCGCAGTTTGCTTGTTTACCCCGCCATCTGTATTGACATGTGGGACTGAGCGCAGCATCAGGCAACAAAAAACCGCAGAGGCCAGCACATGGTTCTCACTCGATGT
>CAUYUJ010008511.1:0-7500 GCA_963575745.1 Prorocentrum cordatum
CATTATTGGTATTAAAAGTATTGTAACTATTTATATTACGAGTATTAGTATGATGGTTAGTATCAGTATTATTAGTGCTAATGTTACTAGTGTTAAGAGTATCGGTATTATTAGTGATAGTATTATTATTAGCTGTAGTAGTAATATGATTAGTAGACGTAGTAGTAGTCGTCGTCGTAGTAGTAGTAATAGTATTCGCTCGTCCATTAATGTTATGAGTATTATTATCATTAGTCTTCCTCCTCCTCCTCCTCAACCGCCTCCTCCTGCTCTTTCTCCGCCTCCTCCTCCTCCTCCTTCGCCTCCTCCTCCTCCTCAACAACATGTTTATCATGTTCCTTCTCCTCCTCCTCCTCCTCCTCCTCCTTCTCCATCCTCCTCCTCCTCCTCCCCCGCCGCCTCCCCTCCTCCACCCTCCTCCTCCTCCTCCTCCTCCCTCCTCCTCCTCCTCCTCCTCCTCCTCCTCCTCCACCTCCCCTCCTCCTCCTCCTCCCATCCTCACTCCTCCCTCCTCATCCTCCTCCCCCCTCCGCCTCTGTCATCCGCCGCCCCTTCCCCTACTTCTCCCTCCTCCTCCTCCTCCGCCTCCGCCCCCCCTCCTCCTCCTCCTCGTATGTTCATTCGTCTTCTCATTATGTTCTTAGTGTGTCTAATATTTTTCGTCGTCGTAGTGTTCTTCTTGTTAGTATTCGTTGTATTAGTCTTCGTTCTCATTGTTACTAGCATTAATTATGTTATTAGTATTTGTATCCGTATTCGCATTAGTGTTAGTAGTAGTATTCGTAGTCGTATTAGTACTAGTATTAGTATTAGTAATAGTATTAGTATTAGTATGAGTATCAGCATTCGTATCAGTATTATTAGTATTCGCATTCGTATTCGTATGAAATAGTAGTTGTAATATTAGTATTGTTAGTAGTATATGTATGTGTACCATTGCTATTAGTAATGTATGGTTGGGAAAAGCAGCATTACTAGTAGTATTGTTATGATCACTATTACGATTCTTACTATTCATATTCAGTATCCTCCTTTTCCTCCTCCTCCTCCTCCTCCTCCTCCTCCTCCTCCTCCTCATGATCATCATCCTCCTGCTCCTCCTCCTCCTCCTCCTCCTCCTCCTCGTCCTCTCCCTCCTCCTCCTCCTCCTCCTCCCTCCCCTCCTCCTCCTCATTTTCCACCTCCTCTCTTCTCCTCCTCCTCCTCCTCCTCCTCCTCCTCCTCCTCCTCTCCTCCTCCTCCTACCCCCTCCCCCCTTCAGCCCCCCATCCACCCCTCCTCCCCCTCCATTTCCTCCCATCCTCCCCCCCAGGGGCCCGAACCCTCGCCTCGCGCAGGGCCCCCTCCCCCGCGCAGCGCCGATACCTCGCAGGGGGGGGAGGGCCGCCCGCCTGGCCCCGCGCGGCCTCCTCGCCGCCTCGACGGGGCCCCTCCGCTCTCCAGGGCTCCCCGTCCTGGGCGGCCGCGCGGGGCGCGCGCAGCGCGGGGCGGGGCGGGAGGCCCGCGCGCCCCGCGCCCGCGGGGAGGGCCGAAGAGGAAAAACCATTCCGAAAAATTCGCGGCCGCGGCTGCGGCCGCGAATTTTTCGGAGGGCCCGCGCGCCTGCCCAAGAGGCTGCCGGCGCCGCGCGGGAGGGCTCGGGAAGCCTCTCAGAAGGCCAGGGGGCCTCCGAGTGTTCCAAGAACCTGCCTAAAGCCTTCCAGAACACCTTCCCCAAAAAACCATTCCGAAAAAAGGTAATGCATCCGCGGCCGCGGCTGCAAGAGCAGGCCCACCGCGAAAAGATCAGCACCGCCGTGATTAACAACACTCTGGCTCAGCTGTTTTCTCGCCTTGCTCCTGCCGCCCCCCAGTTCCGCAGCGAGCGCGCCGCGGTCGCGAGGCGGCCCGCAGCAGGGGGCGCGGGAGGCCGCAGGACTTCAGCGGAGCGCGCGCCGCAGTGCCCGTGCGCTCCCCCCGTCCGCCGCCTCCCTTGTCCGCCCGCGCGCCCGCTCTGCTTCCCGCCCTGGGGCGCGCAATTCATGGGGCGCGCCGGAGGAGGAGGAGGAGGAGGAGGAGGAGGAGGAGGAGGAGGAGGAGGAGGAGGAGGAGGAGGAGGAGGAGGAGGAGGAGGAGGAGGAGAGGAGGAGGAGAGGAGGAGGAGGAAGGAGGAGGAGGATGGAGGAGGAGCGCGAGGCGGAGGAAGGAGGAGGAGGAGGAGGAGGGCGCGCGTTCATGGGGGGGGGCGCATTCATGGGGGGGCGCTCTGACGCCCGCCTGGGGGGCGCGCTTTCATAGGGGGGCGATCGGCGGGGGGGTGGTGCAGCCAGGGCTGCAGAGGAGGGGCCCTCTCCAGGGCCCCTCCACAGAGGGTCCCAGCAAGGGGCCCCAGAGGAGGGCCTCTTAGGGCCCGACGAGGGCCCCTTCCTCCGCGATCGCCTCCCCCGGACTTCGCGCCCGGACGCCGCGCGCAACGTGATCTCCCTGCAGGCCGCGCCGCACTCGTCTTCTGGCCCGCACCTGAGACAAGAGGGCGAGGCGGGAGGAGGCCGAAAGATCCGACGCCACTGACTCTCAAGACGGGATCCCCCAAGCCTCGACCCACTCCCGGGGACTGGCCTCTCAGCCAGAGTCGTTGTTTTACGGTCGCGGGGCCAGCCGCGGGCCTCTCTGAAGGGCCCCCCCCCAAAAGAAACGTGGAATAACCGCCGTCTTGGCTTTTTCGAACATGTTGGAACCCTGGGGGGGGTGCTTCAGGATGCGGTGAGGCTTCGGGATGCAAACAGACGCCTGCCCACGCACCCCCAGGCGATCTCAACACCCAGCGGCGCCTCCGGCGGTACCCCCAGGATATAGAGGCCTCCTAGTTGGGGTCCGAGAACATGGGGTCGGAGGATCGCGCCACATCGGCGACGCCAACGCGGAGAAAATCAGGCTTCACATCGAGCCGCATCGCCGATGCATCGGCGATGCGGTGCGATCCTCCGACCACATCAAAGAGGCCTAGAGGATACCCGGGCGGCGCCTCCGGCGGTGCCCCCAGGGATACTTCCGAACCCCGCGGTTGGGGTGTCTCGAGACTGCCCCAGGCTACTCGGGGAGGGCTGTTGAGGACAGCCGGGACTTATTTCAGGGGGGGGGGCGCGCGCAAGGAGGGAGGAGGAGGACGAGGAGGAGGAAGACTTGCCAGCAGAAGGAGCAGGAGGGCGGACAGGTCCAAGGATCGGGGGGCGATGACACGCAGCCTGCAGATCGGGGGGATTGAAGAGGATGCGAAGTGAGGAAAAGAAGAGAGGGAGGAGGGAGAGCACAGGGCAGTATCTCTGATACATAGGATTTGTGACAGATAGGAAGTTTAATACATGATTAATGTATGAATAAAGTAATGGATAAACTCATCCTTGTGTTTTAATCCACCCTTGATTCCCTACCTAGGCTCTGCCTAGAAGGGTTTTTATCGTCTTGGCTTCAAGGGCCGGGCAGTGTTCCACGCCCCGGGCAGTTCCCCAAGGATCAGCCCCGCGGTGCCCCCAGTTACGCCCCCTTAGCTTAGCGGTGCTCATATCATCTTAACTTAGCTTAACGTAGCTTAGCTTAGCTCAGCTTAGCTTCATCTTAGCTTCGCTTAGCTGTGGCTTAGCTTAGCTTAGCTTAGGTTAGCTTAGCTTAGCTTAGCTGCAGCTTAGATTTAGCTTAGCTTGAGCTTAGCCTTAGCTTTGATTTAGCTGAGCGTTAGCTTAGTTTTAGCTTAGCGCTAGCTTAGCTTTAGCTTAGATTTAGCTTAGCTGCAGTTTAGCGTTAGCTTAGCTTTAGCTTAGCTTCAGCTTAGCGTTAGCTTAGCTTTAGTTTAGTGTTTGCTTAGCTTCAGCTTAGCTTCAGCTTAGCTTCAGCTTAGCTTCAGCTTAGCTTCAGCTTAGCTTTAGCTTAGCTGTAGCTTAGTGTTAGCTTGGCTTTAGCTTAGCGCTAGCTTAGATTTAGCTTATAGTCAGCTTAGCTTGAGCTTAGCTTTAGCGTAACGTCAGCTTAGCTTTAGCTTAGATTTAGCTTCGCGTTAGCTTAGCTTTAGCTTAGCTTTAGCTTAGCTTTAGCTTATACTTACCGCTACTACTAAGATGCGTTCCTAGGGGCTCCAATTCCTAGGTAGGGTCGCACTGTGATAAGTTTTTTTGTCAGACATGGTCCGCACGCCGAGCATGTATAAAAAAACGGCACTGTAGAAGGAAAGGGGGGGTGATGAGGAGGGGTGGAAACGAGGGCGAAGCGGGAGGGGAAGGGAAGGAGAGAGTAGAGGGGGCATAATTGTATGAGGAAGAAGAAGCATAGGAGGGCGGGAGAGGAGCTCATCGAAGTGCCAGGGTTTCGAATGAGGCCTGGACTGGGATCGAATCGATGGGAGAAGTGGGAGATGTTCTGGGACGACGTGGTGTGGGCACAGTCATAGTCTTTGTCCTCTTCCTCCTCATCGTCCTCCTCCTCCTCCTCCCCCTCCTCCTCCTCCTCCTCCTCCTCCTTCTGCTCCGCCTGACAAGCTCCTGCTCCTGATGCTCCTCCTCCTCCTCCTCCTCCTCGTCCTCCTCCTCCTCCCCCTCCGCCTCCGCCTCCGCCCTCCTCCTCCTCCTCCTCCTCCTTTCCTCCTCCTCATCCTCCTCCTCCTCCCCCCCTCCTCCTCCGCCTCCGCCTCCTCCTCCCCTCCTCCCCTCCTCCTCCTCTCCTCCTCCTCCTCCTCCTCCTCCTCCTCCCTCCTCCTCTCTCCCCTTCCTCCTCCTCCTCCTCCTCCTCCTCCTCCTCCTCCTCCTCCTCCTCCTCCTCCTTGGCACCTGTGCCACTGGGTGCCCTCGGGCGTCCCAGAAAAACAAGCGAGAGCCCGATCGTCACCCCTGTTTGCCCGTAGCGGGCCAGGGGGAGCGAAAATTGCCCCTCGTCGCCATGTTTTCCCACCCCTTGCGGTGGCCGGGCACGTACACCGCGTGCGCCTGGGCGGGTGGGGGATCCCCTCCGGGGGGCCCGTGGTGGATCCACACCCATTCTTCCCACGGTCAGGGTCCCCCGCCCTGGCGTGCGTGGGGGTGTGCGGTCGCCCGAGGGAGTGGCGCCCTTCGGGTGGCTTATCGGGGCGGCACGCCGAGCGGCGTGTCGTTATGTGAGGGCAGTGCGCCCGCCGCCTCGGAATTGTCAGAACGCGCGGCGCGCCAAGAGGCGTGCTGCGCGCGGCGCGCCTGTCGCCTGTTCCGCTCTTGGTGGTTTGGCCAGGAAGGAATGAACATCTTAATGATGGAGGGACTCATTTGCGGTATCACGTTTTCTCGTGTTCCACAAGCTTCTTGGCGGGCTCCGCGGGTGGGCCTCCTGTCCCTCGTAGCCGCGCTGCTCATCGTGTTCAGGGTTTTTTCCAAAGCACTCTTGTGATGGCGGAAATCCTGGAAGTACTCCTCCTCCTAAATTTCCTCCTCCTCCTCCACCTCCTCCTAACACCACCAAGCCCTCTTGCTATTGCGCCTGGCCCTCATCCCCAAAAGTGGCACATATGTAGTAGTAGGGATGCAGTGCCGCCCCTCTAAGCCCAGACATTGGCAACTTCGACAATGGAGGAAAACGAAGATGACTCATATGACATGTGTGGCAGGCGGAGCAACAGGAACGCGCAGAACGGGCGCAGCAGGAGTGGCAGGCGGAACCGGAACAGGATCAAGCAGATCATAAGGAGGAAGGCGACGAAGTGGAAGAGGAGGAGGAGGTGGATGCGAAGGGGGAGCAAGGCGCGACGAGTGGACAACGCAGGAGCCTGGGCGGCCTGCCAACAGTATGTCCCGGTCACAAAACGTACGCCGGACGCCGGCCCTGAAGCACGCGAGACTAGAAGAGTGCACGCACCGTTCGCCACAGAGCGTCAGGAGGACGCAGAGGCACACACCCCTGGTGCACTCCCGACCCTCCACAGCGCACACTGGTGCCTGTGCCCAGAGCGGGCGTGGAGAGCAGGAGTAATCTGGAGCTGTAGACTGTCAGAGGGTACTTCCGTGCTCCAATCCTCTCATGTCCTCCCCCTCAGCACCATCATCAGCATCATCATCATCATCATCATCATCATCATCATCATCATCACCGCCATCATCATCATCATCCTCATCATCAGCAGCATCATCAGCAGCATTTGCAGCATCATCATCAGAAGCATCCTCATCACCATCAGCAGCAGCATCATCATCGTCATCATCGTCATCAGTAGCATCACCCTAAGCAGCATCAGCATCATCATCACCATCAACATCAGCAGCAGCAGCAGCATCAACGTCCTCATCATTATCATCATCATCATCATCAGCAGCATCGGCATCACGATCAGCAGCCTCAGCAGCAGCAGCAGCACCATCTTCATCTGCATCATATCCATCGTCATATTGGCATCATCCTTTCACAAACATTACCAGCATCAGCAGCATCATGAGCATTAACATGATCAGAATCGACAGCAGCAGCAACATCAGTATCGTCATCATCAGCCGAAGCAGCAGCATCATCATCAGTATCATCATCATGATCATCGTCGTCGCCATCGTCATCATACTAATCGGTATCGGCATCAATATCAGCATCGACATCAGCATCAGCATCCTCATCATCAGCATCATCATCATTATCATCATTGTCAGCATCATCGTCAGCATCAGTATCACCATCATTAGCATCATTAGCACCATAATCTGCATCACGAACATCATCACCACCAGTATCATCATCATCATCATCATCATCACCACCATCATCAACATCAGCAGTATCAGCACCATCATCGTCAGCAGCATTGTCATCGTCGTCGTCATCATCCTAGTCAGCATCATCACCATCGCCATCATAATCATCATTATCATACTCATCATTATCATCATCATCATCATCATCATCATCATCATCATCATCATCATCATCATCATCGTCATCATCGTCAACATCATCCTCATGATCGTCGTCATCACCACCACCACCACCACCACCACCACCCCTCCCCCTCTACCCTACCCTTCTTTTCCGCCTCTCCCTCCTCCCCACTTCATCCTGCTCCTCATCCTCCCCATCCTCGGGAGCAGCGGAAAAGAGACGGCGCACCAACTTCGGACGAAGACAAGGACGAGCAGGCAGGCGACGAGGAAGGGTAGGGAGAGGAAAAGGAGGAGCAGGAGGAGATGGCGCCATAGGAGGGTAGTGGACGGTGGACTGGAGGACGGGGAACACAATGAAGAGGAGGAGAAAAGAAAACGGAGGAGTAAGCAAACCGGATAAATTTCCCGCGGATCACCCGTCGTTCCAAGGAGAGAAGGGAAGAGAAAAAAGGAAAGGAAGGAAGGACGGAAAGACGGGGAGGTGGAGGAGGAGGAGGAGGAGGAGGAGGAGGAGGAGGAGGAGGAGGAGCGAGAGACAAAGGGCGAAGGAGAAAGATAAAGGAGGAAGGACGACAAGGAGGCAGGAAGGAAAAAAGGCCGGAGAGATGTCGCCAGGAGGGATCTCATCCGACGCAGCATCCTC
>CAUYUJ010008511.1:10000-25000 GCA_963575745.1 Prorocentrum cordatum
CATCATCACCGTCATCATGATCCACATCAGTACTACATCATCACCCACGTTCGCCAGCCCAACAGGCCCGAGGCGGACAACATCTCTGGTAAGAACTGAAAATGTTTTTCATTCGCGCGCGCGCGTGGCGGCCCCTGGGCCACCCCGGACGGAAAGTACACTTGCAGAGTCCCGGCAAGTAGGGGGCCACATGCGAACCCGACCTCTACCCCCATCAGAAATCGGGGGGGGTAGGGGTAGGGTTCGCATGCTGCCCCGCATCCTGGCAAGGTCCTGGCAAATTCCCGGCAGGCCCTGGCAGGTCCCGGCAGGGTCGGGCCGGAGATCTGCCAGACCTCCGCGCCGGCCTGCGAAGCGCCCGGAGAAAGAGCAGAATGCGTGGCAGGCCCCACGGCCTTGGGCCAAGAGCGGTCCAAGATTGTCCACGTTGGCCCCAGCACGGCCAAAGAAGCGCCCAAGACGCTCCAGGAGGTTGCCAAGAGGACTTCGAAAGACCCCGAGAACGAAACAAGCATGGGTTCTGCTGCACTCTTCATACGATTTTGGCGGTACTGTCTTTTCGAGCTGCTCACCGCCCTGGACGGCCCAAGAGGCCCCAAGATTGCTCCAAAACGGCCGAACAAAGCCTCCAAGAAGGCCCCCAACTGGCCCAAGAGGAGGAGGACGAGGAAGAGGAGGAGGAGGAGGACGGAGAGGTGGAGGAGGAGGAGGAGGAGGAGGAGGAGGAAGAGGAGGAGGAGGAGGACGAGGAGGAGGAGGATGCCTCCAAGACGGCCCCAAGGTGGCCCCAAGAAGTGGCCCAGAGGGAGAACCCGAACGGACATTTCAAGGTCTCGGCCCCAAGAGGCACCCAGGAAGCCCCCAGAGGCCTCCAGGAGCCCCCCCAAGAGGCCCAAGAGGCTCCCAAGAGGCCCCAGAAGAGGCCCCCAAGACCCCAACAGGATCCCAGGAGGGAAGCCCCCAAGAGGCCCCCCAGAAGCCTCAGAACCTGCTCCCCGGAGGCTCCCGAGAGCAATCCGAGGAGACCCCAAGAAACATCCATGAGGACTCTGACCCGCAATCCAGGTAAGTGTCGGAATTCTGCTGGAGCTCTTTGGAGTTATCTTAGCGCCTTCTGGGGCAGTCGATCGGCTCTCCTCGACAGGGCGGGAGCCGCATGTCAAAAGATCCTTTCGAGGACATTCCTGCCTGCCCTGCAGCTCCCCCCGGGCACGAGCACACCACCACTCAATCGTCATTGCCATCGTTATTGACATCGTCATCGTACTCATCGTCATCATCATCATCATCATCATCATCAGCAGCAGCAGCAGCAGCATCATCATCATCATCAGCAGCAGCATCATCATCATCATCATCAGCATCATCATCATCAGCATCATCATCAGCATCATCGGCATCATAATCATCGTCATCATCATTATCATCCTCATCCTCATCGTCATCATCGTCGTCATCATCATCATCAGCATCATCGTCATCATCATAATCATCATAATCATCATCATCATCATAATCATCAGCATCACCATCATCATCACCATCATCGTCATCATAATCATCATCACCATCCTCATCATAATCATCATCACCATCGGCAGCATCATCGTCATCACCATCCTCATCATCATCACCATCACCATCAGCATCATCAACATGATCATCATCACCATCAGCCGCATCTTCATCATCAGCATCGACATCGTCATCATCGCCACCGTCGTCAGCACCACCATCATCAGCATCGTTAACTCCATCAGCATCTACAACCAGAGCATCATCATCAGCATCACCATCATCATCAGCAGAATCATCAGCATCGTCATGGTCATCATCAGCATCAGCATCAACAACCTGAGTATCATCACCAGCATCAGCATCACCATTACCATCGTAATCATTATCAGCAGCATCACCATTAGCAGTACCATAATCATCAACACCATCATAACCACCAGCATCATCATCAGCAGCAGCATCCGCATCATCATCATCATCATCATCATCATCAGCATCAGCATGACCATCATTATCAGCAGCATCATGACTATCATCACCAACACCGCCACCACCACCATCATCATCATAATCATCCTCAGCAGCAGCAGCATTATCATCCCTCCTCGCCGTGACCACCATCGCTCTCCCAAGACCCACATGGGCAGCACTCTCCCCCGCGTGCCTCTCCCGCCCGCGCAGGCACGTGGGCCTCGCTGCCCGCCCCCGTCTCCAGGCACGGGCCAAGCGCACCGCGGCGGCCGCGCGGTGCACCCGGTGGCCCCGCGGCGCAGCGCGCCCCGCGGCGCCCGCGGGCGGGGCGCCGCCCGCGCCTCCCGGTGGGCGCGGCTGCAGGCGGCGCGCGCGCCGGGGCGCCGCGCTCGGTGCGCGCCGCGGCCAGCTCCGAGCCTCCTCCGCTGCGCGCTCTCTCGTTCTCTCTCTCTCTCTCTCTCGGG
Organism: Prorocentrum cordatum; assembly: GCA_963575745.1. NCBI lineage: Eukaryota > Dinophyceae > Prorocentrales > Prorocentraceae > Prorocentrum > Prorocentrum cordatum. The sequence goes on from CAUYUJ010008511.1 coordinate 12,454, forward strand.
CACGGCAGCGATATATATCTATATATATATATATATATATATAATATATATATATATATATGCTCGCCTGCGCGCGGCGCCGCCTGCCGTCTGCCCCGCGCCCAGCGCCCAGAGCCCCCCGGGGGCAGCGCGCACGGGCCGGGCGCTGCTCGAGGCGCTGGCGGGGCGGAGCAAGGGAGCCGATGGTTCCGCGAGGGCACACGGTCGAAACGCTGGCATGAGGACCTCTACGATGAGGAGCGAGGCCCCCTTTTCTCTCTCCACAGGTTAGAGGTGAGCTTCGATTCCCCAGAGAAGGCCCAGGATAAGCCTGAGTCAAACTGCACGACAATGAAGGGGCACTGAGCCCCCGTCCCGACGAAACAGGGTTCCTTCTTCAGCGGCCCTACTGGAGAAAGAAGCTCGCCTCGTCGAGCGCTCCGCTGCCCCGCTGCGGGCAGGGCATCGGATCGTCGATGGCGATTTTGCCGTCCCGTACGCGCACCGCGGTGCGGTACTCATGGAGGCCTACGATTCGGTCGGCCATGTCCTTATACAGGCGGATTCCGGAAGGAAGCTCCACCATGGGCAAACATGGCCAAAACTAGCCCAAAACATCGCCCCCAGCCTATTCTTCCTATATTTGAGCACTCCTCCATCCTGTATCGGGAGCGGCCAAGAGGGGGGTGTCCAAGAGGGGGGGGTGCAAATCATGACCGGCGGCATGTGCGCGGCCCAGCGGGGGGGCCAGGGACGGAATGAAATAAGAAGAGGCGCCATGAAATCTGGGGAGATCTCATGGCCCGCGCCATGATATCCACCCCCCCCTAGTCATCACCCCCCTCTTTTCCGCCCCCGACTGTAGAGAGACATGCCCGACGTAAGCCTAGGATCGGGGGTTGCACCGGGCGGAGTGCCCAGAACCAGGCATCCGCCCAACGGGCAGGTGCCGAGGCACGCGGCGGCGGCGGCAGCGGGGCAGCGCGCGGCCGGCAGCGGCGCGGCCCGCGCAGAGGCCGCCGGCGGCCGCGACACCACGGGGGGCCAGCCGCGCCAGCTGGCAGGGCGAGGCCAGCGTCATACCGCTGGGGGTCCTCCGGCCGCGCTGGAGCTCGCCGCCCGCGGCCCGGGCGCGTCCCATTCTTGCCACAACGTCCACCCCCAGCGTCTCCACAGTGCCCCCCCCACGCCTTCACGGCTCCTCCTCCTGCTCGTTCTGCTGCTGCTGCCGCCGGCGCCGGCGCACCGCCTGCGCGCGCCCTTTTGGCCCCTGCTGATGCGAGCATCTGCCAGCCCAGGACGCGAACGATCCGGCACAGCAAGGTCCTCGAATATTGGCCTGGACGGCTCCGCCGACCCCAGAGCTCAAGGGCCGCGGCCGCAGCGAGAGCGACCTCCTCCTCCTCCTCCTCCTCCTCCTCCTCCTCCTCCTCCTCCTCCTCCTCCCGACGTACGAGAGGAGAGAGGAGCGAGAGGAGAGAAGAGATACTAACGACAAGCTAGGCGCGCTCGCGCCATATCTGAGATCCTACCCCTCCCACCCATGCCTTCCTATTGTGTCGACTCTTTTATCCGCCGACGGGTGTCGTAGTGGACATGGAATCCACCAAATGTCCCCATCGTGTTAGGCAGATGCACAACGGGGAGACTGTGTGCATGGAAAGAGGTCGACGGATGGCGGATGAGCAGGAGGATGAGCAGGAGGACATGCACGTACAAGAGGAGGAATGTGAGGAGGGAGAAGGAGGAACATCAGCATCAGGAGAAGGAGTTGGAGCATCCAGAGGAGTAGGAAGACCTGGAGAAGACGGACGAGGGGAAAGCAGGGGGCTCCTCGCTGCTCTCGCTGCTTATGCTCCTTCTCCTTCATTCCTTTGATCATGAATAACGACTAACTCCTCTCTGTCGCACCCTGAGGCCAGTCGGAAGGGCGGGTTGGGCGTTTCACCCGAGAGTTCATTACCACTTATGATCCTGAGGCCTACGAGTTGGCAACAGTTTCAAACATGGAGTGCGGGAGGTTTCAAAATGTGGCTCTCGCCGTAGCGCCGTAGCGCCGCGCACGCTCGTGAAAAAACATCGCAAAGCTTCACGGATTGAGGGCGGATGGTTTTCAAGCTGTGGCTCTCTCGCCGTCGTAAAACATGTGCAACAGTTTCACAGATGGAGGGCGGGTCGCTTTCAGTATGAGACTCGCGCCTTCGCGCCGCGCACACTGCACTCTTTTTGAACATTGGCGAGAGCTTCACGGTTCCCATCGTTAACGTGCCAGAAGTTGTGTTTTGGAACGGCTCCGGACTCTCAGGGCGCGAAATGTACGGTGATTCGCGGTGCAGAAGTCGCAAGACTGGTGTTCTGGCACAGTTCAGAGTCGACAAGACGCAACAGTGAAGTTGATTCGTGGCGTTGAATTCTCGAGAGCGGTGCTCTGGCACACTTTAGGATCTTCAAGAGGTTCTTTCCCTCTGGGGTAGTTCCCTCAATGGAGATGGAGGATCCTTGCGGGGGCCTGTGAAAAAGCGGGAGTCTGGAGAGTGGGCTTCTTCCAACATCGTTGATGAGTCTAGGGTTTACACTGGTCTTCCTCCCCCTCCTCCCCCTCCCCCTCCTCCTCCTCCTCCTCCTCCTCCTCCTCCTTTTCCTCCTCCTCCTCCTCCTCCTCCTCCTCCTCCTCCTCCTCCTCCTCTTGTTTCTCCCCCAGCCCTCTCCTGGAGCTCCCCCCTGGGTCTCAGGAAGGCGCCCCCGCGCAGATCCCCGGAGGCCAGAGGCGCGACAAGTGCCCCAAAAGCACCCAAAAGCCTGCCATTCTTGCCCCCATCACCTCCACGTCCTCGATCCCCGGTGCTCCTTCCGTTCCTCGATCCTCGCTCCCCGATGCTCATCCTCGGCCCCCGATTGCCCCAGGCAATGGGGGGAGGGATCGTCGTCGTCGTCGCTCTGCCCCGCCCGCGCCGCGGGGCCCCGCGACGACCGCGCACCGGAGGCCCGCCTGCCCTCCCGCTGCCCCGGGGGAGGGAGCGACGCCTGCCCTCCGTGCCGCCTTCGACCTCCTCTGGGGCGAGGAGGGGTGCGGAGCGGAGCGGAGCGGAGCGGAGCGGAGCGCGCTGAGTCCGCCGGCCGGCCGGCGGGCCCCTTAGGAGCAGCGCGGGTGCGCCGGAGCCCGCCTACTGAACGTGGTGGAGGAAGTCGTCTTCCCAACTGTCCCAGAGTATCTGATCACACGCGTAGCCAAACCAATGTTGAGTGATTCCCCCAATTCGACTTTGCACAAACTGGGATCTGTCGTCGCACCACCGCTTACGTGGTCTTCCTTGCCTGCGCTGTGCTATCCGAGTGTCGTGGACTTCTGGCTCCCATGCTGCCGCAAGTCTTGTCCATCTGTGGCGCGATTGCGTTGCCACTCGTTTTGCCTAACGCCATTGTCGTTTGTGGCATATGGTTGTCCACTCGACCACATGAAAACGGGCAGAGAGATCTGTAGCCGCATGCGTGGCTCTGCGGATGAACTCTTCCCACGGCTCGAGGTCTGCGTCGTCTTCGACGTCGTCGAAAGCAAGATTCCGTCTTGCGTCGCTCGTGCTGTCGCTGGTGCTGTCGTCTGCTCAGTCCGGATTGGAGTGGGCGTCGTCGCCGGCTGCTGCAATATGTTGGGTGTTCTCCTGGCGCCTCGGCGTGTTCACAATGGTTCACAATGAGTCGTAGCATGCGTCGCTGTGCGCGTCGTAATGTCAAGAGCATGTCTTTGGTAAGAGTCCACAGAGCGCAGCCGGGCATAACTGTCGGCGTTACGGTGCCACTAGCCGGAGCCTCCTGTGGAGGGGGTGCCGTTTGCTCGATAATTCGACGAGGAGGAGAGTAGGAGGATAAGAGAAGGAAGGGGTGCAGGAGGAGGAGGAGGGAGGTTGGAATGAAGTGGAGTGGACGAGCAGGAGGAGGTCCTCCTCGCACCTCCGTCCTCCGTTGTCATCACCGCCTTCGTCCTCATTATCCTTCTTATCATTATACTTCTCGTCATCATCAGCTGCATCATCAGCACCGTCATCATAATCATCAGCAGCAGCATCATCATCAGCATCATCATCCTCATCATCATCGTCAGCAGCATCATCATTAGCACCATCATCACCATCACCATCACCATCACCATCACCATCATCATCATCATCATGATCATCATCATCATCATTGTCGTGGTTAACGTCGACGATGTGTTGTGCACGATGTGTTGTGCTGGGCTCGTCCGTCGAGCATCTGGCGCCGGCCCGTGCCGGCGAGCGTGTCTGCCGCGCTCTCTGCACAAAAGAGGGGGCCCCCTCCTCGATCCCACATAGCCGCGGAAGCGGCAGCAAGGGAGGAAGGAGAGGTTGACTCAGAACTTCGCTCGAGTCGCCTCGGCTCGACATGAGCCTAAAATCCTTCTCAACCGTTCCGACCGAACTGGATCAAAGGAGGGCCCTGCACAGTACAAATGTGGAAAAGGGTTCTGAGAATGAGCCCGACACTACCCTCAAGATAGGTCGAGAAAAGCTAAAGCGTCGGCGGCCTCGGCTTCAGCGTCAGTAGTCGGCTGCGGCTTGTCCTGAGCGAGTTTGTTAGCTCGCTGTCGTTTCCTGGCTGACATGAAATCCTCGTCGTACCTGATGATCCAGGTGCGCCGTGCAAGCCACAGCGCCAGAGGCTTCCTAGCCTCAGGACTGTCCTTCGCGAGGCCGTCGGTGAGGTTGAGGTCCGAGGGCACCCAGACCAGGTGCTGATTCTTCTCGGGCCCGCAGTTCGCCTTCACGTGCAACACCTCCACGCCGGTCCTCGCGTCGCTCAGGCCTATGCCGAAGCTCTCCTTGTTGCGAACCGAGTCGTAAACTCCCCGACTGTCGATCACCAGCACTGAGGTCATAGATTGCGCCACTTCCTCCTGGGTGTGCGCGGTAACTGGAACTCCGTGCATGACTGACCACAGCAAGCGCATTAAGTACGCGGCGTTCTCTCCGTCGTACAGAGCCTGGCCCTCGCAGCCATTGGTGCCGATGCCGGTGCGCTTGAGCTTGTGCGATCTCCAGTCGGCGATAGAGTCTGCACATTCCTTCTGCTTGAGAATCTCGGCCGTCGTGAAACCCACGATGTAGCCGCCTCGTTGGAGTAGCCTGCTTGCGTCGACCCACGTCACAATCACTAGGTCGCCCCACTTCAGCTTACCGCCGCAGTTGCTGTTGAAGTTGTGGAACACCAATGAGTCACGAGCTGTCCGCTTCACATCGCGTATGAGGGCGTTCGTGTCCTTCAGGTCCCCGAACGTCGCCTCGTTCACCCGCTGAGCCAACAGTGACACCCGGCACGAGAACTGCGGTGCTGTCTGTGTCGCTCTCCACTGGCATTTCATCAGGCCCGCCCTGAACTGGGTGACGTCCTCCGGCTTGAGCTTGTCATCATTCGAGAGATACTTGCCGGACTCGACCCTGATCTCGAGGAGCTGGTGACAGAACTCCTCCTGGCTGGCATGAATCTTACCCGACGGCTCCTGTGTGATCCACATGCCTGCCCACATGCACGGCGTGCTTCGCCATGGAGACCACCGCAGCATCTCCTTCAGCATGTTCTTCATGTCGAGGTAGAACTTGTTGTCGCTGTCGCCCGCGATGCCGAAGTCGCCCACGCGCGAGCCGATGACCCCGCACACGGTGCCGTCCTGATCCTGAATGATCCAGATGCACGGCTCGATGAGGACACTCTTGCCTCCTGCCTCGTGGATCTTGTGGCCCACATACTTCCAGAAGACCCACGGCGCATTCGTGATCCCGTAGATCGCCGCCAGGACTCGCATGGACTCCTCCTCGCTGATCTGCAAGGCCTGCCGAAGCTCCTTCACGCCCTTGGTATAGAGCTTCCTCCACTCCTCAGCGCGCCCGGCCTGCAGGAAGGCAGACTTCGCGTCGGCTAGCTCGATGGTCCAGCCGTGAAAAGCAGCCATCTGGAGGAGTGCCAGCTTCCCTTTTCTTGAAATTGTTGGCGACGCCGTAGGAAGTACCCGATCTCCGAACTTGTCTCGACTGACAAGGTCCGGATGTGATAAGCCCAACAGAATGATACGGGCCTTCGCCTTGAACTTCCCGTCCGGCGTGCTCACGGGGTGTGGGTCCGACTTGTCCGGCGGTTCAGGTGGCGTCAGAGGCTTCCAGGTCAGTAGCCACCTCATCTCGATCAGCTTGTCAGCTGGGATATCTTTTCCATGATTGTAGTCAGCGTAAGCAGATGCAGCCCGGACTGTCGGTACTTCCAGATGTTCCGCCAGCTCCCGTGCCATTGCCTCTTGGAACAGTGGCTTGTCTTCGGGGCTCAGGCGGCCAAACGAAACCTCCACGCCCTTCTTGACCGTGTTGTTGTTGGCCACGCGGTTCAGCTGCTTCTCCAAGTACGCGCTCGCATCGAAGCAGAACTCCTCAAGGTCGGCCTCGATCTCGAGCTTCATCAGGTCCATCTCGGACTCGTTATTCGGATTCTGCACGAAGTTGATAATGTCGATCTCGCTGGCTTCCGCGTGGTCGCTCGCCGCCTGGAAGAGGGCAGCGTGAGCAACTTCAGCTGAGGCTCTTGATGAAGATGATCTCCCAAAACGCGGTTGGAAAGCCTCGGTCGGAACAGGTGGCCACGACACAGTCGGCGTCTTGCCTCTCACTCTTGTTCGCTTGATCTGTGGTGGCTCTGGTGCTGAGTTGTCCTCGTCTACCTCCTGGTCGTCCTCTGCCTCCGTGACGTCGTGGGGTTCCACGGCCACACCGGGGTTCTCGATCACCCTCGGCATGCCTTCAAGAGGTTGACGCGGTAGCATCCTCATGCCATCTGCCGTTGGGTAGGGCTCCCCGGCTATGTCGTCAAAGTCCTGGAGGTGCCTCCAGACGTCCTCGAGCGGACTGTTGAGAATGTCGTCCTTCTTCAGGTTGATCTGGACGATATCCGACTGCGTGGCTGGCCGCAGCTGCTCAGCTGCGCAGCGCCAGCATCGCGACCCAGATCACGCCGTCCTTGTTGCCGGTCTGAACCGCCGGCTCGGAGAACAAGACCCGACCCGGTCCGATGAACAAGCCGTCCGTGAAGAAGTCCTGTCCTGAGAGCTTTCGTTTTCCTGTCGCGGCATACGACCGCCAGACACAGACCCAGTCGCCTCGTTTATACTCATGTCGAGGTCGTGGGGCTGAGTTCTTAAGCTCTGAGATCTTCCTGGACGCCTTCTCCTTCAGGTAGGTGGCCTCCGCATCCACTCGCACCCGCTCGATCTCGAAGAAGTCGGACTTCAACTTGCCGGTAGCTGCGTTGTGCGCCAAGATAGGGTCCTCGGTCGGAGAAAACCCGAAAGCCCACTGCATCGGCGTGTAGCCCTTGATGTTGTCCATGTTGTTGGCCGCCGCAATCGAGATGTAAAACACGGTCTCGGGACTCAGCTTGGGATATTGTAGGCGAAGCTTCCTCATCACCTGCTTGACGATCGAGATGCGGCGCTCGATGTCGCCAGCCATCCAATGTGCTCCTCCTGGTTTCGCTGAGACGCCGATGCTGGCCAACTGGCAGTTGTCTTTAAACTCGCCGCCCACAAAAGAGGTCTGAGGATCCACGAAAACCCACCTTGGCTTTGGATAATGTTGAAGGTAGGCTCTGGCAAACGTCGTGAACAGCGTAGCTGGCGAATCGGTGCCCTTGTCCTTGAGGCCGATCTTCGCAGCGATGCCCCCGCACATCAGGCCGGTGGCGACCTCTGCGATGAAGAGAAACCGGGCCTTCACATTCAAGTCCGGGAACGTCAGGTCAGAAACGTCCATGACGGCTGCCTGCCAAGGTGCCATGGGGATATCGAGGCTCGCCTTGACCTTGTGGGAGAGGCCATGCTTGACCAGGTCGCACGCCTCGCAGCGAAGGTTGATCGCTTCTTCGATGATCCAGCGTGGACACTGCCGCTTCTTGCACCAGTACGCCAAGTTCTCGTTCCCTGGGTGGCCTGCAGCCTTGTGGATCCTGCTCAACATCGCGCGCACCTGCTCCCTCTCGAGATCCGTGGGCTCAGCGACGTAGATGCTGCCGGTGCCCCGCTCCATCAGGTGGGCATTCTCGAGGTCTAGGACAGCAGGGTTCTCCAGGGCCATGTTGAGGTCGATCGGTGTCCGGAGTTGAGCATGCCACAGCCGGGCGATCGCCTTGCACATCGCCTGCGGGTAGTAGGCGGTGGCTGCGGTGTGCTGCTTCCCGTTGATGACTCGGTGACCGTGTGAATGGTCACACACGGTCGCGACCTTGGAGAACTCCGGGTCGGTGGTCAGGATCCTCCAGCCCTTCTCGACGAGCTCGTTGGCGTTGTAGTCCCTGAGGCCGCACGTGCACCCGTCGATCCGATCCTCGAAGACGCGTCGGCCCCGACGCCTCAACTCCATACGAAGAAAATTGAGCTCGGGAATCTTCCAGCCTTGGCACCTGTGGGGCCACTCGAAGTAGACCTCGCCTCCGTTGTCAACAATCTTTAGCAACAGGAGAACTCCATACTTCACACGTCGTCGGTCTCGAAGTCGGTCTTTCTCTAGGCGTGCACGTGCCTCTGGGGTCTTGTAGTTGAAATTCGTGAGCGAAGTCCATAGCGTGCATGGTAGCGATATCCAAGCCCGCTTCGGCATCACCTCGTCCAGCTTCTTGCCAGCAGCCTCGAACCCCGCCTTCGTGCTGAGGTTGCAACCGTTCTCGATGCTGATCCTCTCCATGCTGAGGCCGATCTTGGTGCACTCGTCGGTCAGCATGCTGTTGGGATGGCAGCAGATCTCCACCGCCTCGGTGGTCGTGCCCACGGTCATGACCAAGGCCAGTCCTGCGAGTAGCGACCTCCGGCGTCCGGCAGCCAGAAGCTGCCTCGGCACCCGGCTCAGACCTGCCCGGGTACTGGTTCCGCCATCTGGGCCTTGCGCCTGGGGTTCGCTGCCCCCAGCATCTCCAGCAGCGCGTCCGGCGCGTGGCGGATCTCGGTCCCGGGAAGCCTCCGGAGGGGTCACCTGCTCGTGATTGGCCGTCTCCCACAGGTTGCAGTGCCGCACCAACTCCAGGCCGGACTCCACCAACTTCGGATGCTGCGTGCTGAGGTTCGTCATCGGCGCCTTCGTCGTCGGGATGTAGAGCAGCCTCAGCCCGCGCCGATAGCATGTCCTGGTCTGGCCCCACTGGTTGTTGACCGTGAAGTACTTGCGATGCATCTTGCCGCACGGTCCCCGCGTGGTCCTCGGGTCGCGGGGGTCCGCCTGCAGCGCGAACGCCGGGTCCAGCTCCATCTGCTTCTCCTTCTTGCGACCCTGGTGCGTGCTGCCCGGATCTCTCTCCTTGACCTTGCCCTCCGAGGTGACGTGCTCCATCTTCTGGCCGTTGAAGACGAACTCCCGCTTGACCTGGGTCGTAGGTCCGGAGCTCGCTGCCGCCGAAGGTGACTTTACCTCCGCGCCCTCCTCCTTCTTGTCGGCATCCATGTCGACAGGTACCCATTCGTCCTTGCCCTCCATGAAAACGTGCTGGCTGAAACGCCGGCTTGCGGATTGTCGGAAGTCGCTCTGAGCGAGTTCTAGAGCCAAAAGACGGCGGAGGAGGAGATGACCATGATGGAGCTGCTCTTCCTGTTATTGTTGATGGAGGTGATGTTGCTGTTATCACTGGCGGTGTTGTCGTCGTAGCTGCATGTACTGATGATGGTGTCGTTCTTATCTGAGATGATGCTGATAATGTCGTTCTTGTTTGAGATGATGCTGATGGTGTCGTTCTTGTCCGAGATGATGCTGATGGTGTCGTTTTTGTCTGAGATGATGCTGATGGTGGTGATGTTGTCTTCGCCATAGACCATCTCTGAAACGCCTTTGCAAGACCCTCGGTGTTTTGCTCGGTCGGGTTTAAGATCTCGGAAACGTGCTTCACCAGATCGAGGATGCAATGGCCCTTGACTGGGGTCTTGCGAAGCTGCACCAGTTGGCCCCTGATCACAGCCTCCCCGGTTCGGAAATTCACGATTGCCGGCCACGACTCCAGAGCAGTCATTCCCAACGAAACGAAAGGCACACCAGGACTGAGAGCGAAGATGCCCAAAACGAAGCCCGGCTCGAACTCGACCGAAACCTTATACAGTGCCTTGCCCCACTTATTGTCTCCGAAACGAAACCACGGTCTTTAATTTTGGTTGATCTCGATCCTGGCCTGAGGGCTCGCGGCCGCAACGGCGGCAACCAGTGCCTGGACTGCGCGCTCGCCTCCGGCGGACGCGGAAGCCCCGCAATCAACCATGGCCTCAGAAGGGGCGAGACCGCTGTCGTTCTGCTCTGCCTGGTACATACCCTGGAGCTCGTCGAACCCGTGCGTGATCGTGTGAAACTCCAGGTAGTTCGCATTCTTGCCCTTCTGGACGCGGCCCCTGTCGCGGCACTTGCCGCCCTTGCCGCCCTTGCCGCCCTTCGGGCCTCGACCCGTGAACGGCGGTCTCGAGGGCTGCTGGTGCGGCCACGACGGAGGAAGGCGGCTCTTCCCTCCTGGACCCGATGGTGGCTTGCCAAAACCTCGATCCTTATGTGCGGCGGCCACTGCTTGTCTGGCTTGAACTAGAGTGCGTGACGCCTCTGCCGCCATCGCCTGGGCCGCCTCGAGCTCCTCGTTGAGGTGGTTGAGATCCTCATCCACGGCCTCGGACCCTTCCGGCTCTGAGGCTAGCTGCGGCTCCTCCTCGATATCGTAGTCGTCCTCGTCCTCGTGGTGGTCGTACCCTTCGTTCTCCCACGCCTGGACCGCCGCCGCGTAGCCATCGTACCAATCAGGCCCGTGTACATCATCAAACTCGGCGGCGAGGGCCGACTGCTGGCCCGCCTCCGGGCCGTACCGAGGCATAGCCCTCGGTCCGAAGTCCCGCTGCACCAGCGCCTCGTCCTCCCAGCGCTCCTTCAAGGCCTTGGAGATAGCGTCGAAGTCCAAGCGGTTCTGCGTGACCACGCGGACGTCCTGCTTCTCCTTCTCGGTGAAGTCCATCGCCTCGAGCAGGAAGAAGCCGCGGAGGACCTTCAGGACTCCGGAGGCGGGGCCGAAGAAAGTAGAGCCCACTGCCATCGCCTCCGAAACCTTGAACTTGCTTGCCATGGATTCTTGTCTGTGAAAACGATCTGTTCGAGAGCCCTGCGAGCGAGACGTCGTCGAGTGTCGTTCATATTCATATGCTTCTTCTGCTTCCTCGGCAGGGGCGGCATCTGCTGCCGTCGCCGGGGTGTCGGGGTTGCCGTCCCAGGTGTCCCAGCACCTCTGGCAGCACCATTGTCCACGTCCAGCAGCGCCTTGTCCTCGCTCGAAGTAGCCGAAGCACTCCTGGCACTGCTTGAACTTGTCATTGTCGCCCATCTCCTCGAGGAGGCGCTCCAGCGCCTGGACCATCTCCGAGTAGCAGTCCTGCTCCCGGATCAAGAGCGCGCCCACCGTCTCGCCCTTGCGCCGCTTGAAATCCTTGTAGTAATGCTTGATCTTGTGGGCTGCGTCCGGGATCGGAAGCTTCCCTAGCGGGCTGCTCCTCAGGTCGTCCAAGAGGAGGAGGTGGCCATTCGGATTCTCATATCGGTCCGGATCCAGAGTGGTCGCAAACGTCCTGATCGCTATCGTCTTGCTCTGCAACATGCGTCCAATGATCCGGTTTGCCGCCAGGTCCCTCTCCTGCCGCTTGAGCGTGCGAGGGAACCACTTCACAGCCGTCTCGAAGTGTCGCCAACGCCCGGGGTTGCCGTCCCATTCTGGGATGGCATCCTTGGCTTTCTTGTCGTCCCGCTCCATGATGTTCTGGTCCCTTCAGGAATGCCAGAACTCGTCCGTGGATCTAGCTCCGCAATACCAATGTCGTGATTAACGTCGACGATGTGTTGTGCACGATGTGTTGTGCTGGGCTCGTCCGTCGAGCATCTGGCGCCGGCCCGTGCCGGCGAGCGTGTCTGCCGCGCTCTCTGCACAAAAGAGGGGGCCCCCTCCTCGATCCCACATAGCCGCGGAAGCGGCAGCAAGGGAGGAAGGAGAGGTTGACTCAGAACTTCGCTCGAGTCGCCTCGGCTCGACAATCATCATCATCATCATCATCATCATCATCATCATCATCATCATCATCATCATCATCATCATCATCATCATCATCATCATCATCATCATCATCATCATCATCTCCATCATCATCATCATCTCCATCATCATCATCATCAGCCTCACCGTCAACATCATCAGAAGCAGCATCATCGGCAGCAGCACCAGCAGCAGCAGCATCATGAGCAGCATCATTACCACCATCACCAGCACTACCACCATCATCGTCATCGTCATCATCAGCATCACCATCCTCATCATCAGCAGCATCATCATCATCGTCATCGTCATCGTCATCGTCATTATCATCACCATCATCACCATCATCACCATCATCACCATCATCATCAGCATCATCATTATCATCAGCATCATCAGCATGATCATCACAATCACCCTCGACCTCATGTACCTCCCTCCTAATGCTTCCTCGCACCTCCTTACTCCATTGTCCACCTCGTCGTCG
>CAUYUJ010008511.1:27500-35000 GCA_963575745.1 Prorocentrum cordatum
CGAACACACACAACGGGGCACTCCTGGTGGAGAGAGAAGAGATGACCTTTCCATCAGGTGTCCGAGACTCTAGAATGCAGATCGTAGTGGGCCGTCGAATCGAATCACACACACTGCACGCTGTCCAACACTACTGCAGATAGTGGGCCGTCGAATCACAAAATGCACTCTGTCCGAAGCATCTGTCAGGCTTCCAGGTCTCAGCAAGCATTGTGAGGATTTGCTTCTGTTTCTTGGAAAATGAAGAATAACAATTCCCGAATGCGCGCGCCACAACGACGCAGGCGCGCGCGGGCACGCGAGCGACGACGCGGGCATCTGCAGACGCGAATAAGGTCAGATGGCGATGCGGCAGACAGGGAAAAGGCGGAGGGAAAGGAGCGGGATAGGAAGGCGAGCAGAAAGAAGCGCACGACGTGGAGGGGGACATCGCGGGGCCAACACGCGTACGGAAACCCGGCGCGGCCTCCACGCAGTGCGGCACGCAGCACAAGTAACATTAGCCTGGCGAAGGACCGAACAATATGCAGTTGACAATACCGTCGGTGTGAGTGTCCCCTTTCTGTGGATCTCCTGAAAAGGCACCCGAAGCGCGTGAAGAGTGTGCCGAAACTGGGCAGGGCGGAGCTCCCTATGGGGCCACGAAGCGTGTGAGGGGTGTGCCAAAATGGGGCGGCGCCGCCGTGCGGGCTGCGCCACCTGGGCCATCGGTGGAGCGCCCGATAGGGCCACCCAACGTGTGAGGGGTGTACCAAAATAGGGCGGCGCCGCCATGCGGACTGCACCACTGGGACCTTCGGTGCAGATCCCTATGGGGCGACGAAACGTGTGAGGGGTGTGCCAAAGTGAGGGGGGTGACGAGAGGAGGAAGGAGAGAGAGGGGAGGAGGAGAGGAGAAGAAGGACGCGGGGCCCGTCTCTTCCAAACGAGGGCCCAAACAGCACAGGATGGTTCGGAACAGCGTAGATGACATGGGCGGACGCTTGACCGAGGCCAGACATTCCCGGGGCTGGAGGCCTCCCAACTGGGGCCCATGTAGACGAGGTCGGGAAATGTAACCGCATCGCCGATGCATCGAGCGCGCCCAGGATGCATCGGCGACGGCCGCGCAGTGGGAGATCGGCCCCCGCACCGTGCCGCATCGTCGGTGCATCGGCGATGCGGCGCGAGCCTCCGACCCCTGGGAGGCCCAGAGAGAAGAGGTAGCTGCACGGGGGCGTCCCTGGCTCTCTGCGCGGCCGCTCGGGGAGGCGAAGGGGCCTCCGTGGCGGCTGGCTTGCCCGCGCCTGGTGCTGGCCGTCGCAGGCTCTGCTGGATGGCAAGGCGAGAAGAAAACAAAAACGCCTCCCCCCCAAAAGATAGCTCGTGGCTGCATGCGGCACACGGGCAAGGCACTAGCTAAACAGTATGCTCCGTTTTCGTGCTGTCGTCGTTGTCCCTCGTTCCGTTTTCGTCCCGAAGGTGCTGCAAAACGGGATCAACACGAAACCGGGGAACAGAATCTCCAAGGCATGATTCAGCTAGAGCCCTGCACGAGGGCTTGCAAAAGCACCGTGTGTTTGACAGCCGAACGGGCATGCACGCCCAGCGGCTACGAGCTTCCTGAAGTCGGAGACCGACATGGCGGAAGAGGACGTGGAGTGGGGGAGGAGTAGGCGGAAGACGAGGACCAGAAAGACAGGATGAGCTGGGACAAGGGGAGAGAGGGGGCACTGGAGACTCGACGCTGCATGACACGTGCACGGTGCTGCAAAATAGCAGGAGCCAGAACGGGGGGGGGGTGCGCAGACAGCTGGGGAAGACGCCAGCACACAGTCCGGCACTGGGCTCGGAGAAGGGAAGCATCGCTTGAGAGCTCAGGTCCTCAATTGGCGCGATGCCCTTAGAGATCAGAGAGGAAGCCGGAAGGCCCGCCCCCGTCGCCCAAGCCCTCCCCCGAGAAACCCACGAAAACACGATCCGGCTCTTCGGACCACGGGACCCACGTCGGCACGGCAGACCTGGCGACCGCCGGGCCTGGCGCCGAAGGCCACAGAGCTCGGCGGATCAGAGATAGGGTCCTGAGGGATGAGGTCCTACGGATAAGGTACCTCAAACGTCGTAGATCCACCCTTGGATCCCTCCCCATCCTCACGGCCCCATCCCTCAGGTCCCCATCTTCCACCAACCGAAGCTTGATGCCGAGCGGAGCTGCCCGCAGAGTTCCTGGAAGGCCGGCCATCCTTCTGATGCGGCTCGACCGTGCCATCAATATCCCAACAGGGAAGCGCCCCCACCAGCTTGTTTGGTCCGCGGGTCGAGAGCGCACCTCTTCCGGTCGAAGCTGAGCGGGCCGCGCACAGCTTGAATCAACGAGAGGGGGGCACAAGGAGGGGCCTCACACCAAGGCCAGGAGGGGGCAAAGCCCCAACTGAAGCGCCCCCAACAGCCGCGTGCCGAAACGGGGAGGAGGCGGAGGAGGAGGAGGAGGAGGAGGAGGAGGAGGAGGAGGAGGAGGAGGAGGAGGAGGGAGGAGAGGAGGAGGAGGGGAGGAGAGGGAGGAGGAGGAGAGGGAGAAGGATACCGAGGAGGGGAGGAGGAGGAGGAGGCGAGGAGGAGGAGGAGGAGGAGGAGGAGGAGAGGAGAGGAGGAGGAGGAGGAGGGGGGAGGAGGGGAAGAGAGGAGAGGAGGAGAGGAGGAGGGGGAGGAGGATACCGAGGCGTGGGAGGAGAAGGAGTGGAGGAGGCGGAGGAGGAGGAGGAGGAGGAGGAGGCGGGAGGAGGAGGGGGGGGAACCGACCTCGCTCGGGGGCCGCGCGGTGCTGGCCGAGAGCACGGGCCGCGACCCCGGCCCGGCAGGAGCACGGAGCTCGCGCCTCGCGGCCCCTCGCGTGCCCAGCAAGCTCCGGCGTGGGCACGTCGAGGCCGAGCTGAGTCCTGCTCTTCCTGCTCCACCTCCTCCTCCTCCTCCTCCTCCTCCTCCTCCTCCTCCTCCTCCTCCTCCTCCTCCTCCTCTCCCTCCTCCCCCTACCTCCTCCTCCTCCTCCTCCTCCTCCCCCTCCTCGCATCCTTCTCCCCTCCTCCTCCCTCCTCCTTCCTCTCCTCCTCCTCCTCCTTTCCTCCCTCTCCTCCTCCTCCTCCTCCTCCTCCTCATCCTCCTCCTCTTCCTCCTCTTCCTCCTTCTCCTGCTCTTCCTCATCATCATTAGCATCATCATCATCATCAGCAGCAGCAGCATCAGCATCAGCATCATCATCATCATCATCATCATCATCATCATCATCATCATCATCAGCAGCAGCAACATCATCCTCATCCTCATCCGCATCCTCATCATAATCCTCATCAGCCACATCCACGTCAGCATCGTCTTCAACATCCTCACCACCGTCATCATCAGGTTCATCATCGTCAGCATCATCATCAACCGCATCATCATCAACCGCATCTTCATCACCATCAGCATCATCAGCGCAATCAGCGTCATCATCAGCATCATGATCACCACCACCAAAATCATAATCAACAATAGCATCATCATCAGCATCATCAGCATCATCATCACCATCATCACCCTCATCAACAGCATCATCAGCGGCCTCATCGTCGTCACAATCATCACCACCATCACACTCATCGTCATCGTCATCAGCCACATCATCACCATCATCACCTGCAGAAATGCTAAAACCAGCAAGCCGCTCATCAGCATCATCATCGTCGGCATCGTCATCATCACCATCATCAGCAGCAGCAGCCATCATCATCATCATCACCACCACCACCACCATCATCATCATCATCATCATCATCATCATCCTCATCATCCTCAACAGCAACATAATCACAGCCATCATCCTCACCCCCAATATCATCATCACCATCGTCAGAATCAAGATCATCATCATCATCATCATCATCAGCATCATCATTATCAGCAGCATCATCATTCCCATCAGCAGAAAAATCATCATCGCCTCCATCAGTATCATCAGCCTTACCCTCATCCTCGTCCCCATAACCATCCCCATCATCCTGATCATCCGCATCCTGTGAGGCCTGCACCAAGGATAACGATTGACTCCTGAGGGGGGGCTCCACGCTACCGACACAGAACTGGATGGCCGCAAGACGAAGAGCACAGAGGAAGGCGCTCAGCTCGTATGATTTGGCTCGGCAGCCTCCCTCTGGCGGCATGACAGTGGCGGCAGCCAGCGGAGAGGGCGGGTGTCCTCGGTTCCATAGATGTTCGCCATGCTCCAGCCGAAGGTCTTGGTGCTCTGGTCGATCTGGGCGCGCGTGCGCGGGCACCCAAGGACGGGCAGAAGAGGAGCAGGAGGACAGGAGGAAGATGAAGAGGAAGCAGGAGCATGAGGAGGCGCAGGAGGAGGCGGAGGTCACGGGGGAGGAGCTGCCACGAGGCAAAGGGGGAGCAGGGAGGACGAGGAGGATAAGAGGTGTGCAGAGCATGGGAGGATGAGAGAGGCACGGACGTGGGGACGAGAGGATGGAGGGAGGTAGGAGACACGGCGGACGGAGGGGAGGGGGAGGAGGAGGAGGAGGAGGAGGAGGAGGAGGAGGAGGAGGAGGAGGAGGAGGAGGAAGAGGAGGAGGAGGAGGAGGACGAGGAGGACGAGGAGGAGGAGGAGGAGGAGGAGGAGGAGGAGGAGCTGGAGCCGGAGGAACGAGGGCGAGCGCGAGCCCGCGGCGAGCGCGAGGCTGCCTTCACCGTGGCTGGCCGTTTGTACGGGCAACGGCTAGCAGGTCTGGTTCGACAGGGGGGGAAAACAGCTGCGTAAACATAAACTGTCGGCGCTCCGCGCGGATGTCTTGGATCGGCCCGGGACCCCCCTCCCTGGCGCGCGGCGCGCGCCAGGAGCGGCGCCAGAGGCGCCGCCAGGGGGGCCCAGGCGCCGATCCAAGAAATCCGCGCGGAGCGCCGAAAGTTTGTGTTGATGTCGTTTTCGTTATTCGATTCAAGAAGGGTGGCATCGACGGCTGCTGGGATCAGGTCGAGCTGGGGGGCCTCAGGTCGGGCTGGGCGGGCCTGAGGTCTAGCGAACCCGACCTTGTCCAACGGACCCTTCTGGCAGCCTCCGATTGTGCTCGCTCGGGCTTTGGCACTCGGCGGCGTGTGTCAGCAGCGAGTGTCAGCGCCTCCTCGGGCTAACGTCGGCGCCTCGAGTCACCCGCACAGCTGAAGCCGACCGAAACATCTGCACGGCCCGCTCCAGACGACCTGAGCCTAGAAGTGGACACCAGCACCAATATCGGCGGGGTGCTTCCACCGGGGGAAGATGCTCTCAGAATAGCACTCGGGCTCCCTGAATGGCCGAAGCATTTCCACCAGCACCAATCTAGGACCATCTTCACCGTTGGAGGCACTACCCTGTGTTGGTTGGTGCCCATTCCCAGGCGTCCAGACGTTAGCGCTCCCCTTCTCTGAGCCAGCCCCCCCACCCCAAGCCGGGATCGTAGATGTTGTGAGGGGCATCGATCGGGGGGACGGGCATAGGAGGGGCAACATCGACCCGGAATCCGCGATACATCGCAGACAGATCCGGCGATAGGCCCCCGATCATCAGCAAATCCCAACGTTCCTGGGCGGGGTGGGGCTATCGCGCCCCTGCCGGCGACGAGTGGACGATTGGGGGTTGCTGCGCCCCCCCTGTGCCTATCCCGCCCCCACCGTTGCCCTTGACCCTCGGACCGCATTCGGCCACCTGGTGACCCCAACCCAGAGATCCGACATCGTGATTTTTGTCCGCACGCGGCCCCTAGAAGTCTCGACCCATCCGCGGTCCCGGGGCCCGGCGAGGGACCCTGGAGGCCGAAAATTGAAGAAAACAAAACAAAACCTCCGTCCCGATGTTTCAATACGCTGGATCTCTGGGAGCGTGCCCGCACCAGAGGCCACCCCGACGAAGGGCCACTCTTCTGCGTGTCGCCGGCCCCCTCCCCCGCCGCCGCCCTCGCCCCGGCGCTGCGCCTCCGGCGCACACCGCCAGGGGGGCGGCCCTGCGCCCTTCCCCCCCCCCCCCCCGTATCGTTGCCCCCGTCTCGTTGCCCCCCTTGTCGCCCCCCTTCCCTTGTCGGTGCCCCCCCCCCTTCTCGTCCCCCCCGCCCTTGTCGGTGCCCCCTTTCCTCGTCGCCCCCCCCCTTGTCGTTGGGCCCCAGCCCCCCCCCCCACCTTGTTTTGCCCCCCTTGCCGTCCCCCCCTTATCGCTGCCCCTATCGTCCCCCCCCCCCCTCTTGTCGTTGCCCCCCTCATGATATATGGGGGAAACCAAAAGGTACCAATACCGCTGCTGCTAGGTCGGGCGTGTCCCCCTAGACAGGCGGATGTTGGACGAGAAATAGAAAGACCCAGAACATGCAACAAAAATACCAAAGAAATCACAACAAGTCGCCCCCAGACTATTTCAATACTATTTTTGATTACTCCTCAAGGGACAGGCCCGACTGAATGCTACTCCCCAGACCTCTCTCGGGGTGCCTTCGGACCAGAACCTCGAGGTGAACCAAACGGTGGCGACGAGAACCTCCCCAGGAGAGCGACCAAGAAGGGGGGCAGCGGGCGAAGGGGATAGCGGCGTGGGCGCCTTGTCCTCTTTTGATATCTGTGTATATATATATGTACTATATATATGTATATATATATATATATAAAAATATGTATCGTCCCCCGTTTTGAGCAGGGACCGACCGTCCCGGCATTCCTGTAGTCCTACCACGAAATGTTCCTAGAACCCAAAAGTGTTCTAAGAACAAAAACAGTGCTCTTGGAACATAATCCCGATGTGATCAAACAAGACAGCCCCGACCAGAACTGTTCTAAGAACAGTTCGTGGGAGCCACAAACAGTTCTTAGAACATTGCTTGGTAGGGCTCTAGGCACGCCAGGACGCTTCCCCACTGCTTGACCCCGAGCTCGAAGCCCGAGCTCGACGCGTCTGTGATGGATGTCGGCTGCTGCTGGGAAGCTGCGAAATCTGAGACTTACCGTGGCCGAAGGGTCCCTGCCTGCTGCTGGGCAGCAGGGGCGTGGCCTCCTGCTGCCCCTGGCGGCGGCCCCCCTCGAGGCGCCCCCTCCCCTCGCGTGGGCTGAGGGCGCCTCTGAAGCCCACCAGGCAACGAGAAACCCGACGCAAGCTCTCCAAGCTCGGCTATATGCAAGAGTGACCCTGGGTAAGAGTGACCTTTGGTGCGCGGCATGAGGGGGGCGCGGGGTAGCCAACACCGAGCGCGCAAGCCGCTGATGTCGCAGCGCGCCCGGCGATGGCGGGACCCGCTTGGGCCCGCACCAAAGGCCACTCCGGCGAGAGGTCACTCTTACGTCTAGCCGACAAGCTCGGGGGCCCGAGCTCGACGCCCCAGGTGGCAGCCTCGCCTCCGCTGGCCTCCCCCGGCGGAGCCCGCCCCTGCTCTCGCAGAGGCACCGCCCTGCCGCCGGGAGGCCTGCCGCCGGCCCCGCCCCCGCGCCCGGCGGGGTGCGGCGAGGGGCCCTCCCCGGAGGGCCCGC
>CAUYUJ010008511.1:37500-39687 GCA_963575745.1 Prorocentrum cordatum
CTGAAATGGCTTGTCTTGGAGGGTCCAGACCCCCTCCCTTTTATTACGAAGTCTGGAGTACACGCAAGAGCGACCCAAGGCCAGAGTGACCTCGGGTGCGCGGCTTGAAGATCCTGGCACGCGATGCGGCCGCAGCGGCCTGCGCGTGCCGGGGTTGGGCCCTCTGGCACCGCCCAGCGAACCCCGAGAGCCGACGTAGCGGAAAACATGCAGCATCGTAAAAGATCACGCCCATAGGATCCCTAGAGCCCGTCTTTCTGCGTCGTGCGGACGCGGCCACTGGGGCCGCAGATAAAACTCCCTGCGGTGCAACTAAACGTGCGAGGGGTGTGCCGAAATGTGCGCGGTGCCGCCATGCGGACGCGGCCACTGGGGCCGTAGGCAGCACTCCTTGGGGAGCGCGAAACGTGCGAGAGTTGTGCCAGGATGTGCGCGATGCTGCCCTGCGGGCGAGGGCGGTGGGGCTGTGGGTGGAGGTCCCGCCACCCTGAGATCCGACGTGGCGACAAACATGCGACATCGTAAAACAATAAAAAAACAAAAAAATCACGCCCGGAGCCCTGGACCCCATCTCTCTGCGCCATGCTTCGAGCCGGATCGAGCTGCGAAGGTCCCGGGGCCCGAGGAGAAGGCGAGAAGGAGGGGTTCGACAAAAAGGGCAAGAACGCCCAGATCTCAGGGAAGAGCCACTCCCACGTTCAGCCGACCCGCGCCGTCCCCTCGAGCAGATCCGACCAGCGAGATGTCAGACCGGGGCGCCGATCGGGGATCTACTGGCCCAGGCCAGTCCAGCTTTGCAGGGTCCTGCAAGACCCTCACCCTCACACGGGTTAGTGCACCCCTGGCTCTGCAGGATCCTGCAAGATCCGGCACTCTGACAGACCCCCGTTGGCATTGCCCTCCGTCCCTTGGGTTAGGGCGGGCATGTCCTCCTGCAGGGGGATTTCGGACGAAAACTTCATCAAAATAGACAAAACAAAACAAACATCACTCACACATAATGAAAAATAGTCACAACATCGTCCCTAAAATATCTCGAACACTCCTCCTGTAGAGGGACATGTCCGACTTAACGATTGCATTGACACCCGTCTGGGCTATACGCAAGAGTGACCCTGGGAAGGAGTGACCTTTTGGTGCGCGGCTTTGGGGGGCCGCGGGGAGGCCAAAACCAGGCGCGCTAGCCGCTGCTACTGCTGCGCGTTCAGCCATCTGGGGGCCCATCTGTGCACGCACCAGAGGTCACTCCGGAGAAACGTCACTCTTACGTCTGGTCGACTGTCTCCTGGGCCCCGAGCCCATCGGGGGGTCTCGCGCGCGCCGGGCGCGGGGACACCAGCTGGAGCTTCGAGAGGCGGCCCGCCCCCCCGGAGCATCGACTTGGTTGTACGCGGCCAAACCCATCAGTGATGCCCACAACACAGAGGAGTTGCCAGGAGGAGGACGAGGAGAAGGAGGAGAAGGAGGAGAAGGAGGAGGAGGAGGAAGGCAAAGCGTGATACATCAGGCTAGCGGTACGCACGGGAACGCCCGAAGAGCCTCCAGGGTGCGAGGCGAGGCCTGGCAAGAGCCGCTGGTCTGTCCGCTTTTCCTAGGAAGCAACTGCTGGGAGGTCTGCGTCGGTGCAGCCCCATTGGGGGGCTGCTACGCCAGATTCGGCCGCTGGAGGAGGAGGAGGAGGGAGGAGGAGGAGGGGAGGAGGAGGCGGAAGGAGGAGGAGGAGGAGGAGGAGGGGAGGAGGAGAGGAGAAGGAGGAGGAGGAGTGAAGGAGGAAGGAGGACGAGGAGGAGGAGGAGGAGGGGGGGAGGAGAGGAGGAGGGAGGATGAGGAGGAGGAGGAGGAGGAGGAGGAGGAGGATAGGAGGAGGAAGAGGAGGACGAGGAGGAGAGGAAGAGGAGGAGGAGGAGGAGGAGGAGAGGAGGAGGAGGAGGAGGAGGAGTTGTCACAGCACGCCGGCCGAGCAAGAGGGGGCCCGGCGTGGCACGGAGAGGAGGGAGGTCGAGGGGAGGAGAGGCGAGGCGCCAGCTGGGGCAGGTGGCTCCGTGCAGAGCTGTCGCTGGGTGCCCGAGGGGGCCCCGCCCGTGGAGCAAGCAAAGGCGCCTCGACAGTCCTTCAGGCGCTCCCTCGGCACACAGGGGAGGAGGAGGAGGAGGAGGAGGAGGAGGAGGAGGAGGAGGAGGAGGAGGA
>CAUYUJ010008512.1:0-30000 GCA_963575745.1 Prorocentrum cordatum
AGCCGACGCCGCAGCCGCGACCCTGCGCCTGGCTGCGCGCCCGCTGGCGCGCCACGTGGGGCCAGACGCCTCTGGAGCCCGCCTGGCACAGGCGGGAGAGGGCACGCCGCTCCTCGGCGAGGGCCCTGCTGCGCGTGGTGGAGGCGGCCAACGTCCTCAACAACCACCACTCAGCGCAGCAGCCCCAACGCCAGCAGCAGCACCTGCGCAGCCGCAGCAGCAGCGCGATGGCAGCCAACGCAAAGTCTCACGGTCATCCAGTGGGTGCCAAGCCGTGGCCATGGAGGTCAAGCACACCAGCATCTGGCTCAGCTCACCGCCGACACCACGGAGGGCATGGACAGCAGCAGCCACGGTACCAGCCCCAGCACAACCAGCACCACCACGCCTCCTACCACGACGAGGACCGACAGCAACACAACTACGCCCAGCATCAGCAGCAGCATCAGGACGATCGCACCACAGCGAGAATGAAGCGGTCTTCCTCGAGACGACGCCGCCTGGCCTCCGAGGACACCACCCACGACCACCGACATCTGCAGAAGCTGACGAAACGACAGTTGGAGGTCACTGACAAGGTCATGCCCGCTTTGCTTTCGGATGCCAAGGGACATGAAAGCTTTTCTCTTCCTCCCGACGAGCCAGACATACGTCGGGTCTGGCACGCAACCAAGGTGGCGAGGATGGCACGTCTCGCCGACCAAGTCCTCGGAGCCAGGCAAGCTCAAGTTGACCCAACCCGCCTGATCGAGGAGCTGGCCATCGTCAAGACCATGCTACATCTATTGGACACGCCTACTGCTCGCATCGCTCAATACAGATCCCAAGTGGAGTCACGGATCCAGAGACAGCGGATCGTCGAGAGCCAGCTTCACGACCTCAACAAGGAGCACGACGAGATCAAGCGCGAGATCGCATCCTTCAAGACACTCATCTCCGAGGCCAAACAACATCGAGAACACGCCGACCTTTCTGAAGACAGCTGTGACGGGGACGGCGAAGATGATGTGCGCCCTCGTGTCAGGGGCAAAACACCACACCCTGAGGGACGACAGCGACCACTAGTTTGTCAACCCGTGTCCGAGCCAACGCCCGCTTCGACTACCAACGACGACAGCGACCTGCGGAAACTCATCGACGTGCTGACGAGGAGAGTGGATGAGCAGCAGCGCAACCACGGGATACACCAACACCATCTGGCGTTTCTCCATCATGAACGTGCCGAATCTGAGCAACACGAAGCACAGCGTCAACTGCAGACCGAGCAGATTCAGGAGCTTTCGCAACATCTACAACACTGCCAGGAACAGTTTCAGCAAGCACAACTCCATCAGAGACAGTCGCACTACGACGAGATCCAAGTCTTCCGACGGCGCGAGGAGCGGCTCCGATACGAGGCTCGCGAATCCATCACAGAGAACCTGGCTCACTACCAGCAGAAGGAGGCCTACATGCGCGACCAGCTCAAGGAGGAAGAGTCAGCGCACCTCGCCACTTTCACCACCCAGAGGAAGCAGGAGGAAGAGACTTTCCGACACCAGCTACACGAGAACGCCGAGATCATGGTCCAACAATATCAACAACGATGCCACGAACAACAGCAACGTCTTCTCTCCGAGAAAGCTCAGGCTCAGCAGGAAATCAGCAACATCGCGAGGGTCGAACAGAACCAACTTCAGCATGCCAAGGAGCTACTCTTGGAGGAGTTCGGACAGGTCCAGGCTCAGAAGTACCGCACTCTGACGGCCCAGAGCGAGTACAACAGCGAGATCGACAAGCTTCGAGGCACCTCCCGCGACATGCAACGCTTCGAGAACGAACTCCAGGAGCAGCACCAACTCCAACTTCAGGAGCACCTTCAGCAACACAGACAGGAGCGCGAGCGACTGCACTGCGAACTGCAGCAAGCCCATGAGCTCGGCACCAGCATCGACGTGGACATCCTCAGGGAGCTCGACACACAACTTCAAGAACGAGACGAGGAAGACGCACGACTGCAAGCCCAAGCAGACGCCGAACAAGCACAAATCGACCAACAGGTACAAGCGGCACTCGACCTGCTGACCCCACCCTCTACCTCCGAGGACTCGGGCTACCAACTCTACCTCAGAAACTGCGGCAGCAGCAGCGGTGGACAGCCTAGCAGCAGCGGACAGCGCAGAAGCACACCACCACCACGACCGACACCTGCGACGCCAACCGCCACTCCTACTGCGCGACGCCCATGCCACGACGCCGACGACGCCAGCGTGCACACTCCAATCCCAGCTGACGACGACGACCTTTGCAGCCCAACCCCTGTTGCGAGCGACGCATATCCCTTCCCTGCCCCTACGCCACTACCTACCCCCGCCTTGCATATGCCAATCCCCCCTGAGCAGCCCACGCCCATCGATTTCCACCCACCCGATCTGCAGCATGACCGACCCAGCTCAGCGCCACCAACACGCACCAGAAGGACAGACCCAAATCGGCACACCCACCCATCCACTACTCTTCTCATTGACATCACTTCCGACGACGATGCACCACCACCTTCCACCCCAGTGCGCATTCCACTAGCCGACATATCCCCTACCGCACCGATGCAGCCAATCCAACCACCACCCCGCTTCCACCTCGCCACGCCTGACCGCGTAAAGAAATAGTATGAAGCAGTACGTATCAATAAAATAAAGCGAAAAAAAAAGAACCGTTAAAGTTCCCAAAAACCCATCGATTGATAGCCACCTGGTACGCACCCCACCCCGCACCGCTCTCCGCAAAAACGGATCATCTAGCCGAACGGCCAAGCACAAGAAAGTCCGCATTTGCGACATCGGAGACGGCTTCGCAGACCCAGGAGACCGTGTGCCAGCCTTCCTCTACGACGAGGAAGCCCCCGCGGTCAACTCACCAAAAAACTAACAAGGCCCTCACCCCCTGGGGGGCAACTGGCCCAGGGGGAGCGGCCCAGCATCATACCAGAAGACTACCAGCGCAACGACGGCACTTCCGACTCCTGCAGTGGTTACGCCGACGACGTCATGCGCCTCCGGGAGCCCCTCCGAAGGAGGAGCAGATCCGCTGCACTTAAGGGCCCCTTAAGTGCAGCGGGCTGTCTTGGCCTCCGGCAGCCCCCAAAACCCTACGACACTTCACAAGTTTCACCTACCGTATCATCAGCCACTAGCGACATGCGCGTGGGGGAGAGCGCACCTCCAGATCTTTACGAGCATGGCGACATGTGGGAAATCCACACACCGCCCAACATGCTACAGCCTAGTAGTGGACCGTGGACCATCCCCTCGGCCTCTACCTCTCGCTTGGGGAGCGCGAGAAGGCTGTCTCACACAGATCCCACGCTAGAACCACATACGCTAGCGGGCCGACCAACTACCGCCACCCAACCTCGACGGCAGCATGTCGACTCACATCCTCCACCAGCGGAAGCCCAGTCACGGTCGTTCCCGACGATGACGACGCCACCGCCTACGCCTCGAGAGGAAGCATCGCTTTGTGAGTACGACACGGGGGGGGCATGTTATTTCAGAGCCCCTCAGAAATAACATCTCCATTGGGTGCGGCCGTCTGTGGCCAGAACGACCAGAGCCACCAACAAGGCATCGACGCACTAGCCATTTTGGCCAAGATGGCGATCGAGACCGACAATTTTGTGACTCACTGAGCCGGCCATGTACATCAACTTCCCGCCGGCCACAATCTCCCATTTTTGACTCCTTTGACGCTACCCAGGTCCCACATGGACAGACCGACCTGCCGAATGCGGAGAGCCACGAGGCGCTACGGCATGTTCGTTTCTCTCGCGAAGTTCACACCCGCGACCAGCAGACCGACAATATCCTCTACCACATCGACTTCGACGAACAGGAGCCCTTACTCCAGCACCTTCGACGACTTCAGGCTCCCAGGCTTACCTTCGACTTCACCGACCGTTGCCACAACGAGGTATCAGACTACATGGTGCGAACTTTTCCATACCGACAGCTTCCACGAGATTCTCGCCTGTATTTATACACCGACGGCTCCAAACACCCACGCCAACATGGTCAAGACGGATGGTCGCTTGTACTCGTCGGAGAAGACGAAGAAGGTTTCTCTTTTCAAGGCGCAATAGTCGGCAAGCACCGCGACTCCACCCTCGTGGAGATCCAAAACCTCACGGACAACGAGACCACCTCGACATCCAGCGAGATCACAGCGCTCATCTGGGCGTTCGCCTACATCATCCACAAGGACATCCACCACAGCATTTCGGTCCACTCCGACTCGCTGGGAGCGATCCAACTGGCCAGGATGGAGGCTTTTACTAACCGCGACGCCCACCTTGTGCAGCTACTGGTGATCATGTACTCGCACGTCAAGGAATATGTCGACCTGCGTCACGTTCATGCCCACGAGATGAACCCGTGGAACGAAGTTTGCCGACGCCGCGGCCAACTACGCCCGAATCGAGGACTACCCGCACCCACAACCCGAATGGGCCGACATACTCAACGCGTCCCCTCAGCGCAGCTGGGAATTCCTACTTGATGCCGACAACCACACCAAGGACGCTTACCCATCCTTTTCACCTGGGATGCTCAAGGCCCAACGCATCGATACCACGGCAACGACAGCTCACCTTTCGACACCAGCCAAGACCACGAAGACCTCGACCGAGATAGACGTCAACATCGCCACCTACAACATCCAGTCAGGGCGCGAACCTGGCCTCGGCGCTCGACGGCGCAAAGAGAAGATCCACAAGCTCAGAAAGACTAAGCTCAACCTGTACATGGAGGACCTCCACCTGATCGGCATCCAGGAAGCCCGCACGCCCTGGGGAGTTCGCAGTGGCAACGACATCACCAGCACGAGTGCGTACGCCTACCACGTCATCTCAGGGGGCCACGACCAGTACAACCTCGGCTGCGAGCTCCACATACTCACCAGCAAGCCGTACGGAAAGGCAGGAGCCAAGGACCTCTACTTCCGCCCCGATCAGTTCACTGTCATCGAGCACAGCCCTCGGCACCTCATAGTAAGGATCGAAGCCCCAGGCTTTCGACACACAGTCTGCGTCGCCCATGCACCACATTCACGAGCCACGCCACACGAGAAGGATACCTTCTGGGAGATGATCGAGTGCGCAACCTCTAACCACAATATCAACATCTTCTTCATCGACGCAAACGCTCGAACGGGCAGCTTATGCAGCCAGGCAATCGGCGATCAAGGCTTCAAGCAAAAGGAGGACGACAACGGCGAACGCTTCCACAAGGTCCTGCAAGGTAACTCTCTCATCGCCGCGAATACCTTCAAAAGCGGTGGCCAGGACCACTACACCTGGGACTCGGGCAAGGACGTGCACAGACTGGACTACATAGTGGTTGGCCACGAGCTCTTCGACTCCATCTCCTACACGTCCGTAATGTACGGCATCGACACAGTAGACGACCACTCACACAAGAACGACCACTTCCCTGTCAAGGCCAACCTCGCCTACACCGTCGAGACCGCCTACCAACACGGCACGCCCAAGCTCGACATCGCTAAGCTCGACTCCGAGACAGCCAAGAACGACTTTCAACGACGCCTGCAGCAGATCCAACACCCTCCCTGGGAGACCAACCTCAACGACCATACTAAGAGCATCGTCGATCAGATAAAGGACGCAGCCTACGCCAGCTTCAAGAAGCAGCATCATGCCCCCCGCAAGCCCTACATTACCGAGGCCTCCTACGCGCTTCTTCGATTCCGACGCACCCTCCTCAAGACGATCCGCATAGCGAAAAGGAATGGCATTGGCTCCAAGAAATCACGCAGACGGATCCGATACACCGCGCACCTCATCGCAAACCAG
Organism: Prorocentrum cordatum; assembly: GCA_963575745.1. Taxonomy (NCBI): domain Eukaryota; class Dinophyceae; order Prorocentrales; family Prorocentraceae; genus Prorocentrum; species Prorocentrum cordatum. The sequence goes on from CAUYUJ010008512.1 coordinate 5,846, forward strand.
TCGGCTTCAGCGTCCCCTGACGACGTCATCCACCTCCTGGACATCCCTGGATACACCAAGTTGATGATCAAGACCATCCTCTTCATCAACCACGCGGACCCCGACCATACCACGGCTCCACACCACGACAGCACCTCCTGCACAACCACCTTCACTACTGATCTTTTCGACTCATACATGAGCTTCATCCAAGATACCGACCGCGCTCTCAGAAACCGCCTCGACCACGACCGCGACGCCCACCTCGAGCGCTTCTCCGACAACATGATATTATCAGCAGCAGGGAATGCCCCTCGGCAGGAATGGGCAAGCGTGAGAGCCTTACTCACATACGGCGGCCGTACACCTAAGAGAACTCCGACTCCCAAAATACGCCAAGACGATGACGGCGCTCCACTCACGACGCCACAAGCCATCGCGGAGCACGCCCTTCGATACTACGGCAACATCGAGAACGGCATCAACACCGACATCGAAGGCGTCGTCAAGTACTACAACAACAAGACTGCGCACACTAAGCCGATCCCCCACATCGACAACGTCCAGACCATCCACAACCTGACATCCGCCCTGGCAGCCGCCAAGAAAGGCAGACGCGGCGGGCCCGACGGGAACACCGACGACATGGCACGAGCAGCGCCGCGCCAGATGGCCCGACTACTGCACCCCATCATGATGAAGATGCAGCTGATGACGACGGAGCCCATTTCGGCGAAGGGCGGCTTCTCCACCCATTTCTCCAAAGGACAAGGACAGCTTCATCTGCAGAATGCCTACAGGGGCATCCTCCTGAACAACACTATTGGCAAGATCAACAGCAAGTTCCTGAGAGGCCTCTTCCGCGACATCTTACCCGACCTGCTTATGGACACACAATGCGGCGCCGTCCCTCACAAGGCGACTGACTTCATCACTCACACCGCCTACACCTTCTTAGACGACTGCCGTACGCAGGCTCGCACGGGCAGCATCCTCTTCCTGGACTTGAAAGAAGCCTTCCATTCGGTAATCAGGGAGTTCATTTTCCAGCTGCCGACTCAGGAGGACGAGCTCGAAGACGTCATCGACAACATCGAGATTCCCATCTGCCTTCTTCCCTCTCTACGACAACGCCTTCGCTGTCCAGCACATCTCAACGCCCACGTCGACGACTCTCACCTCTGCGCCCTCGTTGCCGACCACCACACGGCCAACTGGATGACCGCTTAGGGCACCGACGCATACGTGATCCCTCGCACTAGTACCAGGCCAGGGGTGCCATACTCCGACGCGGCTTTCAACATGCACTTCTCCCTAGTGCTTCAGGCCATCGCCGACGACACCGATGGGGCAGAAGACGGCGAGAGCGGCCACCACATCCGCCCCTGCGACAACCCGCTCTTCTTTACGGCTCCTCATCACGGCGGCAAGCTGACCAACATGTCCTTCGTCGATGACCTCACCGACTTCAACTCGACCACCCGCCACTCCGACATCATTGATATTACGAGAACTTCAGCCGAACGACTATGCCGTACAGCATTCACCTACGGGCTCAAGCCACACCCAGACAAGACCAAGGTCATCCTCTCCTTTAACGGGACGGGATCCAACGTCGCACGCAGTAGGCTTGCACAGCAGAACATTACATCAATCCAGCTGAGCATCATGTCGATCTCGGTCCAGATCACAGACCAGCACCGACTCTTAGGCACCATCCTCACCAGCGGCAGCATGGGCCCCGAGGTGCAGAATCGCATGCGACGAACCGACGCTTCGGCACGAGCTCTTGAGAGGCAAATCCTACGACGTCGACGCCTACCCCGCAAAACAAAGATCAAGTACGTGCACGCCCTCTCGACTGCCTCATTAACCTTCAACCACCACGTCTGGCCAGCACTGACCCAGACTGACCACCAGCGCATCTCCAATGCCTACTCGAAGCCCTATCGCACGGCAGCTGGAATACCGAAAGCTAACTCGCAGCTTCATCATTTCACGGCCACCGAAGTAGTAGCCTACACTGGCATCCCCGACTTCGACCACCACCAGTCTGCTGGAAGGCTGCGATACTTACCACGGCTTCTACGATACGCTCCTCAGCAGCTCCTCCAACTGCTTGACAACCAGCGACGGAGAAAGGGCTCATGGACATACATGCTTTTCCAGGACTTCGACTTCCTGCGCACATACCTGGACGACCAGCGCTGGCCCACGACCAGCAAGCTCGACTCCGACGTTTTTGCATGGGCACGCGCCACGCCGAAGCACTTCAGCAACTCCGTCAACCTGGCTGTCACAAACTACATCCGCGCATCCAAAGACCGCGCCCGCGCCGACAAGCTGACCAAGGTGCTCAGACCCGACGGTCCCATTGGTGCGGACCCCACGCCATCACGCGACAACGGCGCCAGCAACTTCATCTGCTACGAGTGTGGAATCGTTACCAAGACCAAGCAGGGCATGGCAATACATATCGGACGTGAACACCGACGACCTGAGCATCCGCGAAACTGGGCATCGGGTACATCGTGCAGAATATGCCGCAAGAACTTCCACTCCTTCGCCAAGCTCGTGAAGCATCTAACTACGGTCGCCCGCTGCCGACGGTCTTGGCACCTGTGGTATTTACAAGGGCCTGCCCTCACGGAAGAGGACGTGGCCACCAATCAGGCGACCTACGCAGCCAGCATAGCCGACAACAAACGCAGAGGCCGCCCCGAACTATACCACCCTATCCCTGCCCACGCATCCGACGTCACTCCCTTACCCTCCCTTGACCTTTCACCATCACCACCGCCATTCTTCCCGACGGTACCAGCGATTACACCACCACCACCAGCCTACTACCCTCGGACACCGACCAGAAACAGATCTCTGCTTTACCTCACCAACATTGACAGACACCCGAACGATCTGCTCGACACTACGGACCAACGACTATGCTACAATGGAATGGTGATGGAACGGGTTACTCTGACCTTCGATGACCTCTACTCTGTCGACCACCCATCTCAGTACGACGCCCTCGACTCGCTCCACCAGCACATACGACAAGGCGACTTTGCTGGAGTGATGATCAACCTCTCACCCAGCACGTGGATCGACCAAGTCGATGGCTACCCGCCCGACAGAACGGCAGCATCTTCCAGAACGACCACGGACCCCTGGGGCAGAGTAAACCTTGGAGGTGAGGCAGCCGAACGCCGATTGATTGCGAACCACCACGCCCGCCTCGCCATCCACACCTTCCACGCGGCTCACGTCGCCGAAGTACCAGCACTACTAGCGCAATCCTCAGCCCCAGCAGGTCCGTCAGTGATGTGGAATACTGAGATGATGCTCTACGCTACGGAGAACCTTGCTACGAGACGACCGACCATCATAGACGACGCCAGCAGCCTCTACGCCATCTACTTCGGCCTCTCCCAGGACCACGGTAATCCCCTCGACGACTTCGTCACCTCCATTTTGGGCAGTCTGCCCCAGCTTGGTCGGACAGCAGCCGCTGATCCGACGACCCGATCTGGCCGTAACATGGCCCAAGACGATCGAGACAGGCGCCCACCACGGCAAGACGGCCGCAGTGCTCACGGAGGCCGCCAGCCACATCCTGGACGCCCCCTCGAGGGCGAGGGGGGGGAGGACTCGGTTCAGGCCTGACCGAACCGAGCCGCCGCCGGCGGGCCGCCGCCTGCGCGCAGGCCGTCACGGGTTTTTTTTTTCCCTTCCTCTTCAGGCCTTTAATGAGCCCCCTCTTCCTCCTTCCTCGTTCCCGAAACTCCTGGGCCCGTTTTCTCGGTCCTTTTCGGCCCCCGCCCCTCTGGCGGGAGCATGTGTCGGGGGGTGACCCCCCCCCACGCGCCTCGGGCGCGCGCGCGTAGCTTCGGCCGCGCGGACGGCTGCGTCCAACTGGACATCGAGCCGATAGCGATAGCGATAGCGATAGGTGGAGGAGGAGGAGGAGGAGGAGAAGGGAGGAAAAGAAGGGACGATGATGATAGGACCCATGACGGAGGAGAGGGGACGGACGGATGATGAGCGCTAGTGGGCGGGTGAGGAGGAGGAGGTGAAGGAGGAACAGGAGGAGGAGCAGAAGGATGAGGAGGAGGATGAGAGGGAGCAGCAGCAGGAGAGGAAAACGAAGTGGAGCAGCAACATGGAAAGCACGACAGACATTGCCAGTACGTCTCATTGTGGCGTGAGGGGAGTGTGTCCTCGTCGCGCGAGGGCTCAGGTCGGGGTCGTCGGTCATCAGCGGCGCGGCCGGGCCGCACACGTGGCACTCCTGAGGGCAAGAGGAGGCTCCGACACGGGAGAGCGCGAGCGAGTGAGGGGGGGAGACAGAGAGAGGGACAGGGAGGAGGAGGAGGAGGAGGAGGAGGAGGAGGAGGAGGAGGAGGAGGGGGAGGAGGTGGAGGAGGAGGGGGAGGAGGAAGAGGAGGAGGAGCAGGAGGAGGAGTGAGAGCGAGAGGGAGTGAGGGGGGGAGACAGAGATAGGGACAGGGAGGACTAAGGGAGGAGGAGAGGAAGGAGGTGGGAGGAGGAGGAGGATTCTGTTTCCAGTGCGCCGCTGCCAGCCAACCTCCAGAGTCAAAAGAGCCAGGGTTGCCTGGCAGGGAAAAGGAATTACGCCAACCATCTCGTAGAGGTCTTAGACGGCGGGAGGCCCTTGCAAACCCGTTGCAAAACCTCGAGCTGGTGTTTTGTGATGGTGTGCGGTCCCAGCGCGGCCACGGGACAAGGCTCCCGCAAGGAGTCAGGGCGAGCTACTGCCCACTAGCCGCATTCACCGCAAAAAGCGAAGGCACCCTTATGCCACAAAACGTGTGACGGGTGGACCGCCTTGCCCGCGACCCAAGGCGCAACACGCGGGGGGGGCGGGTCGAGCCTCAGGCGACGCCAAAGGGCATCATCCCTGGCGGCCAGGGCCCGACCTGGCCTCGCCCACTTCTTCACAGCAACCTCCTCCGCCACCACCGACTCCGAACCCCCAACTCCACCTCCTCCACAAGCAGAGCAAGCCGAGCGGAGCCTCGCACGGAGCGAGGGGGCAGCGTCGGATATCGAAGCCTTGTACATCCCACAAGTCCAAACGCCAGAACCAAACTCCCAAACGTGCGACGAACCCCTCACATCAGCTTCGATCCACCGACGCCTGCGGAGCACGAGATCAATGGGCCTGCGCTCAGGCTCGGACTCGAGGGCAGCACACTCGAGAATGATAGAGGCGTTACGCTTGAGGATGGCACAAGCATTGCCGACTAGCTCATTATAAGCCTGGACAATTCCATTCGGAACCTGGCATTCCCGAGCCCGCAATTCAGCAAGCTCATCGGCGACAGAGTTGAGCACTACCTGGTCCCAGTCTACAGAGTCGCCAAAACGGGCGAGCTTTTGGGGATCCTCCAACAGGTGGCTGGGAACATGGAAAAGCTGGAAGTCCCCAGGTCGCTCCGCGAGAAGCTGCCAGAATTCCCACCAGAGATCAAAATTTGCCAGCCTCGCAGAGGCAGCACGGCCAGCCAGGAAACCTTTGACAATATTGGCATGGTCGGTGACCACGCGCAGAGCTTGGGCAGGGTCAATGCAACGAAGGCACTCCACAATGGCCGCAAGCTCTGCGCGGGGAACCGTCTGTCGAACCGAGTCGAGTACACCTGTGACTCCACAATCCCAATCAACATCTTCGCTCGGGCGGAGCCGCACAAAGGCAAAGGCAACTCGTCGGAGGACAGGAAACTTGGCAAACTGCCCTCCCGTGCCATCAGTGGCATAGAGGCCTCCTGGCAGACAGCCTGGAAACAAGGCCCCAGGACAACGCCGCCCCTGGAGGTCCCTGGAATCAGGCACAGGAGGGAGGTTGAACCAAGAGAGGGGAATAAGACCACGCATCCAGAAACACGGAAACTGGAGAGCCTCCTGCTGGGCACCGTGCCTAAGGTGCTGAGAGTCAACAATCTCTTGGACCTGCGACGAAGCATTACACATGCACTCCCAAAACCTGTGGCAGGAGGTCTCGGGGTCACGCTGGCAACGCCTACATATGGGATCAGGAGCCAACTGGGCCTTGTGCCTTCTCCCCTCGGTCCAATACCTCCAGAAACCAAGAGCCGAATCATAGCCGCGAGGTCCCGAAGCCCATCCTTCTCGAGGGAGGCAACAAGGTCCCAGACATGATGGAGAGAGACAGGCCCCTGGATTCCAGCGCCATCTAGGTGCTCGGAAGCCTGGCGCCACTGTAGGGTGCCGATGGAATCGTCAAAGGCCTCGAGAAGAGGGCCTAGCGGGCCGTGCCCGTCCTCCATCATCTGCCACTCGTCACCACAAGGCGCGATTAGAGTGAAAGGTGAGGGGCACTGCCATCCTACCGCCAACATCGTGGCTTGAAAAGCCGCCATCGGGCCACGGACCCAGGACCACCCTTTTCGGACCTTGCGCAAGGAAAAAAAAAAAAAAAAAAAATGAAAATAAAAAAATAAAAGGAAAAAAAAAAAAAAAAGAAAAAAACCAAGAACAAAAAAAAAAAAAAATAAAATGAAAAAAAAAAAAAAAAAAAAAAAAATAAAAAAAAAAAAAAAAAAAAATAAACAAAAAAAAATAAAAACAAAAAAAAAATAAAAGGAAAAAACATACCAAAAAAACAAAAACACATCAAAAAAAAACCTACACCACAATAACCAAATTTGCCAGCCGCCCAGAGACAGGCCAGGCGTCGGAGGAGCCCAGGGCGGCCCGCAAGGCGAGCAAACCACGACTTGACGACACGCCGAACGTAAACCTGGAGGGGGTCCTGGCCATAGCCAAAAGTGAGACGGATAGCGGTTGTGGCACACACACCTCTCTGCGGGGTCTTGCTAGCAGCACGAGCCATGCTGCGGAGGCCTTTGAGCATGGAGGGAGAGACACCGTGAATCTCGGGCGCCCACATGGCCTTCGCATAGGCACTAGGAAAGAACAATTTACTGGCTTGCCTGCACGTGCGCCCAAAACTGAAAATCTTACTAGTGGCATCCCGCCCCTTGATGAAACGGGTCTTCCTGACCGCCACCGTCCTTCTGGCGCCCAAAGCGGTGTCGTAGGAGGAGGAGGAGGAGGAGGAGGAGGAGGAGGAGCAGAAGGAGGAGGAGGAGTAGAAAGAGGAACAGGAGGTAGAGGATCCAGAGGAAGGTGTAGGAGAGGGAGGATTTGAGGATGCTTACGATGAAGATACAGAGGACGATAATGATGATCTGGGGCTGATGTTGTTGTTCACGATGGTGATGTTGGTTATGTTGCTGTTAGTGTTGTCGTTGATGATGGTGATGATAATGATGATGCTGATGCTGGTAATAATGCTGATGATGATGCTGCTGATGATGATGATGATGATGCTGATGATGATGATGATGATGATGATGATGATGATGATGATGATGATGATGATGATGATGATGATGATGATGATGATGATGATGATGATGATGATGATGACGGTGACGATGATGGTGATGGTCGTGATAATGATGATGATAGGGGGCTCATGGTGACTGACAAGGGGAAGAGGGAAAGGGAGAAGCAGTAGCAGCTGGGGTGAGTACGGGCAGCCTGCAAAGGCCGGTGCGGTTTGGTTTGGTGTGGGTTTCTGCTCCCTTGAGCTCCGTAGGGCTGAAGCGCCGCCATCGTTCTGCGTTCATCCTGTGGACAGTGGCGGCAATCCTTTTCCAACTTCCTCACGTCCCCCTCATCGAACTCCCAATCATCAGCAACAGCATCATCATCCTCATCAGCATCGTCACCAGCATCATCATCTTCACCATCATCACCAGCATCATCATCATCATCAACATCATCACCATCACACACCATCATCGCCATCATCAACACCATCATCATCCTCCTCATCCTCATCATCCTCATCATCCTCATCCTCATCCTCATCATAATCATCATCATCATCATCATCAGCATCAGTATCAGCATCAACATCATCATCGTCACCATCATCAACAACATCCTCGGCATCCTCATCATCATCAGCATCAGCAGAAGCATCAGCCTCATCATCATCACAAGTATTATAATCGTCATCAGCATCATCAGAATCCCCAGCATCATTACCATCGTCGCCATCATCATACTCATCATCATCATCATCATCATCATCATCATCATCATCATCATCATCACCACCATCATCATCATCATCAGCAGCAGCAGCATCATCACCAACATCAGCATCATCATCATTATCAACACGCCTTCCCCTCCTCAGCAGCAGCAGGAACACCGTCCATCACCATCACCATCACCATTGCCATCGCCAACATCGTCATCGTCGTAGTCGTCGTCGTCGTCGCCAGAATCGTCAACCTGACCGGCATCACTGCTCCGAGTGTCACTGCCGTGATCCGACCAACCCGTTTGAGGCGCACGTGGTCTGGCGAACTCGGCCTTCAGGACCGTTGCTTCCCCTTCGGGGAGGGACCTTTGCCCCCTCCCCCCTGGGGTCTGGACGGGGGGAGGCCGCGACGCCTGGAGCGTCGGAGATGGCCCAGGATGGATCCACGAGGGCCTCGGACAGACCAAGGTGGCCTCGAAGGTGGCACAGGATAGCCCGAAATGGGCCGAGGTAGTCCCACGGCACGTTTCCAGGAGGCCCCAAGACCGCCCCCGAAGACGGCTCCGAGCGGCCGCGGGTCCTCCCAGGGACGCTCCCGAGAGTCCCAGGCCCGTCCGAAGTCCGAGGTGCATCCCGCGGCCTCAAGGTGGCTCCAAGATGCCCCAGGGGCCACAAGAGAGTCCCAAGAGGGGCCCAGGGGGGCTCCAGAGCTGCCTCGAGAGCGTCCAGGATCGCCCCAACCAGGCACCGAGAGACGTTGGTTCGCCCCCGTGCCACCCCCAAATGGCCCCAAGAGGGCCACCAGAGAGCCCCAGAGGCCTCCAACATTGCCCCAAGGGGGGCCCAAGACGGCCCAGGTAAGCTGCCAAGAGGCTCCCACATCGGAAGATCCGCGAAGGCATGTATGGTTGACTCAGAGGCATGATTAGGCTGATCCCTATGTTCGGTTTGACTGCTGCCCCACTCGTTGTTCCACAGGGTTGCTCCTGCACTCCCTTGATCAAGCATCATCCCCATCAGCATCCTCATATTCCTCTCCTCCTCGAGCTCCCCAGGATCCCCCCCCCCTCCAATTACCCTTCGTGGTTACAGCCATCATCGTTAATCATTCGCAATGCCGCAACCGTCATCATCATCATCATCATCATCATCATCATCATCATCATCATCATCATCATCATCATCATCATCATCAGCATCATCATCATCCTCATCATCATCATCATCAGCATCATCATCATCAGCATCATCATCAGCATCATCATTATCATTATCAGCATCATCACCATCATCATCAGCAGCAGCATCATCATCGGCGCCGCCACCACCTAGTATTATCACTATCGCATACTCATCATAATAAACATCCTCCTCGTCATCCTCATCGCCATCATGATTATAGTCGTCGTCATCATCATGATCATCACGATCATGATCATCATCAGCAGCAACAGCAGCAGCATCATCATCACCATCACCATCACCATCACCACCGTCATCACAAACATCATCACAGTCCTTTCCATCATCATCGACATCATCCTCATGGCCACCATCATCATCATCGCCATCGTCCCCATAATCCTGTGGACAAGAATGGCCTGCTCGTCGCACGGCATCGCGAACATGCCGCCGAACTCCTCGTGGTCGAACATCCAGATCCAGTAGTGGAGGTAATAGAGGTGCTCGACGTTGCGGAACCTAGGAAGGAGAAGGGCGAGGAGGAGGAGGAGGAGAGGAGTAGAGGTGGACAAGGGAGGGGAGAGGAGGGATACGCGAGAGAGCAGGTGGGAGGAGGAAGCGCTCGACGCTGCGGCACTGGACGAGCTGAAACGGCATTGTCGTAAAGCCTCAGAGGCGCCGATCTCTTGGGTCGGCGCGGACCCCCTGGTGACCCTACCGGGGGGGGGGCGACGGAAAGAAGCGGGTCCTAAGCGAGATGACACTGAAGGGGCCCCAGGACACACAAATTGATACACACAAATTTTGAGAGAAACAACAACAAAAAAACTTCCCATATTTTCTGGGTCTTCGTCTTCCCCCCCACTTCCCGTATTTTCCGATATTTTCTGGGGGGTCGACGATGAAGTGTGTCTGTGTGTTTTTTCCCTCCTGAGACACAGCGACCTCACGCCGTGGCTTCCGCGGGCCGCCGACGCGGCACGCCACACTGGAGACGAGGGCGCCTGCGCGCGGCCTTGCGCGGGCAGATTGCGCGCGAATGTCGGCGCAGTCGAGCCCGAGGTTGTGCGTCACTCAGGTCGGGGCGGCTCCTCCTCCTCCTCCTCCTCCTCCTCCTCCTCCTCCCTCCTCCTCCTCTCCTCTCCTCTCCTCCTCCTCCTCCTCCTCTTCATCCTCCTCCTCCTCCTCCTCCTCCTCCTTACTCCCCCTCCCCCTCCCCCTCTCTGGCGCAAGCCACCGCGCGGGGCGCCGGGGACGGCGCTCGGGGCGGGGAGCTCCGTGCCGGCCCCTGGGATCTGCGCGGAACTGCGGCGAGGTGGAGAGGGGGAGGAGGAGGAGGAGGAGGAGGGAGGAGGAGGTGAGGAGGAGGAGTAGGAGGAGGAGGAGGAGGAGGAGCAGGAGCAGGAGGAGGAGGAGGAGCAGGAGCAGGAGCAGGAGCAGGAGGAGGAGGAGGAGGAGGAGGAGGGGGAGGAGGAGAAGGAGGAGGAGGAGGGGGAGGAAAGTGCCACGACATAGGTCCAGGGGACGGCCCGCAATCCCGAGCCCCCCCCCCCCCCTGAGCCCAGAGCGGTCCTCCTTTCGGCGTCTTGACTGCATGCTTGTGTACTTGTGTGCTTCATCGTGGCGCTGCGGAACCACACGCCCAGGATGAGGTCGTCGTTCGCCCTTGACTTCAGCCGGAGGCCCATGTTGGCCATGAGCAGGGCGACGTCTGAGGAGACGATGAATCCCATTCCGTGGGCAAAAACAGGCACCTCTGGGAGGGGGAGGAGGACAAAGGACAGGTGTAAACCCGATACTCGTCAGTGATACTGCGAGAAACGCTCCCTCGAAGCTCCTTGTTCACAGCTCCCTATAAGGATCCATTTTCACTGAGGGAAGTGCCCCGTTGGAAGACAATCGTCTGAAAATCCTGAATTGCGTCGGAACACCATTCCTGGAACTTCAACGCTGCGAATTGCCGTTTTTGTTGCGTCCTGACGGTCGCGAATCGCACCATAACGCCATCCCTGGAGTTCCAGCACCGCGAATCAACGCAACTGCTGCGCCCTGACAGTCCGACATCGTGTCAAATCACCTTTTGGGGGACGTCAACCACAGGGACCCTTGAGAAGGTTGTAAGATGGGAAGACGAATGAACGCGGCGCTCAGGCGAGAGCCACATTGTGAAAATGAGCCGTCCTTCAAGACGCGCGGCGCTAATGCGAGAGCCGCATTTTGAAACCACCCGCTCTCCATCCGTGAACATCTTCCAATATGTTACAACGAGTGTGCGCGGCGCTAGGGCGAAACGCCCAGACCGTTCTGCCGACACGTCTCGGGGTGCGACAAGGAAGAATTAGTTACAAGGAGACGGAATGGAGGGGGAGGAAGGAAGAGGAGGCGCAACGTGCCCAAACAAGTTTGTCAAAACCTCTTCACTGAAGCTACAACCACCGCTACTAGAACTACTACTATCATCACATCCGCCACAGCTTCCCTGCTCCTGTCTTCCAGCACTGCTAGACCCCTGAGACTGTAAAACGTCCCTCCATGCTCAGGTTCGTCGCACTGAAACGAACGGACAAAACACGCTCGCAGAAAAAACGGGCAAGAATGCCGCGGGCCGCACCACGACTTGTCATCGCCAAAATCATGTCAAGAACCTTCGCAATAGGGGCCGCCCAGGCATCCCCAGGAGTGGCCCCAGGGCCAATGATGCAGCTTAGGTAAACGGTCCTTGACGCAAGGGCAAAATCCCGCCAGCAAGGATTCAACCCTCTCAGCGCATCACGCATGCACTCCACAACGGCAGCAAAAAGCTCTGCTCAGAGGGGGATAGCAACCCACTTCCGAGCTTGCAACACGAGCTCGGCCAGCCGCGAGGCCAACCTGAGGATCCGACCAAGGAGATGATACAACGCCCTCCGGTGCCGCGTGACCACGCCAATCTCGTCCGCGCAAGCACGCATGATTCCCCGGCGAGCACGATGAATGTCGAGTTCCATGTTGGGCAGAAAAGGATCCGGTCTGAATTTGAAAAGAGTGCCACACAGAGGGCAGCCTTGAAGCACTCCTGAAACCAGACAAAACAAGAATATCCCCATGGGCAGAGAAGTAAGGATTGAGATGATAGAAGACAGCTGCGGCAAGCTTAAAGCCCCTCGGCATGGGCGCATCTTTTGCGACACAAAGCACCCATGATTGCCTGACCAAGGACAAGCTCGGGCGAAATCAAACGCAATGAAGGTAAGGGCTTGACAGGGATCTCCGACATAGCGAATGATAGTCTCACGGGCAACCGAATCCAGACCCACAACATCGTTTAGAAAGTTGCGCCCAGGGATCAAGCCTCGTTGCGATGGGGGGGCCAAGCCCTTTGCAAGGCTTTGCTCAGCGCTTTATCAACTACCGCTGCTACAGTTTTGCTGGGCGAGCTCTCGAGCACCAGAGGGAGACGATCGCCGCCCGCACGGATAACTCCACAACGCGCCGGGCCCTCGTCTGGGACCGGTTTCGGAGGAAATGCCTGGATCGAAGCACTTAAGGATGGCAGCGTCCACTGTCCTTCGAGCGCGAGAAGAAGAACTTGCTACTCGATGTAGAACCTTCGGCCCGTCGCCGCGCCTCCCGCGGGCGAAGGGAGGGCCACCGGGGCCAGGGGCGGAGGACGAGAGGCCCGAGAGAGGCGCCCCACGATCGAGCAACAAGGACGGAGAAGGGGGGGCCCCGAAAGCCCCTGGAGCCGAGAGCGAAGCAGGGCACGCATCGCTCCTCCTCCTCCTCCTCCTCCTCCTCCTCCTCCTCCTCCTCCTCCTCCTCCTCCTCCTCCTCCTCCCCCTCCTCCTCCTCCCCCTCCCTCCTCCTCCACATCGGCGGGGCGCGGCTACCCATTGGGGAGAACTCGGGGCCGAGTACTTCTGGCGTTCTGCGGCAGATTGGCCTCGGGAGATTGAGCAGCCCCCCCGCGGCCCCGCCCTCTCCCGCGCCGCCAGAAATTCCCCCCCCGCCGCCCCCCCCGCCGCCCCCCCCCGCGGCCGCGCCGTCATCGGGCCCTCCGAGCAAGGGTAGCCTTGCGGACCAGGATGCGCGAGCGCACGCCTGGCCCCCGCTCGCCCCTCGCCTCCTCTGAAGGGGAACTGGGACACACAAATAAATACACACAAATAAAAATGTCCTCCCTATTTTCCTGTATTTTCTCGGTTTCTGTCCCCCCGCCCACTGCCCATATTTTCCTATATCTTCCTAGGAGTCGCCGATCAATTGCGTCTGTGTGTTTTTGTTCCCTCCCGATCCTCGCCCGGCGCGGCGCGACGCCTCGCCTCGCCGCGCCTCGCCCCGCCCCTTGGCCTCCGCGGCGCAGCGCGCAGCGCATCGCGCCTGGCTGGGCCAGTCAGCGAGGGCCGCCCCGCGCGCCGAGGCCGACGGGCGAGACCGCGCCCGCGGGGCTCGCGCCGGCGGCGCGGGGGCCCGCTGGCAGCCCCGGCGGGCATCGCAGCGCGCGGCACCTCCTCCTCCTCCTCCTCCTCCTCCCTCCTCTCTCCTCCTCCTCCTCCTCCTCCTCCTCCTCCTCCTCCTCCTCCTCCCTCCTCCTCCTCCTCCTCCTCCTCCTCCTCCTCCTCCTCCTCCTCCTCGACCGCCGCTCTCGACAGAGAGGCGCGCGGCCGAGGCGCCGACGAAAGGCCCCCCCGCGTGCCCTCCCGGAGCTGCCCGCCGAGATGTCGCGGCGAGCTCCAGAGCTGCGGGGGCGCCGCGTCTGCCGGCGTCGACCAGGGCCTCGCGCCCCGAGGCACGTCTGCCATACTGGCCATCGCTCGGACGTCCCTTCCTTGTGTTTTTTTCGGTTTCGTGCGTGGCTTTTTCGCCAAATGATCAAGGATGCTCCTCGCCGAAGGAACAAGGAAAGGAAAAAGGAAAGGCTTCTCGCCAAATGATCAAGGATGCTCCTCGAGGGTCCTCGCCGAAGGAAAAATGCACACGCCCGAGCGATGCCAAGCATAGATAGGGGGCCGGAGGCGGCCCGCCGATGGGGGAGCGGGCGGGGGCGGGAGCTCGCCCGGGCGCCCGAGGCCTGCGACGCAGGACGACAGACGCCGGGGCACGAGATCGCGAAATCTCGCGGCCGGCGGCTGGAAGATCTCCCGCGGCTCGCGGCACCGTAAAACACTCTGACGGCCGTCGCCGAAGACCCCAGGGGGCGGTAAAGCATCTGTCTACACGTGCCGGAAGAGGAGGCGGGGGAACGGAGGAGGAAACGGAAAAGGATCAAGAAGAGGACACAGTGCCAACGCGCGGAGGCCCCGCTCGAAAGTTCCGCGCGAAAGCTTCCGAGCCCGGCGCCAGCGACGGCCACCGACCCCCGGCCCCCTCCAAACAGCAGTACTAAAGTATTCTTCCAACCTCGATCGGCGCAGCGGGGACTGCGGCAGACCGATCTTCGCCAGCCCACGCAACCTCCGACATGGAGGAGGAAGAAGGGATATCCACTGCATGGATGTTCCAATGGTGCGGCAACAAAGAACGGGGCGAGAATGTGAAGATACATCGCGGGACCGACAACGATTTCTTTCGCCCAAAGTTTCAAACTGAAGCGCCCCAGGGGCACGGGGGCGAGGCGCCCCCCCCCCCCGCTTTCGGTCCACGGTTGGCCGCGACATCGATCATCGCCGAGAGCGCTGAAGCCCCCACGCACGCCAGAGACTAGCCGCAGCGCCGCAGAGGCTTGCAGCATCCCCCCCTGCGAGATGGCCGCACGATGGCCGTTCAATAAAGCAAGAGATGATCTGCGCAGGAGGCCTTCCAACCCTGATGCATTTCGCAATCTGACTGACACTAACTCTCTCACCAGAGCCGGCCGTGAGGGAGCAGCTCCCCGCGCAGAAATGGGCACAATGTTGGCACCAGCTTCAACCAGTACGCTGACAGACCTCAGCGACCGCATGCTGACCACCATGGGTCTTCTGGAAGTTCACCAGCGCCGATGGAGGTGCCACTGCGCTCGGAACCTGAAGACGATGGCGAAGTGCGCCAGGTTCACGATGGCACAGCACGCGAGTGCTCCACGCGACGAGGGCGGCGGGCTCTCCGCCAAGCCATGTGCGACCAACTCCACGCAGAATGTCTGGGGCGAAGAAAGATTTCCACATCTGGACGACGCGGTCGAACTCGATGCCCATTTCGGAGATGCCGCCGCGGCTCCACTTGATATTTGGCACGCCTCGCGGGGAAGACCTCGACCTTCGCAATCGGCCCCCATTGAGATGACAGCGCGCCTCCTTCGCGGCCAACGTAAATGCGGCACTGTGGTGAGAACCCCCGTATCATGGCTTGCTTGACTTCGCGACATCCTGTATCTCTGGCGATGTCACACCGATTCTGGCAACGACTGCTGGAGATTCGATCTGCCTGCCTCCAGGGCCGAGATCGCGAAACTTCCTCCACGCGCCAGCACGCAGACGAAGGGCAGCGCGCGCCTGCCGCATCCTCGACTGAACTGCGGCCGCCATGGGACCCTCGAAGCGCAGGACGAACGATCGGCTGAGCCGGGGGCCCTCGAGCTTGCACCCCTGTCCGAGCCTGAAGTTGCGTGCAACGAGCCACGCCTGAATGCACTCGGCGATCTGACAGACACTGGCCCCCTCGCGCGCCCCAAGCGTGAAAATCAAGCCGTCAGAAACCTCCCCGCCCCACTCAGCAGCGCGCTCGGCCGCGACGCGAGCAGGGGTAACCATGGCCAAGGCAAGCTCCTTCTGCAGCCATTTGAGGCGCGCGGCCATGCCCTTCCGCGAGGCAGCACCAGCGCCGACACGCTCATCATTCGCAGTGGCCCTCTTCACCAACCCCTGCATCCCCCTGTTGAATATTTGGTCGGCTTTATCGAACGTTGGAACCGTAGCTTTGCGAAGTGCACCAGGAAGAGATTCCTGAAAACTCTTCGCGCAGTTCTGAAATATCTTCAAAAAAACATGCGTCGTTGAACGCTTTGGACATCGACGTTTGCATCTCACCCATGACTTGCCCAGTAGAGCGAGCTGCCCAAGGGCCTGCACCACCGCGATCGTTGACGTCAGGAGTGGCAACGCCGAAAGAACTGCTTGAGACCTCACCTGCCCGACCACCATCCGCCACTGGGGTGGGCGGGGCGGCGAGCAACCCAGGACTGCCACCGGCTCTAAGAGTAGCCGCGCCAATCTCCCGAGACGAGAACGCGACCGCTGCATCAAGCGCACGAAGGTCGTGCGAGGAGGGAACCAAGCTGTGGGCCATGCGCATCTCCATGCCAGGCACGCCACAACCCCCGTCGTCAAGAGGACCAGCTCCACGGCCACCCCGATCACGACAAGTTCGACGCTGAGCAGGGGCAGAAGGCAACGGAGAATGGGAATGCGATCTCGGCGAAGATGTGCCAGGTGATGCTGGGGAAGAGCTGCGCGTCTTCGACCCCCTTCCCACGCCTGTCCTCCTTGAGCGTCTACCACTCGTAGCAGACTTGTCTCCGCGAGCATCTCCAGGCATCGCAGTCGCGCCGGCGGGAACTTGGAACGCCGCAGTTTACCCGCTGGCGAGACTGCCAGCGACGGAACAGAGGCGCGGCGATTCAAGGGCGGGCCGGCGCGGGGGCCCAGGTCCCACGGCCAAGGCCGACAAACACTGCCAGGCAGAACTGCCGCGCCTGCCTGAGACCAGAGGCCCCCGCTCGCTGCCACGGGGGGGCCATAATCTTGAACCAAAGAGGAGGTCACGGAGGAGGGGGAAGAAGGAAGAGGAGGAGCAGCAGCAGCAGCAAGAAAAGGAGGAGGAGAAAAGAGGAACGCCCGTTCATGACTGCACCACTCCCCCTCCTCACGCGCCCCCGCCATGACCTTGTCGAGGTGGGCGCGGGACAGGAGATGCCTGCCAGCATCGCCCCCTGGTGGGAAGACGAGTGGCCGGCCGAACAGCACCTTTGATTTCTGTCGCGCGAGCAGCAGAGAGGGGCAACGATGGCTGCCTCGACTCACCGCCGCACGAGCGACGCAACGCGACAATAAACGCAAAGGAGCCTCCGCGGAGGCCGAGGGTGAACAGAGGATCAGAGGGGAGAAGGGAATGGAGAGATTTGACGCAACCAATTGGACGCGGACACACTGACGGGCATAATGAGAGATGGCATCAGAGGCGCGGGGGCAGCCGAACACACAGGAGCGGGGCGGCATCTGCATGCGCTGGCTCGCGATCCAGCAGCCCAGCTATCTACGGAGCGCGATGAGGCCCCATGCCATCGGGGCAACGTTCAAGCGTGCTTGCAACTCACCAATATTGCCAAACTCAGAGCCAGGACAGAAGTGCTTCCTCACCCCTGCCCTGATCCGACACGCGAGGCCCCCCGCTGGCGCAGAACGCCCAGTCGAAACCGCCTCTCCGCAGGGCAAGGGCGTACCTTCGAGCCGCACACCAGGGCCGAGCCACCCACCGTCTGGCACCTGTAGGGGAGGGGGGCGGAGGGCACGGGAACCGGAGAGAGAAGCATGCCCCAACGCCCAGGCGATCGAAAGTGATTCCCAAAAGTCGGGGGCGAGCTCGTCGCTACCCCACCGCGCGGCGGGCCCCCATGTCCACAGTCGCCCGACGCAGCCTCGCGACCTGGAGTTGCCACGCGCCGGGGGCGATAAGAGCCGAACGCAGGAGGGGGGCAGAACAGAGGGACATGGCACATTTTAGCTGTGGACCACCTCATCCCGACGACTGCAGCCACTCCACATGGCCCACGCTACTGCCCGGAGCACACCAGAGCCGCGCGAACAGATGCCTCTCGGAAACTGCGAGCCGCCTCGGGGGAGGGACGAGCTGGGCCCTGCATCCCAAAAGAGGGAGCCCACGCTCAAGGTAGCGGGAGACATTCAGAATAGGCTGCCCCACCCGCGCCAATGAGGGCCACTCGCTCTCTGAGCTTGGCCACGGGAGGTCCCCGCTGCTCAAGCAGGGCGCTGCCGGGCCCCAGGCGGACTCCAAGGTACGGGAGACCGCCTACTATCTGAAACTCGCCCCAAGCCGACTCAGCTCTAGAGAGGGCCCCCCGAACAGCCTCCGAAGCACAGGGATCTGAAAACGGAGCTCCGAGGGGAATGGCCGTGCGCATAGATACCTTCAACATTAAATCTGCTAGCTTCGATGCAAGACGGAAGACCCGAGCATGCACCGCGCACCCCCTCCACCGCCAGATCACAGCCCCCCCCCCCCATCGCCCGCGCAAGCTCGGGTGCGCCCACGTCGCTTGCAACCGATATTATGAGACAAATCGTCGAGAAAAATTCGAGGCCTGGGGCATCCCTGGAGGACTCCTGGAAACATCCAGTAGATCATGCACAGAGCATGGTCAACCTCGCTGCAACAAGGGTTGGCAGCCTATAGCACTTCGATTGCACGGACGAAGCCACGCGGAAGCCTGCACGCACGCACACACATCAGCATCCATTCCTGCCGCACCGACGGGAACGCCTGAGCGCAGTCAAAAGACAAGAGGGCGGGAGGGACGGGTGGCCTAGAGACGACAGCATTGAGACTGGCTAGACGAGCTGAGCTATCGAGGCCAATTATGTCGTCGACAAAACTACGGCCAGCTATGATGCCCCTTTGATTAGCGGCCCCAAGCTTCTGCGCAGCAGGAGCGACCGCGCGCTCGACGATGGCGCCGAGGACGTTGTTCGCCGCGTTCTTAAGGCCGAGCGGGCGAGCGTCGCGAGCAGCTCGCCCTTCGAGGGGCCCCAGTTCCCCAGCGATCGGCTCGGGGAGACAGACAGCGAGGGGGGCAGAGGAGGAGAGGGGCACGGGTAGGCCCTGTAGCGCCCAGCACAAAACATCATACAAGATTCCGACCCCTCGCCCACATCGCCCGGCCCTGAAGTGGAGCCCATCGGGGCCGGGAGCGCTGTTCGGCGCCCTCCGAACAAACTGTCCGAGGGATCTCCGGGGCGCGGGCGGCAGCGACGAGAAGTTCCGATCCACCCCGCGGCGCCGACGCCCCAGGTAACGACCCCCCCCCGCAAGACAGGACAGTGCTGGACTTCCCGAAAATCGGACGCCAGTACTTGCCCAGAGCCTCGACTGGCTCGGCTTGCCCCGCGCGGACAAAGAGTCGCGCGGACCATCGGCCGCGCTGCCACCCCAGCCCCCACTCGGCGGCCCTGCAACCAAAGCGAAAAACTTTCGGCAAGCGAAAGGATTCCACAGCTGAGCGCGTCGACCGGCCGCCTGCTTCCCACCGAGCACCCGACGGCCCGACGCCCATGACAATTCACTCCCCCCGCGGCCCCCCCCCCCGCGCTGCTCGCGCCTTTTCGCGCCCCCCCCCCCCCCCCCAGCTGGAGGCGCGCGCGTAGATTATTCGATTTAGCGGGGCCAAGGAGGGCAACGACGCCGCATTCAGAGACATCGATTAATTCGCGGGTCCACAAGTGCTCAATACGGATGGCACGAGCGGGACGGGCATCCTGACGGGCAACATCGCGGGCGAGAGACCGACGGGCCATCGCTCGAGATGTGAGCCGACGGGCTGCATCTGAAGCTGAAGGTCTCTAACGGCGATGCCTGCTTGCCGACGGCGCAAGACTGCCATTTCGAGCTGCTCAGGGGGGCAAAAAGTTCAAAATTGACCTGCGCCCCAAATGCTTGGACCGCATCAGGGTAGAGGGGGTCGGTGCACAAGTGGAGCGGGAGAGAACGGGGGCGATGATCCGATCCAGCTGGCGCAAGGCGCTCGGCAGGCGCGATGCTCACCGGTGCGCGGTCACAAATACCTGCCCTGTACAACTAACTCCCCAGGTCCCCCGCAAACGCGCAAGGATTGGAACCCTCGGCGCAACGGCCACGGAGGCGGGGCAACGAAGCAGCAGTCTACCTTCGCGCAGGAGCTCGCGCCCTGATGCCAGCACGCGGGGAGATCGCCAGCCAGCTCCGTGAGCAACCTAAAGGTGGAGCGCCACGCTCCATCCCCGGGGCGCCCACCTCTCGCCTCGACCCTGGAAGTCCTAGACTCGCGATCGCCGTCGCAAATATTGAAATTCCCCTGCAGCGCGAAGCCAAAGTCGAGAGGCGCGCCCCGCACCACCTCGACCTTTGACTTGATGCGGCCGCGAGCCCGTCGGATCTCGTCAAGGCTCAGATCCATCGGAAGCCCGAGGGGCTGTTCAAAATTTCCAATGCCGGAACCCCCCCGCAGACACCCGATCGAGATGCCCAGGGCCCTCGAGAAGGGCTGAATGAGAGGAGGGACCAGCGCAGCTACACCGCCCGCCAGCGAGCCCTCCGCATAAGGCGCAAAAGCGCGGCGCGGCAACCCCGCACGCTGGGCAGCCTCCTGAACGGCAGGGGCCCCACCGTGAGTCTCCTGAAGGGCCAGAACATCAAAGGAAGAGGGGGAGGAGGAGGATGAGGAGGAGGAGGAGGAGGAGGAGGAGGAGGAGGAGAAGGAGGAGGAGGAGGAGGAGGAGGAGGAGGAGAAGGTGGGCGAGGCCGCGAGATCGCTCAGCACCCTGAGGCGCCGAGCACACGCATCAGGACGGCGGCGGCAGAGAGCGCGACAGTTCCACGTCGTACATGTCGCCGAAGACGATCCGAATATAGCGTTACCCACTCCACTGAATCTGCACCCTGGCGAAGGCGCGGTCAGCCACAGAGGCCAACTACGCGCGCTCCAGGCCGAGGTCCGCCAGCGACGCCACGTTCGAGCGGACCCTCGGCGGGTCACTCGGGCGCACCTCCACCTCCGCGATGGGCTGCCACTGCATGAGAAGCGCCCCCGCCCCCCTGCCCAACGTCCTTCTGCAATGGGTTCGAAGAGCGAGGTCTTGAGCTGCTTGCATGCTCGCTCCCTGGCAATGTCCTGCTTGGTTGTGTCGAGGCCCACGTTTATCTCCACCACACGGCCGCCAGGGATGACCGTCCGAAACCTCTTCCAGCTGCCAGGACCCTCGCGAAGGCAGGAATGCGCATGGCGCACGCGCGCTTCCGCAGCGAGGCGTGTCTCGCCCTCGCCGATGCCGAGGCGCAGCACGATGTTCCTGGATAGCTGGGGGCCGTCGATCCTGCACTCGCGCCCCAGCTGGTAGCCGCAAGCCTCGAGCCACGGCTGCAGCGCGTCCACCAGACCGCTGACTGGGATGGCCCCCTTTCGGGCTGATGGCGGAGATGGAATGGTCTTTGGGCCGATCCCAGTCAGCCGACCTGGCCACAGGAACCCGCGGTTCCGCACGCGCCAAGTCGAAGACCTTCTCCAATCGCTCCATCCTCTTGACCAGGTCATCCTGGTTGCTCTCCAATGTGGCCACCTTCTCATCAGTAGCAGACATCTGTGCCACGAACGCCTGAAATCTGGACGCCATCCACTTCTCGATGTCGTTGAGCAGGGGCTCGGCACTGCTAGCAATTGATCGCGGAAAGGGCTGCTTCAATAGATGCCACCACACCTTTAGCCCGCCCGCCAACGCACGACTCGTTAAACTTGCTGAACTCCTCAGCCTGGATCTCACGCACGATCTGGACGATGGCAGGTCGCAGCCAGGGGTCCGCCACATCTCCATCGCCGTTGACGGCACCATTTCCTCCTCCTCCTCCTCCTCCTCCTCCTCCATCCTCCTCCTCCTCCTCCCTCCTCCTCCTCCTCCTCTCCTCCCTCCTCCTCCTCCTCCTCCTCCTCCTCCTCCTCCTCCTCCTCCTCCTCCTCCTCCTCCTCCTCCTCCACGGGAGGGGCAGGCAGCGGCGGGGACTGGCCGATCGCCAACGCAGCGTCGGGCGCAGGGCCGCCGCCGACCTCGTCACCAGGGAAAGCGGCAGCGAGGTCCAGCTGCCCGAGGATGCTGTCGTCGATGCTGCTGCCCGCGGAGGCCTGCCCCTCACCAGCCACTGCGACGCCAAGACTCGCCGTGACGAGGACGAGCAGCAGCTCCACGGCGAGAGGAAGGGGGAGGCGACCTCGGCGGGGCACGGGGGGCCGAGTCCGCAGAGGAGTCGGTGTCGTCTCTCTCTTCGTAGACCTCCTCGGGGTGGAGAGCACATCCTTGCCATCAATATTGGCCTTTTTCTCTCCTTCTTGCGGTCTGGCGTCCGCCTTGACAGATGAAGGAACTGGAAACTCCGCAGTTTGCCCCCACACGACAAGACCATGGGAGGAGAGTCGCGACGCTCTGGCGCCACGATCCAGGCCTGGGCGAACAGGTCGGGAAACGAAAGCCAGCCGCGGTTTAGCGGTATCCGTGCTCTGCCACGGGCAAAAGACATCTGGAGCCAAAATGGCTACGGAGGAATAGGAGGAGGAGGAGTAGGAGGAGGAGGACGAGAAGGAGGAGGAGGAGGACGAGAAGGAGGAGGAGGTGGAGGAGGGGGCACCTTCGAGGGCGCGGCGAGGTAGATGTTCACGCTGTACTCTGGCGTGACGATCTTGCTCAGACCCCCCCGCTGCGGCACTGTGTCGATCATGTTCCCTCAGCCGCGGTAGCGTGGCCCCTCTCAAGCTGCTTGGGGGGCCACATAAGCAATCAGACGGACACATCAGAGGCAAAAGCATGTTCTGTCTGTTCCCTACCTAGGCTCTGCCTAGAAGGGTTCTCACTCGGTATGCTAAAAGGGCCGGGCAGTGCAACTCGCCCCGGGCGGTTCCCCCAGTATCCGCCCCGCGGTTCCCCCAGTGACGTTCCCTTAGCTTAGCGTTGCTTATCTCATCTTAGCTTAGCTTATGTCATCTTAGCTTAGCTTCATCTTGGCTCAACTTAGCTTCATATAGATGTTGTTTCCCTAGATCCTCCAACTCCTAAGTAGGGTCGCACTGGAATAATTTGGCAATGAAGGCTTTCATCCTCCGGGGGGCGTCTACTGGCAATCTCACCGATCGGGGTCTGGCCGATCCTGGGCCCAGCATCGGCGCCTGTGCCTCCCTGGCCAAGCCAGGAGGGCGCATACACCGTTCCTGAGCCCAGAATGGACCGGGCCCGCATCGGTGAGGTGGTCAGGTAACGTCTCCCGATCCCCTGGAAGGTCTGCTTGATTGTTATGGTGGCCTCCTGCTCGTTAAGAGGGGCACGGGCACCGCGGTTCCTACGTAGACTCGCTCTTTGGGCAGGTACTCCAGGATCTCAAACAAGATCGGCAGGTTCACAAACGAATCGTCATCAACCTGGGCAACGAAGTCGAACGTCATCGACTGAGCGGCCGCGCGCAGCGCGCGCACAATCTTCCGGATCTCTGGGTTGGTATCGCTCAGCAAATCTGCCATCATGCCTTCAGCACGTAATGGGCTCCTCCTGCTCCTCCTGGTCCTCCTCCTGGTCCTCCTCCTGGTCCTCCTGCTTCTCCTGCTCCTGCTCCTGTTCCTGCTCCTGCTCCTGCTCCCGCTCTTCCTCCTCCTCGTCCTCCTTCTCCTCCTCCTCGTCCTTCTCCTCCTCCTCCTCCTTCTCCTCCTCCTCCTCCTCCTCCACTCCTTTTCCTTATGAAGAACTTCTCCCTGTCGCACCCCGACGCCAATGTTAAGGGTGGGCCAAGCGTGTCGCCAAAGACTTCCGTACCATTTATGATTCTGAAGCTTGAAAAAGTGGCAACAATGTCACAGATGGAGGGTGGGTGGTTTTCAAAATGTGGCTCTCGCCTTGGCGCGGCGCACATTCGTTTTAAACATGTGCAAGAGTTCCACGGATTGAAAGCGGGTGGTTTTCAAAATGCGCCTCTCGCCTTAGCGCGGCGCACGTTCGTTGTAAAAACTGCAAGAACTTTACGGATTGAGGGCGGGCGGTTTTCAAAATGCATGTTCCGCCTTAGCGCGGCGCACATTCGTTTTAAACATTGGCAAAAGCTTCACGGATTGACGGCGGGTGGTTTTTGAAACGTAGCTCGCTGTAACGCGTCGCACACTCGTTTTAAAACATTGCAAGAGCTTCACGGGTTGAGG
>CAUYUJ010008512.1:35000-39683 GCA_963575745.1 Prorocentrum cordatum
TCCTCCTCCTCCTCCTCCTCCTCCTCCTCCTCCTCCTCCTCCTCCTCCTCCTCCTCCTCCTCCTCCTCCTCCTCCTCCTCCTCCTCCTCCTCCTCCTCCTCCTCCTCCTCTGCCTTCCTTCCTCCCTCGTCCTCCTCTTTCTGCCCCAAAAGCTCCCGCAACGGCCAGGGGGCACGCTCAGTCCGACGGCGTGGCCGAGCTCCGGCCACGAGCTGCGGCCGCACAGGCGCTTCCAGAAGCCAGGGGGGGCGGTGCTTCGCCGCAGGCGCCTCCGATACGCGTCGCCCACGTGACTGTATTCCATCTCGTCCTCGCCGCCGACGAGCATGAGGTCCTCGTGGGCAGCAGCCTCCGCCGCCGCCTTCTTGAGCAGCCACGTGGGCGCGCTGCCGAGCAGAAAGCGCCAGATGAGCGTGTCCTGCGGGCCGCGTGCGGTGGTAGGCAGAGTGGCCCCGGCGAGAGAATCGCATCGACGCTAACCCGCCCAGAACGGTACGCCACGATGTGGAGAAGGGGTGAGGGCAACAGGGGGGAACCAAGGGCTTCACTGTCTCCCTACCCCCAACTACGGGGGGGCAGGGGGGCGAGCTCGTCAACGCACCTCTGGGGCACGATGGCTCCTCGAAAACTGCTCGCGTCCCGTAACAAGGTCTCGCAGCAGATGGCCCAAGGTAGCCCAAGATATCCAAAGCTGGCTCCAAGATGGCCCCTAAGATGGTGCCAAGGAAGGCCCTCGGAAGCCACCAGAGGCTCCAAGATAATGCCAAGGGAGGCCCCCCGGAGCCACAAATCACGACAGTAGGCATCCTTTTCACACTTTTCGGTTCAACATGGCCCCAAGGTTGGTTCTCGCGCCGCTGGAGGTCTCTGGGAGGGTCCAGGAAATCCTTCACAAAAGCCCCACGGACCCCCACGATGCCCCCAAGATGTCCCCGAGAGGACCCAAGAAGCCCCCACCTGACCTCCAAGGCGGCTCCACGACGGCTCCAAGACGGCCCAAGCAAGACTGGCACAAGGCCCGGCCGAGACCCCCCCAGACGGCATCAGGACCTTCCAGAGCAGCCCCCAGACCCCCAAAGGGACAACAAACTGGCCCTGGAAGGCAGCTTTGTTTCCCTATGTGGGCTAAAGGCCTCTCAAGGTGAGTATGAGACTTCATCTGCGTGCAGGCCCACGTTCACAACCAGAAGACTCCGAATGGTGCTCCAAAACAAGCCCCATGATTGCTCTGGACCCCGACTGGAAGACTTCTACGACTCCCCCTCGAAACGGAAACGCCACTCTGAATGCCCATATGCCCATATGGCCGATGCGGGACACCTGGAACCCGACAGCGTTGCCACCTCTTGAGAGGTCGATTTTTGCTCCCGCCGTCCTCAGACGAAACGAACGCCACAAACATATGCTTGTGGTGCTCCGCGCGGATTCCTTGGATCCGCGCTGGCCCCTGAGGGTGAGGAGGAGGAGGAGGAGAAGGAGAAGGAGGTGGAGGAGGGGGGGGGGATGGGGAGGAGGAGGAGGAGGAGGAGGAAGGAGGAGGAGGAGGAGGAGGAGGAGGAGGAGGAGGAGGAGAGGAGGAGGAGGAGGAGGAGGGGAGGGGGGGAGGGGGAGGGGCAGGCGGCCCAGCACAGCCCTCGCGCGCCGGGCAGGGAACGGCAGCGCTGCACCGATTTATCTGCACTGCCCCCTTCGCGCCTGGGCTCGGGATCCGAAGGGGGCGATCCCTCGCCGCCAGCGCCGCCTGGGACGCGAACGTCGACGGGCGCGGGTCGTTCGCGAGGACGTCTGCGGCGACAGACGAGAGGTCGACGCAGGCCACCCCGCGGCTGAACAGGGCTCGGGCAGGACGTTCCAAGCCCGCGCCTTGCAGAAGACAGGAGACAGCTGCAGCGGACCACTCAACCGCGACATCTCTCGCGTCAAGAGCGAGGGCAGGGCCAACATCCGCACCCGCGCTTCCAATGGCGCTACGCCAGGTGAAGCTGCGCGATGTCGCGCTCAGGAGACGCAGGTTCTTGGCTGGCAGGTCCATCGCGATTTCGATGGCTCTCTGGCACAGAGCAAAAGGAAACGAGAACTTCACTGTTGCCGACCTAGCGCCCTTCACTTTTTCGGGCTGCCCCTGCAACGCCCCCCTGTCGCGCTGCAACCGCATGACATCGGGTGCCCCACCAAGCAACATGCAAGCGTGTTTCTCGGAATCAAGATCCGGGAAGTCAACGTGCTCGTCGTCTTCCACAGTGACCTCGGCGAAGCCAGCGCCCGGGAGGCCCACGGCGTCGCCGACCTGCTCAAAGACGCTTACACCGACCATGGATTTTCCCAAGTTCGTCGCGCCAACAATGAGCAGCGCTGGCCGCCGACACGTCGCCGCGCGAAACTTGCCCACAAACAGGACAACTTCAGGACAGACGGGGCTGCTGATAGTTGTTGCCAGACTTGAGCAAAGCGAGCTCGCTGGACACAAGGTTGCCCACCGCCGGAGCTGTCGCGTCGCGGAGGGCCTCGGCAGCGTCGCGGTTGCGAGCAGAATGCCCCAGTGGGAAGTCCTCGGCGGAGAGCTTCATGCACCTTTCGCACGTGAGCTTCTTGTCCTGGTAGAGATTACGCAGCCAAGGTGCCTGTGGTTCACACCGCGCACCCGCCTCGTAGTTCGCAGCGTCGAACAACGTCCCGCTCTTGCGCAGCCAGACGCACCACAAGCCGCGGGTCGCTGCTGCGCGCGGGGAGACAGCGCTCGTCTTGGACACGCAGACGTCGATCCTGGGCCTGACGGTCTGAACACACAAAAGGGCCCAAGTTCTCTACGTGCACCCCAGCGCCGTCTGCCCACAACAAGTAGCCGCGCAGGTGACGCCTGTCAGCTGCGCCACCGTCTGCGCGGAGGCCTTGCTTTTTAGGCATGCCGAGCACGCTCGCGCCCCGACCTTTTGGCGCAGTTCCTTCACGCACGGCAGAAAGGGCTCCCAAGTGGCTGGATAAAAACTGAAAGCACTGCAGGTCAGCGCGAACGTTTTGGACTTCAGCTCGAGACCGGGCTTCAGAATGCGAAGGCCCGCGACCTTGGCGGGCAGAACGTCGCCATCTGGATCCAACGGCGGGGACTGAAAAACGGCACCGTCGGCGAGGTGGGTGCGCGCGGCCGGCCGCGGCGCCGCCGCGCCGGCGTCCGTCTGCACGCGCTTCTCCACGAGTTTGGCCAAGTATTCGGCCCCCGTGGCAGCAGCGTTCTCGGCATCGACCAGGCTGGACACGGACACGCGCAGTTTGCGAGCAAGGCCGTTCCAGTTGTTGCACGCCTCCCTGCACACCTGGCGCCTCGAGTTCCTCTCTGCCAAGGCCTTCGCAGCAGCCTTCGCCGCAGCTTCGCCTCGTCGGAGCGAGGGAACCGACGCCGACGCCACCAGGGAACAGCAGCTCGACCACTCGGGGGGGGGGCGCCTCCGCGGCGGCGTTGGCGTCGCCCTTCACTCGAGGCATCCCCCGCATCCACTTCGGGGAGGCATCGTGGACCTCTCTGGAGGGGGCCTCCCCGGTGGCGTTGCCATCGCTTCTCCTTCCACCGAGAGCCTGGAAGCGGGGCCGCGACCGCGAAGCGGCAGATCCCCCGCACTCGCTGCCGTCTTCGGACGAAGTCCGCGGCAAGACCGCACCTGCTGCCCAGGAGGAGGAAAGGAAGGAGAAAGAGGAGCAGGACGAGGAGGAGGAGAGCAAGGGGGGGAGGAGGAGGAGGAGGAAGAGGAGGAGGAGGAGGAGGAGGAGGAGGAGGAGGAGGAGGACGAGAAGGAGGAGGAGGAGGAAAGGGAGGAGAAGGATGGGGAAGCAGGAGAAGGGCGGTGGTGTCAAGAGGAACGACCTCTGGGGAGGCTGGCGCCTCTCAGGGAAAAGCTGTTCGAACCCGAGGCGCCGGCGGCCCGAGCGCCCCATGCCGCCCCCGCCCGCTGGATCGTATGACCGCGCATGCGCAAGCGTGGAGACATGCGTACACCACGCGAAATGGTTAAGCAATCGTGGGTTAAGAAATTCATGGTCTCAGAACTTGAATAAAAACCCAAAATTTCTATCAAAATCCAGGATTTACATTGAAACGTTAAGAATAATCGAGACTCTGGCCGAAAACTTCAGTTTTCTTAAGCATCGCCTAAGGCGCATTCTGACTAGCTACCAGACCACCCCAACCCAACCCGAAGACCCGAATTTCGGGTTGGGGGGGGTATGGGCTCCATATGTGTTTTTCCGATGTTCCCGGACCCCCCCCCCACTAGAAATCGAGGGAAAATCCGACCCTTCGGGTTGGGTTGGGGTGGCTTGGTGGGTGGCGATATTCAGGCTCGCTCAATCCGTACCAACAGTACCGAAACTGTCCGAAGGGGGGCCCCCAAAAAAAAACCAACCGGATGCCCAACAAAAACTATCTGCAGAGGCCCCAGAAGGTGGAACCCTCGTGGGAGTGAAAAGACACCCGGCTAATCAAGCTCAAAAAAAAGTAAACCTCTCGAGCAACCTGGACGTCTCTAGAATCTAGAAACGGGAATGCTTGCTCAGCGTGTCGCGGCGGCCGCGCCGGCGACACGCTACGCCTTGCAAGCGGAAGGCGTGTCGCTCCGCTCCGCGGGGCGGGCGGCTGCGAAAGGCTCGGAACGTGAGCGTTCGGGGACCAGGCCGTGGACAGCGTGTCGCGCC
>CAUYUJ010008513.1:0-7500 GCA_963575745.1 Prorocentrum cordatum
CCTTCCCCTCCTCCATCTCCACCCCTCCTCCATCTCCACCTCCTCCTCCTCCTCCTCCTCCTCCTCCTCCTCCTCCTCCTCCTCCTCCCCCTCCTCCTTCTCATCCTCCTCCTGGTTATCATCTTGATGATCGTCATCATCCTCATAATCACCAAATCACATCGTCACCATCATCCGAAGTATCACGTCATCATCAACATCATCATCAGCATCATCAGCATCCGCATCATCATCATCACCATCATCATCACAGTCATCATCATCAGCAGCATCAGTAACTATCGTCAACAGCATCAGCAGCATCATTAGCAGCATCATGTTCATCATCATCATCATCATCATCATCATCATCATCATCATCATCATCATCACGATCATCATCCTCAGCATCAGCATCAGCATCCTCACCAATGATCGTATTCATCATCATCAGCATCATCATCAGCAGCATGATCATCATCAGCACCATCATCATCATCGTCAGCATAAGCATCATCATCATCATCATCCGCATCCTCATTATCATCAGCATCCGCAGCAGCGTAATCATCATCATCGTCACAATCCTCCTCACCATTGTCATCAGCATCATCATCGTCATCATCATCAGCTTCAGTTTCATCATCATCATCACCACCACCACCATCATCATCATCATCATCATCATCATCATCATCATTACCATCATCAACATCATCATCATCCTCTTCCTACTCCAGCCCCGTACCCACTCCTCCGTGTCAGCAGCCTGGGCGCAAGTATTGATCAGCTCCTCGAGCACTGGCGTAAGGTTGAACAGGCACTGGTCCTGACCGATGCAGAAGACGCAGACGCGCACTGAGAGAGCGTGTGGCATAAGACTGTACGGCGCGCTATCCTGACCAAGGGAGGGGATGTGCAGTGACAGCAGCGTGTCCAGCGTAACACAGCAGCAGCAGAAGGATACCGAGGATGGAAGGGGTATAAAGGTGGAAGAGGAAGGAGGAGGAAGAGGAGGAGGAGGAGGAAGAGGAGGATGGAAGAGGATTGAAGAGAGAGGAAGATGAGGGAGGGCGGGAAGGGATGAGGATGAAAGTAGGAGGAGAAAGAGGAAGAGGAGGGGGAGGGGGAGGGGGAGGAGGAAGAGGAGGAGGGGAAGGAGAAGGGGGAGGGGCGAGGAGGAGGAGGAAGAGGAGGAGGAGGAGGGGGAGGGGCGAGGAGGGGGAGGTGCGAGGAGGAAGAGGGGGAGGGGCGATGAGGAGGAGGAGGAAGCATACGGCGAGGAAAGGGTGGAGGAACAGGCGGGAGAATGTGACCAGCCCCCGAAGCCCCGACGCCGCACCTTCACGGCGACGAGATGGTGGAGGAAGAGGCGGGAGAACGTGACCAGCCCCCGAAGCCCCGACGCCGCACCTTCGCTGACACCTCTTCGCGGCGCGGAAGTCGGGGAGACGTAAGACTCGGGTTCGGGGGACCCGGGTTGGCCTGACGGGGCACTCCACGGGCCTCGGGACCGTGAGAGCACATCTCTGTCGGAATGCAGAACTGGTCTGGGGGGAAGCCCCCGGGATTAGGACCAGTTTTTTTTGGCGGAGTACACAAACTGGGGAGACGTAAGACTCGGGTTCGGGGGACTCTCGGGTTGGCCGGACGGGGCCATCATGAAAACCTCCTCCTCCTCCTGCTCCTCCTCCTCCTCCTCCTCCTCCTCCTCCTCCTCCTCCTCCTCCTCCTCCTCCTCCTCCTCCCCTCCTCCCCCCCTCCCTCCCCCCCCTCCCTCCCTCCCTCCCTCCCTCCCATCCTCCCTCCTCCCTCCCCCCCTCCCTTCCTCCCTCCTCCCCCTCTCCACCTCCCTCCCTCCCTCCCTCCCCCCTCCCTCCCATCCCTCCCTTCCTCCTGCTCCTCCTCCTCCTCCTCCTCCTCCTCCTCTCCTCCTCCTCCTCTCCTCCCTCCTCCTTCCCTCCCTCCCTCACCACTCACTCCCTCCCTCCCTCCCTCCCCCTCCCCCTCCCTCCTCCCTCCTCCCTCCTCTCCTCCTCCCCTCCTCCCCCTCCTCCTCCTCCCTCCACCCTCCTCCCTCCTCCCTCCTCCTCCTCCCTCCTCCTCACTCCTCCTCCTCCTCCTCCCTCCTCCTCCTCCTCCTCCTCCTCCTCCTCCTCCTCCCCCTCCTCCTCCCCCTCCTCCTCATCCTCCTCATCCCTCCTCCTCCTTCTCCTGCTCATCCTCCTCCTCCTGCCTCCGCCTCTTCGCAGACATCATGGCCCAGGGCACGTGCGCAGGGGGAGGGGGCCAGGGAAGTATGCGCGATAAGGATGCAAGTGCTTTGGACGCAAGTTTCGGAGCTTTTCCAGCAGGGCGCGGCCAACGAAAGTGGCCAGGGATGGACCGAGGAGGCAGGGATGCAAGGGTACCCTTCGGAAGGTTGCCCATCCTCGCTGTGCGGGCTGACTGCCCTGGGAGGTCTTCGCCGGAAGGATCGAGGAGGATGAAGCTAAGACGAAGACAGGACGAGGGTAAAATCGGGGAGGGGACACATCGAGAATCTCTGAGGTTCGGCGGCTCTGGAGGATGTCTCGCGCATCGCGGCCTCCTCAGGGCGTTCCGGAACGCTCTGATAGCGTTCCAGAACGTTCTGGAACGGATTTATCCTCGTCCTGGCCCCGTCCGATAGGAAGCAACTACTGGGATGTCTTCGTCGGAAGGATTAAGGAGAATGAAGCTCCCATTGGGGGGCTGTTACGCCAAATTAGGCCGCGGATGAAGCGGGATCAAGCTGGATGAAGGCGGGTCAGGCAAGATTGAGCGGGATTGAGCCGATTCAAACTGCTTTGATCAGAATTTGACCTCCCAAGAGTTGCATCCGAACGTTCCTACTTGTAGGATAAGTCAGCACTGCATCAGCAAGTCGAATCGAATCAGAGCGGGCGTTGCGAGGCGGATATTTAACTATTCATGCAGTGAAAAGGTGTATTCAGGACGGGTGGCAAGGACGGAAGGCCCTTGGAGGCCGAAGTTGGGATTTTGGGCGGCGGGCGACAAGTGAAAACGGCAAAGGACGGGCCGCAGAGCCAAGGACACGGGAGCACCCGAGATGAAGGCGCGCGTCATTACTAGGTGCGTTGACTGTAGTCGGTGCCAGGCTGCGCCACACAGGTTGGCCTGCGCTTCGCGCAGGCTTCGAGAAACGCGCCTGGCCCACAGGGCCAGGCCCGAGACGACCGCAGGCCTCGGGGTAGAGCCCCCAGTCCTCCAAACCGAGCCCAACCGTGGCGACGATATGCCCAGCGGCAAGGGGGAGGGGTGGGGGAGGAGAATGAGGAGGAGGAGGAGGAGGAGGAGGACTCTAAGACGATAGCCTTCCTTCGGGGTGGAAGGTCCCCAGGAATCTGGACACTGAAGGAGCGGCCACCAGAATTAAGGCATCGAGCCCTGGCGCGCATCGCCTGGCGCCCTGCCGAGCATGCCGTCGGCCTGGGGATACCGATCCCAAGGAAGGCTTGGACACGATGGCGCAGCCCCCTCCGTTGGGACGCGAGCGGGATGGGGCAACGCTCGAGCTTCGGGATGCTCCGGCTCTGCGGCGAGAGCCAGACAGAATCTCGGACATCGACGACGTCGAACGGCTTCGGATTGCCGAGGGTTGATAGAGAGGGCAAGATTGGCGAGCGGCGCGAAGTCTAGACCGCTGCCGGGGGGACAAGGCGTGTGAGACAGTTGGCTGTTCCCCTCAAGCTACCCACCCCCTCCCCCCCTTCAGCGTGCATTTTTGAACTGGGGGGGGGGCCCTAGCTAAAGAGGGGGGGCTTGGAAGCTCCCTCCCCCATCCCCCTCTTTTTCGGTGCCCGAGGTCAGCCTGGGCTCTCCTTTTCAAAAAAAGGGAGGGGGCTTCCGAAGCTACCCTGGCTAAAAGGCAGGAGGAGGCTTGGAAGCTACCCCCCCCTCCCCTCATTTCAGGGGACCAGGGTAAGCACGGGCTCCCCTTTCCAGGGGGGCTTCCGAAGCTAGCTCCCTCCTCCTTCTGTTGGCTTCCCCAACTGCAGGGCCCTGGCTGAAGGGGGGGCTTCGAAGCCCTTCGGTATTCGGCGCCATTTGGCTTTCGGCGCGCCTTTCTGGCTTTCGGCGACCTTTTAGTTTTCGGCGCCCCTTGAGCTGTCGACCCCCCTTTGGTTTTCCGGCGCCCCTTTTGTTTTCGGCGCATATTTGGTTCTCGGCGCCCCTTTGATTGTCGGCGCCTTTTTTTTTCGGCACCCCTTGTGGTTTTTCGGCGCCTTTTTGGTTTTCCGCGCATCGTTGGTTTTATGCGCATCGTTGGTTTCCGGCGCCTCTTTGGTTTTCCGCGCCCCTTCGGTTTTCGGCGCCCCTGGAGTTTTCGGCGCCCCTTTGGTTTTCTGCGCATCGTTGGCGTTCGGCGCCCTTTGGTTTTCGGCGCATCTTTGGTTTTCGGCGCCCCCTTGGGTTCCCACGCCCATTTGGTTTTCTGCGCATCGTTGGTTTTCGACGCCCTTCTGGTTTTCGGCGCCCCTTTTGTTGTAGGCGCCCCTCTGGTTTTCGACGCTCTTTGGTTTTCGGCACCCCTTTGGTTTTCGGCGCCTTTCGGCTCTCGGCGCATCGTTCGTTTTCGGCGCCCTTTGGTTTTCGACGACCTTTTCGTTTTCGGCGCCCCTTGTGGTTTTTCGGCGCCCCTTGTGGTTTTTCGGCGCCCTTTGGATGTTCGGCGCATCGTTGGTTGTCGGTGCCCCTTCGGTTTTCGGCGCCTCTTTCGTTTTCGGTTTTCGGAGCCCCTTTGGTTTTCGGCGCCCCTTTGGTTTTCGGCGTCCTTTTTGTTTTCGGCGCCCTGTCCGTCTTCGGAGCTTCTGTTGTTTTCGGCACCCCTTTCGTTTCGGGTGCCCTTTTGGTTTTCGCCGCCCCTTTGGTTTTTCGGCGCTCATTTTCAGTTCCGTTTCCCGTTATGGCTCTCGAACGCGCACTGGCCGACTTCCAGTTTCAATTGTGGCTCAATGTCGGTTTCACCTCTGGTTCTCCTTATAACGAACGGGAACTGCCCGAATTCAGGTTTCAGTTTTGGTTCAATTCCAGTTCCGGTTCTTTCTCTACTTCTGACGTACGGGAACTGGCCGGATGCAGGTTTCAAGTCTGGTTTAATTCCGCTTACAGTCTTGGCTCACTTAAGGGAACTGGCCGAATGCTGGTTCCAGTTCTAGTTAGATTCCGGTTCCGGCACTGGTTCTCCTTCTGACGAACGGGAACTGGCCGAGTTCTGGTTTCAGTTCCCCTGACAAGTCTGCATGGTTCTCGAACGGGCATTTCACGAGGTCGGGCTTTAGTTTCGGTTCACCTCCCGTTCTGGTTCTGGTTCTCCCTATAACGGGAACTGGCCGGGTTCCGGTTTCAACTCTGGTTCAGTTCCGGTTCCGGTTCTGCTTCTCGAACGGGAGCTAGCCGAGTTCTGGTTTCAATTCTGGTTCAGCTGGTTCTCGAGCGGGAACTGGCCAAATTCAGGTTTCAGTTCAGGTTCAGTTCCGGTTCCGCTTCTGGTTCGATCTGGGAACTCGGTTCAAGTCTGCTTCAATTCCGGTTCCGAGTTTAGGTTTCAAATCTGGTTCAGTTCTGGTTCCAGTTCTGGTTCTCCTTCTGACGAACGGGAACTGGCCGAATTCAGGTTGCAATTATGTTTCAATTCCAGTTCCAATTCTGGTTCACTTTCTCACGAACGGGAACTTGCCGAATTTCAGCTTAAATTCTGGTTTGGTTCAGTTCCGATTGCAGTTCTGTTTCTCTCACGGGAACTGGCCGATTTCCGGTTTCAGTTCTGGTTCATGTCTGGCTCCTGTTCTGATGGCACTCGTAATGTTAACCCCGGGGGGGGGGCAGGTGGTAAAGTCTTTCTTTGGAAACAAAAACTTACGTGGTGCAAACTATGCTGCGTAATCCGTGGGATGCAGTACAACTACGTGGTGCAATATACCCTGAGATCCGACGTTTCGAAAATACGACCGGAGCCCCAGACCCCACCATTCTGTGCCGCTTGTCGATCCCGACCCATCTGTGAGGGCCCCGGGGCCCGACAAAAGGCGGCAACGCCCCGCTCGAAACCTGATATTGCCACGAACCCCGACCTTGGAGGACTGGTGGGCGTGACTTGCGAGGAAGCGAAAAACAAAGAAGAAAATGCCCATAGGGTGCATCATGCTGATTCCCGTTTTGTCCGTTTGACACTGTGCCGCATTCAGGCGCATTATGTTGGTTCCCTTGCTGTCCGTTTGATGCTGCACTACTTTGTCGGGGCGTTTCCGACCATCTTGGAGCCGTATTGGGCAATCTTCGGGCCCTGGGGCGTCTCCGACCATCTCGGGGCCCTGTTAGGCCAATCTTGGGGGGCTGTCTTGGGGGCGTCTTCGACCGTCTGGGCGCCCTCCTGGGGGACTATGTGGGGTCTCGCGGGCCGCCTTGGAGCGTTATGAAGCTGGAAAGCCGTAAACAGAGAAGAACTTAAAGAACTGAAAGAAATCAATGAGTTTGGACTCTTGGGGGTCTCTTGGGAGACCTCTTGGAGGACAAGTGGGCGTGACTTTCGAGCAAGAGAACAGCAAAGAAGAGGATGCCCATAGAGCGCGTGACGTTGATCCCCGTGTTGTCCGCTTGGGGCTGTGACGCTTTGTCGGGGCGTCACCAGCCATCGTGGGGCTCTCTCGGGGGATCTTGGGGCCGTCTTGGAGGCTTCTACCACCCCCTGGATTCAAAAGTGGTGATCGGCACTATGGCAGGGAACAACCCCTGGGTCTTCGCCAATCGAAAAAAAAACTCAAGCTTCGACCTTCGATCGGTCCCAAGTAACTCGTGGCCCGAACGGGGGACGGCGACGCAGGGGTGGACGAGACGCGCGGTTGGTAGGACAGTCCAAACGAAATCGCCACACTTCGGCGGTGTGAAAAGCGGTCGGGAAATACCCCGCGTGGAATTCTCAGGCGGCATCGCCGTTCTCAAGCGGCAGGAAGATGGATCTGAAATTTGTTCTACGGAAGTCCCACGCAAACTCGCCACTTTCGGATGCCGCGGCAAATTTTCAGATCGCCCTGGAAATCGGTCTGATTATTTTTGTTGCGGAGGTCTCAGGCGGAATCACATTTTCAGACGCTGGCCCCATTTGGCCGTTATAATATTAAAAAGGAGTGAGAGATGCATCTGAAATTCCCGACTCGGCCCCGAGTCCAACATTGCCCCGGGGCCCCGGGGCCTAACGGGAGGCCAACCGTGTCCTTCTCGATCCCCACGGTCTCCACTTTTTTTATCCAGCGGGTTGTAGGAGGTTCCTGGAGGCCTCTTCGAGGCTTTTCGGGGCCTCTTGGATGCCTCTTGGGGGCCTCCTGGGGGCCTCTCGGGGCCATGAAGCCCGAAATGTCGGTCCCTGCCTCCTCTCTGGGGGCGCTCTTGGAGAGTTCCCGGGGCCTTCTGAGGCCGTCTTGGAGGCCGCTGGGCTGTCTTGAGGGCGTTTCCGGGCCTGTCTTGGGGGCCTCTTAGGCC
>CAUYUJ010008513.1:12500-22500 GCA_963575745.1 Prorocentrum cordatum
TTGGGCCGCCTTGGGGGCGTCTTGGACCGTCTGGGCGCTCTCCAGGGGGCATCTTGGGGGCCTCTGAGCCCGTCTTGGGGGGATCTTTCGGCCTTTGGGGCCGTCTTGGAGCGTCGTGAAGCCGACAAGGCGCCAGCGCGAAAAATCTTCAAAAACCGATAGGAAATCAATGAATTTTGCCTCTCGGAGCCCTCTTGGAACCCCTCTGTGAAGCCTCGCGGGGCCTCTTCGAGGCCATCTGGGAGGGTATGGTCCGAACAGTAAGCGGCTCGTTGCCCTGTTGGACCATCTTCCAGACCCTCTTCGAGCCGCCCATGCCTCCCAGAAGCGCGTCAGCAGAATTGCGGCCGTCTTCCGCCGGCTTCCGCCGGGGTTCCGCGCGTGGCCGGGGCCCTGTCCCGGGGGGTCCCCCCCCAGACCCCCCCAGGGGGACACACAACGGGAACCCCTCCGCCAGGTCGGGGAAAGACACACACGCAAGCACGCAAACAAACAGGCGAGCAACAACAAAAATCGAATCCTGCGGCTGGAGCAAGAAGTTCTCCGCGATGTTATCGATGATCAGGGTGCGGCCCAGGTCTCTCCCCAGCCGGCTCAGGTCCTCTTGCAGGCGCCACTAGCGACTCACCAAAACTGGGACCCGTCGAACATCGGGGGACGAGGGAGGAAGAGCCTGAGGATAGAGCACGGAGGAGAACGGGGGACTGAGGAGGAGGAGGAGGAGGAGTAGAAGTAAGAGGGAAAGAGTGCGACGGGAAAGGGAGAGGGACTCTTTGGATTGTTTCGCTGAGCACCATGTGCACCTCGCGTGAGCGGGGGGCCGAGAAAGGACCTGGCTTGTCCTGAACCTCCCGACTCCCGACCGCCTCCTGGGACACCATGGCACCATAAACGAGTACTGGTACGGAAGGTTCGTCTCGTGACGACTTGTACGCTGGTTGCTGACACTGCGTGGACCGTTCAACCTTGAACAATCGCGGCTCTCAAGCGGCGCAGACCGCTCCATAGCGGCCGATTCTAGGCCACTCGCGGCGTTCAACCATGAACGCCCGCGCTGGGGTCGCCGCCGCGTCGACACGAGACGGACCTGCCGTACCGAACGCAGACCTCGGCCTCGTCGGTCCCGCTGCCGATGATGAGCCCAGCTCCGTGAGCGCCGCCTGCTGCTGCAAACCTGCCTTTCTTTTGCAATGCCCGAAGCTCGTTCCGGCTTCCGTGATAAATCCCCAGCGCGGCTTGCCCGAGGTTGCAGCGTGTCCTGGCAGGCCTTTCTAAGCGTTTCCGAATACGTATGCCCACAAGCTCTCCAGAAGCTCCTTCGGAAGCTCCTTCGGAAGCTCCTTCCAGGAGCTTCCAGAGCTCCTTCGAGAGGCCTTTGGACGGCCTTCCGGTGCTCTGCTATCCGGGTTGTGGACTACACAACTGAGAAGGAGCAGGCTTTCTCCGAAGGGCTTAAAAACTTCTCCGAAGGCCCGAGGCCTTCCGAGCCTTCTGAGAAGGCCCGCCCCTTGTCACCTTCCCACGGGGTGCTCCACGTCTGCCCCCTGCTCGGTGACGCCATCGGCCTTCGAGGCACCCTCGCTCCTCTTGCCCTCCAGGCCGCCCGTGCGCCAGCACCTCGTCCTGCGCATGCTTCCGGAGCCTCGCCCACAACCATCTGCTTCGTCACACCGGCGCGCCCGCTCTCGCGCGAGGACAGCCCACGCTCGCGCCGTCGCGCACCCGTCCCCCACGACAAAGGGGGAACGACAGGGGGGACTGGCAATGGGGGGGCAGACACTGATCTGGACTCGGCGACGCGTCGCCGGTAGATCGGCGACAGGCCCCCGATAACGAAAAAACGTACCTTCCTGCGCGGGGTGGGCCATTGGGCCCCTGTCGGCGAGCAATGGGCGACTGGGGGTCGATGCATCCCCCGCTCCCCCCTCACGCTGCCCCTGCTTTCGCACGAGCACGGCTCACGCTCGCGCCGTCGCGCAACCGCCTGCCCCACGAGCAGGCGGAGAACGCCTCCGTACCGCCTCCGCGGCGCTTCCCGGACGCCCCGGCGGGGGCTCCCTGGGGGTTGGTCCACCAGGGGCCGCTTGATCCTGGCCCTGCCTCCGAGAACGGCATGTCACTGACATCGAGGCCGGCGCGCAGACTGCCACGGATGAGCTCATCCGCGAAGTCTTCGATCTGCACGCCCCGGGACCGCCTCTGCCACAGCACAACCAGCATCAGTATAGAACCGCATGTGGTGTTCGGCTTTGACGACCAGGGGCGGAGGCAGGCCGTTGGATCCTGGCGACCGACGCCGCCCCCCCCCTCCCCGCGAGATGGGAGACGGCTCACTCTTTATCTATACCCCTCTTTATCTGTATATGTTGTTCTCTCTCTCTCTCACACACTCCGTGATTATGTGATGTTTCTCTGTAGGTGAATATGCATACACTCATACGTACATACAAACATACCTACACACGCAGGTTTGCATGCATGCATCACGCGTACATACATACATACATACATACATACAGACAGACAGACAGACAGACAGACAGACAGACAGACAGACAGACAGACAGACATTCATTCATACATACATACATACGTGCATACATACGTACGTACATACATGCATACATGCATGCATGCATACATGCATGCATGCATATATACATGCATGCATACATACATGCATGCATGCATACATACATACACATACATATATATATATATATGTATATGTATACAGCCAAACATGTATGCATGCAGATATGCATGTATGCATACATACATGCATACGTATATGCTTGCATATATACATGTATGCATACATGAATGCATGCATGCATGCATACATACATACATACAATCGTACGCCAACATACAGACATATATGCATACACACATGCATACATACACACATATATACATGTGTACATACATATATACACACTTCCATCCATACATACACATATGTACGCATCCATAACTTAATACCTATATACATGCATGCATGCATACATACATACACACATACACGCATGCATACGTAAATACATGCAAACATGCATGCATACATACACGCATGCATACATACATGCATACATACATAGATGCACACATATATATATATATATGTACGCATATACATCTACAGGCACACATATGTACACACATACGTATACACATATACATACGTACATACATACATGCATATATAAATATATATATATGTGTATATAAATATACGTCACGCATACATACATGCATATATATGGCGTGTCTCTCTCTCTCTCTCTCTCTTTCGTTCTCTTTAGGATCTCGACCCCCTAAAGGGAGAAACCGGGGAGGAGTTTCTGACCGCAGATGGCCCCACGGCAGGCGGGAGACGAGGAGGAGAGGGAGGAGGAGGAGGAGGAGGAAGAAGAGGAGGAGGAGAGGGATATGAGGAGGAGGAGGAACCAGTGGCGAAGCCAGTGCGGATCAACCACATTACCCACGGCCTCTCTGAGCCTTCTCGGCTTTGCTGAAAACTGTAGGTTGCAAATTAAACCGAATTCGGACAAGGTGTTCACGACCTGTCGGGGTTTAACGATGGGCGCACGGTTTGCCCAACGAGCGTAGCTGTTTGTCAGCCACCGCACCACATCGCACACAAAACCTGGTTAATCACTGCACATGGACACCCAAGAGATGGGAATCATCTAGCCAGCCCCCCGCCACATGCACACGCGAGGAGCCACGAGTCGGAGAAACTATGGCAACGCCGACATTGACTAAGCTCGGGCACTGCGAATTCCAAAACTATTTGATCGTAGCTTGGGCGGCCGTCCCGTAGTGCTTCAAACACCGTCTCTTATCATCAGAAAGGGCACGTTGCGACACGAGCGGGGCGAGAGCAGCAGCAGCAGCAGCAGCAGGAGGCGGAGGGCCAGGGAGGGGGAGGAGCCCCCTTCTTTGTCCTCTCGGACTCCATCTGGGTCTGCTTGGCGAAGCAATCTAGCGTCGCACGGAGCACGCGGAGTCGCACCAAACGTGTCCTCCGAGCGCGTTCCACTACTCGCAAAGAAACTACTCGCAAACGGCCTAGATCCGCCGCGGGGGATCTACGATACAGTATATCAAAGCAGACATGTGTTTTTTTCGGACGTTTGCGAATAGGCACTTTGCGAGTAGTGGAACGCTCTCGGCGAACTCTGAAACGATCAGTCTCGGGAACGCGATGCTGCTTGGCGGCAAGCCCAGCCAGCTCGTCCGCCACCAAATTCCCAAGCACAAGATTACGAGACGCCCTGCCGCCGACAATCTCGGCATGCCCACAGTGGGGGTGGGTGAAAAGCACAGCAACATGATCATGGCACCGATGCTGCAACAGATTGCCGATATCTTCCCACAGGCTGACATCCTCGCCTGCGGGGTGTTTCTGCAACTGCTGGTACCACCCTAATATAGCAAAGCCAGTCCTGAGACATCCACACTGCGAGCACAACGGCTTGCAACTCGCCACGTGCTACAACCTGGCGCTTGTCTACTAAATGTCTGCACGGACATCCTGCAATGTCGACTACAGGGACCAGCTGGGGCATAGCGCAATTGCAACACCTACATTGTCATGACATTACTACTGGAATCAGGGCCTCCTGACGCACCACCGAAAACATGCAAGGAAACACGCGGGGTTCCTGGTCCCTGGGCCCCTCGTTCCTAAGGCGGCCCCGTGAACTTCCAATCTGCAACTGCTGCTGGCGGGGAAACGGCGGCCCAAGCTTTTGGCAACAAGCCTCGGAGCCAAAAGGCCTCGCATGAGGCCGCCCGAGCCTGAGCCTGCATCACAAACTCGTCCGACATGGAGCAAGGGTCTGCACCGTGATTGCAGCAGCATGTCCAATACCTGTGCAGCTGTGTTTCCACAAACTCTCCACATCGATCGCAAAGGTCACTGCAGTCATATCTGCGCCTCTCGCTAGGCCAACACCCGCCAGCTGCGGTCATGACCAGAACGTTTGCCGTACGTTTCCCGTGGTCCAGGCTGGACATCTGCGTCAACATTTTGCGAAAGGAGGTGTTGTCGACACCGCCTTCCACTCGTCCTCCGCAATAGTGCTTAGCCACCACTGCCCAGATCTTGAGCTCGGCAGCCTCTTTGACGTCGTCCAGTAGCGCCCGGTGCGAGACAACCTTGCTGTCAACATACATGTGGCCAGTACATTGCCGTTCCTCGACTCGATCCCGGCCTGCTTGGTAGCGCCAAATGGACGCTTCCATCGGATTCCATCCCAATCGAAGAAGGCTGCGAATCACCGACCGTCGACACGGGTCCTCGAATAGCTCGAGCCTGCTCACCCTCACTCATCTGCTGAAATTTCGAAACCAGCGGGCCCCAGACTTCCCGAACCCCATTGCGAATCTCACCATGCACGCGCCAAACGTTGAGCCAACAGTCGATGGTCTGGACGGGGTGCAATACTGCAGGGCACGCATCAGGCGCGCGAAGATCCAGCACCGTCGTGAGGCACCGTCCTTGTGCAGATGATGCACACGACTGGACCAGTCGTCGATGACATCGAGTGAGCTGAGTTCCAAACACTCCGTGGACTTGGTGTCCACAAACACCCGCTGGCAAACCTCCTTGCCGTTAAACTTTTTGATATAGCCCCATATTGACGAGAAACTTTGGCAAATCGACGAATGTTGCTGCTCATAACATTATATGTGTCGTTTCCCTTTTCACTCGCGTGGCCCGTGCTCTGCGAACACATCCGAAATCAATGCCGAACTACGCTGCTTGCAACGCTGGTTTGACTGAGAAACCTGCTTGGCGCACACGGCGCGCCACGTGCTGAGCATCCTGTTTCTGAGTAGACATGACCACGGATTCATCGGCTATCGCCAAAGACCATTTCTTCATCCCTCTACAAGCTGAAATAATACACCGAGCGAGTTCGCCTCTTACTGCTTTGCGTGAGCCTTTGATGGTTTGCAAAACATGGCTTATTCAAAGCCTCTGGTCCATCCGAGGATGGGACGTCGTCACCACCACCATCATAAGATTGGTAATTATTTTTGCGAAGCGGGTTAGGGAAGGGAGGGAAGGAGGGAGGGAGGGAGGAGGAGGAGGAAAGCGTTGAGAAGAAAGGGATGGGGGGAGGGCGGGCGATGAGGAGGACGAGTCCTTGATGTGGAGGGGGCCCCAGGGCAGCGTGTGCTGCCTGTACCTCGGCGCGCATGTCGGTGGAGCGGGCTCGAGAGGAGCCCGACCCCGGCCTCTGCCGCTGCCGACGACGAGGATGACGACACCCCGACACTACACAGATGCAGATCGATCGACGGTGCAAGCATGCACCCGAGCTGAGGTAAAACTCCAGGATTACACAATCCTGCGACGAGCGCGAGAGCAGAGAAAGTTCCCGAACCCTTCCATCAATGCTGATGAGCCCTCCCCCCAAAAAAGACCAGCTTCGTTCGGGGGGGACGAAGGGGGTAGGATAGCAAAGGACACGGTAGAGAATCAGCTCACGTAGCTGGTTCTCCTGGCGCCTCCTGGCGCTGGAGGCGACCACACATCGAGGAATGAGCCCAGCGGCGGGGCGGAAATCAGCTGTTTGCAGCAGATTTCGTAACCCCCCCTTTCCCTATCCCCCCCCCGTTTCGTTCGACCAGCTCGGTTCACAGAGCTACCATCCTTCGGTCCGCAAAGAAGAAGAAGAAGAAGCGTGCACGTAGACTTCCAGAAGCCCGTCCAGATTTGCCGCATTGGCGCTGGGCCCCCCACCTCGGGAGCGGAAAGCGCGCGCGCCCGTGGCGGCGCCAGAAGCGCTACTGGGGGAGCCCAGCGCCGATCCAAGAGAGCCGCGCGGACCTCGGAAAGTGTACAACCGGACCTCGAACAGGAGAACATCCTTCAAGAACACTCGAGGGTACCCTGCGCCAGGATGCACAAGAGGCGTGTTCCGAAGAATATACACTACAACCACCTCCATTTCTCATCCCTCCCCTACCCTCCCCTTCCTCTCATCTTTCCTGGGACAGGGAGAGGGCAAGGGAGGTGGTGGTGGTGAATATTTCTGGGCCCCGTACAAGAACACCCAACAATCACGAAGAACTGTAGGGCGCCCTCCGCGAACCGATCTCGATCTCATACCTCGGTCCGACCGTATCTTTGCCACTTCGCGTTCTTCAAACTGACA
The DNA here is from genome assembly GCA_963575745.1 of Prorocentrum cordatum. Lineage (NCBI taxonomy): Eukaryota > Dinophyceae > Prorocentrales > Prorocentraceae > Prorocentrum > Prorocentrum cordatum. The sequence continues at coordinate 19,676 of CAUYUJ010008513.1, forward strand.
CGCCCCGTGTGCGCGCGCGACGGGGGCGCAGCCATGGAGGCGCGGCAGCCAGGGCCCCCGCAGTCTGAACTTGATCAACTTGCGCGGGTCTATCTGGTCGATGATGCTGTCGGCGTAGTCCTCGAGGCCAAGGGAGGAGCAGAGGAGGCGGAGAAGGATTTGGGGCATCTGAGGACTCTGGAGACCTCCGAGAGGAGGAGGGCAGGAGGACGCCAGCTATGCGCAGCCACGCCGACCCCGGCCAGGCACATGGGCTTAGGACCAGCGGACGGCGTGTCGGGGCGACCTCTGCACTGGTTTCTGACACCGCGCGGTTCGCTGAGCCATGCGAGACTGCGACCTTCCGACGGCGCAGATTGCTCGATGTCGGCCGATTTCAGCCCACTGGCAGCGCTCAACCTTGAGCGCCCGCGCTGAGGTCGCCGCCGCGCCGGCACGAGAAAAAGAATCTGCCGTATGCAACTTTCCTGCCTGGCCAGGGAGGCATGTTGGCGGCGCGCACAAGGGGTCAGGGGGGAGGGAGGAGGGGGGAGGCGTCTTAGAAGGCGGCTGCTTCTTGGAAGGAGCCTGCCTTACATTTACAGGCAAGGCCCGCGCCTTCTAAGAAGCAGGGGTGCTTCTAAGAAGCCTTCCCCCCTCCCCCTACCCCCTCTGCGCGCGGCCGAGCATGGGGGGACGGGGGGGGGCTGAGCGGGTTGGAAGAGGGCGGGGACGGCGAACAAAGGGAGATAGAAAGAGAGAGAGAGAGGGAGAGAGACACCGACATCGGACGCGCGGGTCCGGCCGCCGCGGCTACGAGCGAAACGCAGGGAACCCGCGCTCCTCCATAAGTCGGGAGCCGTGCAAGTGAAACAGGAGCCCGCAGCGCTCTTGGCGTGTGGCCGACGAAAGGGCACACGACAGAGCTCTGGGACCCGGCGGGCGCGCGCGGGGCTTAGACCGCACCCCGCAAGAGAACGGCGGTGGGGGACATCTTCCAAAGAAGACTGGGCCAACCCAGGCAAGAAACTGCTCTGGGGGTTGGGGGTGAAGATGGCGTCCTTGCGGCCCACGCCTGATGTGAGGTGCTGGCGGCGGCCGCGACGGAGGCTACCGGGACGGTGGTGAAGGCTGCCGCAGTACGCTATAGCCCAGACGGACGGCGTCCCAGGCGGCCTGGAAGGAAGCGAGGCGATGTTTGGCGGCGGCGAGGCGATCGAGCCCTATCCGGTTTGGGTGCTCAAGGAAATCTCGAGTGCGGTGGCGCACGGCTCCGGGCCGTCGCGGCCGCAGCAGTGAGCTGCCTGGAGAGGGCACCTCGCCGGTCTACTGAGACCGCGGGGGTCCTGGGGCTCGCCATCGCTCGAACGTCCATTCCCAGTGCACTTTTCGGCTTCGTGCGTGTATTTTTCGCGAGACGAGCCGAGATGCTCCTCGAGGGTATTCGCCAAGAAAAAATGCACACATCCGAGCGATGCTAAGGGGGTTGGCCAGCGGGGAGAGCTTACGGTGGCGTGAAGCCCACGCTGGGGTTCGCCAGTGGGCATCACCACCGCAGCAGGCCCCGCCTCTGCGGCGGGCTGGCTGGTCGCGGTGGCAATGCCATCAGCGTCAGTGGCCACGCACTCCGTGGTTGGGATGACCGGGAGAGGCGTGCTGTGGCAGGGAACAGGCTCTGCTGTAGTGCGGTCCGACCAGACCCGTCGGGGGATCGTCGTCGCTGTCCACGCCGAAGTGGCAGGAAGAGGGAGGTGGAGAAGGAGCGCGGGAGGAGAAAGGGCAGGAGAAAAGAGGAGGAGGAGGAAGCAGAGGAACTGGGGAGGAGGAGCAGGAGGAGGAGGAGAAGAGAGGAGGAGGAGGAGGAGGAGAAGGAGGAGCAGGAGCAGGAGGAGGAGGAAGGCCAGTGTAAGCCAAAACTTCATCAACGATGTTGCAATAAACCCTCCCTCCAAATGCCCACTTCATCCTGTAAAGATTCACTTTTACTGAGGGAAGAACCTCGTAAGACAACCGTCTGAAGATATTCAACAGTTCCAAGCCACCATTCCTGGGACTTCAACGCTGCGAATCAACGTTACTGCTGCGACCTGACGATCCTAAGTCGTACCACAACGCGCAACCCGGCAACCCTAACTTGTGCCCAAATACCGTTTCCGGGACGCCAGTCATAAGAATTCTCAAAACTGTTGTAAGCTTTGAAAACAAATTTGAGCGGCCCAAATTCGGGAACTACATGTTGAAAAAGAACCGCCATCCATACGTGAAGCTTTTTGAAACTTGTAAGACGATTACGCGCGGCGCTAAGGCGATAACGACATGCTGAAAAGTAACCACCCTCCATCCGTACAAGTCTTGCAAGCTTTTAAGACGAATGTGCGCGGCGCTGGTTGAAAAGTTGAAAACCACCCGCCCTGCATCCGTGAAGCTCTTAAGAACTTTGAAAAATCCGCGCTGCGCTCAAGCGAGGGCCACATTTTGAAGACGGCCCGCCCTCCATCCGTGACACTGTTGCAAATTTCAAGCTTGAGGATCATAAATGGTGGAAAATCGCAAGCGAAACGCCCAGTCCGCCCAACCGTCCCGTCCCGGGGTGCGGCAGGCAGGAGTTATTTGTAAGGAGGAGGGATAGAAGAGCAGGAAGAGGAGCAGGAGGGAGAGGAAGAGAAGGGAATGGGGAAAAGGAGAAGGAGGAGATGGGGAGGAGGTGGAGGAGAAGGAAAAGGAGGAGGAGGAGGAGGAGCGGGAGCAGAATGTGCAGCAGGAGGAAGAGCGAGAGAGAGAGGAAGGCTTTGGTGAGGGCGGGCAGATCTCCGAGGCCTCCCGCCGACAGCAGGGAGGGGGGCGAG
>CAUYUJ010008513.1:25000-32500 GCA_963575745.1 Prorocentrum cordatum
TTAGCTCCACCCGAGCACAGCGCCGATGCATCGGCGGTGCATCAGGTTCGCCAGGATAGTGAAATCGGGCTCCAGATCGAGCCGCATCGCATACATCGGCGATGCGGCGTGAACCCCATCTACTCGTGCCCACTTTAGGCGGACTGTGAGGAAGGGGGGCAGGAGCAGAAAATAAACAGGGACCATCGCCACCGAGAGCCCATCGGGGCAGGGATCGCCCTCCCCCCCCACGATGGGTTTTCGGTGGCGGCGGTCCCTGCTTGTCCTCTGAGCAGCAAGGGCATCGCCATACGAAGAGAGCTCCTGGGAGGCCAAGGGCTGCCCCACGACCGGCCAGACACGGCCGCGAGCTGTCGGGCTACCGCTCGAAGACAGCACGAAGTCACGGGGGCTAGGCGGACGGATGGACGCTCGCACACGCGCCGAGGCGCGGCTCCGCTGGGAACGGAGCAGTGGCGCACTGGCGCCGAGCCGCCGAAATACATAAACGAGGTGGACGGCAGACCGGCGTGCGCGGCAGAGCGCCCTGCGGAGGCTATCGGAGCACTGCCCGGGACTTCGGGCGCCCGTCGCGAGCTCACTTTATACGCCTACCAGCTCCGGGCGTCCCTGTTGAGAGGAGGAGGAGGAGGAGGAGGAGGAGGAGGAGGAGGCAGAAGAGGAAGAGGAGGAGGAGGCGGAGGAGGAGGCGGAGGAGGCGGAGAGGAGGCGGAGGAGGAGGAGGCGGAGGGGGAGGAGGAGGCGGAGGAGGAGGCGGAGGAGGCGGAGGAGGAGAAGGAGGCGGAGGAGGAGGAGGAGCCGGAGGAGGCGGAGGTGCTGATGCCACCTGTGCAGCGCCTCGGTGGCCGCCCAGGCGCCCAGGCGCCCAGTGTCTGGGGCATTCGAACTGAAACAGGGGGAATTGCTGGCAGTGCCGCGCGAACGTGAACGCGAGCCTGGGGAGGAAAGGGAGAAGGAGAAGGCCTTCTCAGAGGGCTCGGAAGCCCCCCAGCCTTCTAAGAAGTCTTCTAAGCCTTCCCCGAAGGCACAGCAAGCTCTTCAGAATGCCGGCGCGCTTCTGAGAAGCCCCGCCGCCTTCTGAGAAGACCCTCTCCTTCCCGCTTCTCCCTCTCGCTCGCCGCCGAAAAACGGTATCAACGTAAACTGTCGGAGCTTCGCTTGGATATTCGGCACGAACGAACTTGGTACGGAAAGAATGGGTACAATGCCCAAAAGCAGCTGCTGTGTTCATTTTGAACAGGACTCGATGTCCGCGCCGCCGCGGCCTGTCCATTTGAGACAGAAAGCCGCCTGCCCAACAGCGGCCGCTGTTGATTTGGGACAATTTGTTGTTGGGCATTGTACCCATTTTTCCGTACCCATTCCAGGCGTCCAAAGATTGAGCATCGTTTGACCGATCCCCATCCCCAGCGGCTGGCCTGGGCCCCACTGGCCGATTTACCCCCCTAGATGGGGATATAGGCCGTTCCTTCGGGTTTCGAGGGGTGTATCCCCAACTGGGGTGGTAATTTGGTGGGGGTCTGGAAGGGGATGAGGACGCGGACGGGGGTCGGATAAACGATACTGAGATGTCTTGGATCCTCGCTGGACCCCCCCCCCCTCCGGCGGCGGGCGGAGCGGCGCAGTGCGGCGGAGCGCCAGACGGCGCCGCCGGGGAGGCCCGGCACCGGTCCCGAGAGATCCGCGCGGAGCTCTGAGTCTGAGAGTTTAGCGCTTGTGCGGTTTTCTTCCTCGAGGGGATAGAAGAAGAAAAAAACGCCAGAAACATAAACCGACGGCGCTCCGCGCGGATTTCTTGCATCTGCGCTGGGCCCCCCTCCCTGGCGCGCGGAGCGCGCCAGGGGCGCCGCCGGGGGAGGGATTAGATGCAAAGGGCTGCGAGCAGGGAGGGCGCGGCTTGCACCAGAGTCTCGTCCAAATCCAACACGAGCGTGTAGAATGTGGAGCTGCTCGCGCTGCTTCTCCTGCTTGGGCGGGCAAGTGAGTACCACCCCGTCGAAGCCGCTCTGCCCCCGCTTCTTCCCAACGGCAACGCAAATTGCCAAAAGCATCGACGTCGCCCGGCTGTTATCATCACCTCGCCATCTCAACACGTACACAAACACAATCATCATACCCATTGCCACCATCGTCAACATCATCATCATCATCATCATCAGCAGCAGCAGCAGCCACATCCCCGTCACGATCATCACCATCACCAAAAATACCGCCATCGTCGTCACCATCATCATCATCATCATCATCATCATCATCATCATCATCATCATCATCACCATCATCATCATCATCATCATCATCATCATCATCAGCATCAGCATCAGCATCAGCATCATCATCATCATCATCATCATCATCATCATCATCATCATCATCATCATCATCATCATCATCATCATCATCATCATCATCATCATCATCATCATCATCCATCGTCATCATCATCAGCAGCAGCATCATCATCAGCATCATCATCGTCATCATCGTCAGCATCATCATCATCATCATCAGCATCATCATCACTAGCATCATCATCATGATCATAACCACCACCAACACCATCAGAATCAACAACAATATAATCACATCGTCCGAAAGATCATCACCACCGGCATCAGCATCGTACCCAGCATCAGCATCAGCATCCTCATCATCATCAGTATCATCATCACCATCAGCATCATCACCATCATCAGCATCATCATCAGCATCATCAGCATCAACAGCAGCATTAGCATCAGCATCATCATTATAATCAGCATCGGCATCGTCATCGTCATCGCCATCATCATCATCATCAGCAGCAGCAGCAGCAGCAGCATCAGCAACATCCTCATCATCAGCAGCAGCAGCATCATCATCGCCATCAGCATCGGCGTCATCATCCCATCAGCATCACCATTCTCCACGTCCTAATCTAAACCATCGTCCTCCACATGTTCCTCATCAGTTGCCCCCTCAGCATCATCATCATGAGCATCATCATCAGCACCACAATCATCATCATCAGCATCATCACCACCATCCTCATCATCACGGTCAGCATCAGCATCATCATCATCCCAAGCATCATCATTATCATCATCAGCACTACTGTGATCATCCGCATCATAAAATCCTCATCATCAGCGTCATCAGTATCGTCTTCATCATGATCATCATCGGTACCAGCAGCAGCATCATCATCAGTATCCATGACTCTCCTGGTGATCCATCCCTCCTCACGACCAACATGTCAGTAGGGCCGACAGGGCGAGTTTTCTGCACAACGAAAGAGATCAGGAACATTGAAGGCTACAACGATTACCCGTTCGTATGGCGGTATATTTTCGTATGGAGATACAAAGCGAAAAAAGTTGGAGGAGGAGGAGGAGGAGGAGGAGAGCACGATCACTGCTAGCCTGGACACCCAACATGGCAACCAATTTGAAGCAGAGGTTGCGTTGGCCAAGCGCCGAACCTCACGAGAACCTCTGCTTTAAACCCTGCCACATGCCAGCGTCACGAAGCCCAAGCTTGTCTAAGATTCACAGGAGGATGGAGTGGAAAGAGGAGGAGGGAGAAGCGGGGGAGAGGGAGAGCTGCGGATGCGGTGCACAATAAAAGCTAAAATTGTCACAGGCCTGACTAAAGCTACGAAACTTGTTGACATAGAGCCTGAGCTGTCGCAGGGTCTATGCCCACGGTGCGAGGTCGAACTCACAGGACAAGGCGGGTCGCGTTCAAGAAAAAACCGTCGCACATGTACCTCTACCGTTCCACGTATGGAGGGAGGGTGGTTCTCGGAATGCGGCTCCCGCCTTAATATCACGTACATTCGTCCTTGACGCCTCCAACAACTAAACGGATGCAGGGCGGGTCGTTTCCATAATTAATATGGTGCTAGCCTGAGCGCCGCGCAAGTTCGATTCAAATGCCTCCAAAAGCATACGGTTGGCGGGCGGTTGCGCTTTCAACGTGTGGCTCTCGGCTGAAGCTGACATGACGTACGCACCGGAAGCTTGGCACCGTCAGTAACTACACAGATGGGGGGCGCGCCTTTTTCAAAATGTTAGCCAGCGTGAAACCCCAAACAATGAGGTACTGCGCTGTGGAGGTAAAAGCTACGCGGAGCAAGCTATGTGATGCTAGCTATGTTGTGTGAGCTACGTGATGCGAGTTACGTGGTGCAAACTAAACTGTGGAAGCGATGTGCGTGAGCTACGTTGTATAAACCATGTGAGGTGAGCTATGTGGTGTGATTTGTGGTGGAAGCTACGCGGTGTAAGCGATGCGGTGTGAGCCGTGTTGTGTGGACTGTGTTACCCACCTGGGCACGGGGCGCCCACGAGGCGCCCACGGGCGAGCACCAGGCGAAACCTCGGCGAACACACCCATGGCACGGGGCGACCCCGAGCGCCTACGAGGCGCCCGTGGGCGGGCATCAGGCAAAACCTCCACGGACCCATCCAGGTCGCCAGAGAGCGCCCGCGAGCGCCCGCGAGGCGCCCACTGGCGGGCACCAGGCGAAACCGCCACGGACCCGCCCAGGGCACCGGGCACCCACGAGCGCCCACGCGGCGCCCACGGGCGGACACCCAGCAAAAACCTCGGCGGGCCCGCAAAGCGCATGTGGCGCCCACGAGCGCCTACGAGGCGCCCACGAGCGAGCACCACCAAGATCGTGTTCTCGCTCCGGTGCCACACACACATCAGGAGTGAATGGGCCGAACGGTCTTACACTGTCCGCGACCCACCCGCGACCCGCCACCGACCGATACGCGACCCGCCCGCGACCCACCCGCGACCCACCCCGTACCCGCCCGCGACCAACCCACGATGCTTTGACAAACAAAAAGTTGGCGCCGGGTGCAATGTGTACAGTTTTGTTCCGTACCAACAGCAAGGATGAATGAGCGACCCCGGCCCCCAAGCCACAGCATAATACGAAGCAGCGAATCGCGGCCGCCAACTCGCACGTGCCCGCGCGCAGTATTCAAATGGGCCCTGAAACGAAGCTGCACGAGAGATACCACGAAACAACAGGAAGAGAAAGGGAAGAAAGCAGAAAGAGACAGAGAGAGAGAGAGAATGTAAAGTATCGGTGCTTGCGGCGGGCTTTTTCTAATTTTTTTTCGACCCTCGCAGACTGCTGAACACATCCCTCCTCGCCCCCTCACTCTTATCCGCAACTGCGGGTGCGGTGGTATCCTCCGAACGTCTACCTCTACCAGCTACACGGATCGAGGGCTATCCCATGCCAAACTCATCCGGTCAAACCTGCAAACTTGCAGAAACCTCCAGAACATGTCAAAACCATACAGGAACCTCCGAAGCCTCTAGAAACCTTCCAACACTTGCGAAAACTGCTGGGAACCACGAAAAATCCCCGCCCTCTCATCTAGACCGCCAGAGAGCTTCCGGACCCCGCGGAAACCTCCGAATACACTCCAGCACTTCGCTGGTTCTTCATCATGAGTCGTTGTTGCACGGTGCGGGGGCCCGACACTGGCAACGCGGGAGGTATGGGGCCTCCACAAGCCGACCGAAGACCCCCGAAGCCCCCCTCCTGCAGGAGCTGTCGGGGGGGCTCCTCGGCAGGAACGTGTCGCTGTCCAGGTCCGCGATCACCGGCGCGTGGGGCTCGAACAGCACGGCCGCCCCGCCCTCGGCGAAGCGGCCTTTGCCTCCCAGCCGCACCCTCCCTCAAGGAAGAGGGCCCTAAGCATCCAGCGTCTCGGAAAAATCGAGACGGTAGTCTTTTCTCTATGTTCGGTTTCTGGAGGCCAGTTCTGGGCCCCGGGACTGTTGAAAATTAGTCCGGTCAAGGACCCAGCCATACGCAGTTGTGAATACCCTCTGTGGCCACGGCTTCCTGCCAGAGCCCGACATGCTCAGGGACACGTTCGTGGCCGTCTTCGCGGGCGCCGACGGCAACGAGGACGGCGTACCCCTGACCGAGGAGGAGAAGCAGGAGAGGGCTCTGAGGCCACGATCCTCCTGAGGGGTGTGCCGAAATAGCCCGAGGCCGCCATGCGAACCCTGCCACTGGCGCCTTCGGTGGAGCTATGGGGCCACGATCCTCGTGAGGGGCGTGCCGAAATGGCCCGAGGCCGCCATGCGAACCCTGCCACTAACACCTTCGGTAGAGCTTCCTATGGGGCCACGATCCTCGTGAGGGGTGTGCCGAAATGGCCCGAGGCCGCCATGCGAACCCTGCCACTGGCGCCTTCGGTGGAGCTCCCCCTTGGGCCACCATCATCGTGAGCGGTGTGCCAAAATAGCCCAAGGCCGCCATGCGAACCCTGCCATTGGCGCCTTCGGTGGAGACCCCATATGGGGTCACGATCCTCGTGAGGGGTGTGCCGAAATGGCCCGAGGCCGCCATGCGAACCCTGCCACTGGCGCCTTCGGTGGAGCTATGGGGCCACGATCCTCGTGAGGGGTGTGCCGAAATGGCCCGAGGCCGCCATGCGAACCCTGCCACCAGCGCCTTCGGTGGAGCTTCCTATGGGGCCACGATCCTCGTGAGGGGTGTGCCGAAATGGCCCGAGGCCGCCATGCGAACCCTGCCACTGGCGCCTTCGGTGGAGCTCCCTATGGGGCCACGATCCTCGTGAGGGGTGTGCCGAAATGGCCCGAGGCCGCCATGCGAACCCTGCCACTGGCGCCTTCGGTGGAGCTCCCTATGGGGCCACGATCCTCGTGAGGGGTGTGCCGAAATGGCCCGAGGCCGCCATGCGAACCCTGCCACTGGCGCCTTCGGTGGAGCTCCCTATGGGGCCACGATCCTCGTGAGGGGTGTGCCGAAATGGCCCGAGGCCGCCATGCGAACCCTGCCACTGGGGCCTTCGGTGGAGCTCCCTATGGGGCCACGATCCTCGTGAGGGGTGTGCCGAAATGGCCCGAGGCCGCCATGCGAACCCTGCCACTGGCGCCTTCGGTGGAGCTCCCTATGGGGCCACGATCCTCGTGAGGGGTGTGCCGAAATGGCCCGAGGCCGCCATGCGAACCCTGCCACTGGCGCCTTCGGTGGAGCTCCCTATGGGGCCACGATCCTCGTGAGGCGACTCGTGAAGGGTGTGCCGAAATGGCCCGAGGCCGCCATGCGAACCCTGCCACTGGCGCCTTCGGTGGAGCTCCCTATGGGGCCACGATCCTCGTGAGGCGACTCGTGAAGGGTGTTCCGAAGTGGCCCGAGGCCGCCATGCGAACCCTGCCACTGGCGCCTTCGGTGGAGCTCCCTATGGGGCCACGATCCTCGTGAGGCGACTCGTGAGGGGTGTGCCGAAGTGGCCCGAGGCCGCCATGCGAACCCTGCCACTGGCGCCTTCAGTGGAGCTCCCTATGGGGCCACGATCCTCGTGAGGCGACTCGTGAAGGGTGTGCCGATATGGCCCGAGGCCGCCATGCGAACCCTGCCACTGGCGCCTTCGGTGGAGCACCCTATGGGGCCACGATCCTCGTGAGGGGCGTGCCGAAATGGCCCGAGGCCGCCGTGCGAACCCTGCCACTGGCGCC
>CAUYUJ010008513.1:45000-65000 GCA_963575745.1 Prorocentrum cordatum
TGGTCACAAGCGAGCGAAGGCCCGAGCAGGGTCGAGAGATGTGCGAGGGGTGGCGACCGAAAAGCGCGTCGCGCGTCGCGCCCCGGAGAAAAAAACCAATCATAATCTTTTTAGGACTATAGGGCTATAGGGCTATAGGGCTATAGGGCTAAAGGGCTATAGGGCTATAGGGCAATTAGGGCCATTAGGGCTATTAGGGCTATCGGGCCATAGGGCTATAGGGCTATAGGGCTGTAAGGCTACAAGGCTATAGGGCTATAGGGCTATAAGGCTACCGGGCACCTGGGCACCCGGGCACCTGGGCACAAGGGCGTGCCACCGAAATCGGCGCCACAGCTAACCTAACCAAATGAATCCGCTAGGACCCCTACAGAGGCAAGCTATGATTTGGGAAAAATAGAAGCCCTGCTACACAGGTCAGAACTTCTCCTAAGTTAAACAGCGCTGTTGCTGCCTGTGTCCCCAAAGTCTGGCAGCATGGCAGAACAGCACTCGTGCTGTCTGCCTGTAACCCCTGTATGAAAGAAAATGGCGGAGCAAGAGGAAACGGATAGCGATACGATTAGAAAGAATGAAACCACGGAGGGTCGACAAAGGGAGGAGACGAGGAGAGAGAGGAGAGGGGGAGGAGAAACCAACCACACCACCACCGACCACCACATGGGTCCTGGAGTTCTTGAAGCATTTTGGAGTGATTGTGGATTTCGAACTTGGCAACATCCCGCTCAAGTCTCTCGGTCACCAGGTGCTTTTGCTTGAACGTTCGGGGTGCGGGCAACTCTTGATAGATTTCGTACCTGATGCAGAAGGGAAGAAAGGCATCACGGGCAATTCCCCCGTGTCTCGTGCAGATCCAAAACTATCTTGGGCTCAAGGCGATCCTTCAAATATGACGCCGGCTCAGAGCCGAGATCCTTAGCGATTTCCATAATCAGATACCATCATTGGATGGGCGAGGCTTGCCTGGCTCCTCACCACCGCCTACGGCCTCGGTTGCAAGGACGACTCCTTCAAGCGCGAGGGGCGGCTGCTGCGGAGTTCCAGGTACGACGACCGCGGGCTGCAGCTGCATGGGAGGAAGAAGCCACCAGTGTCAAGGACAACTACCTCTGGATCAGCCGCCACTGCTGAAGCTGAGGATCAAGGAGGAGCTCGACCACAAGGGATACCGCAACATCAGTTGCAAGTGTTGCGGCGATCCTGGGAGACGCAGAATAGGCTGCAGCTGCGTCGGAGGCAAGAGTCATAGTGCCGGAAGACCCTCGATCGGACGTCGAGCTCGGGTCTGCAGTCTACGGGATATCCCACGAAGAAGCAGGAACAGATCCCCCAAACACCACCAGCGAGTCCTAAGGCTTCGACGGGAATGAGACGGAATTTGAGGGCGAGTTCAAGCTCACGGTCGCCACCGAGAAGAAGTGTGCCGCCGAGGCCGAAGCCAGAGGCGAGGAAGGCGCCACCACCGAAGGAGGTGAAGGAAGAGGAGGTCGAAACAGTATCGGAGACCCCAAATCTTGAGGAGGTGATGAAGACCGTGAGGAGGTTCCCAGACTGGAACACGGCAGAGGAGACTCTCACGAAACACCTCAAGAAGGTAACGCAAGAGAATCGGGCGGCAAAGGATGTTCCAGTGGACCCAGGTCAGGGAGCTGGCGGGCGAAATCTTCGGCCTGGAGAACCGGCTCACCTGGCCGAAGAGATCTCGGAGAGCGAGGCGAAGGAGCTCTAAGGGAGGCCGATCGGATCCGCGATGCGAGTGGCGAGATCAGCTTCACGAGGGAGCTGAATGGCAAGCAGCTGTATGCTTTGATGATATCATCCTCACAGGAGACTCGACTTCGATACGAGTATCTGGCGAGTTTCGAAGTGGAGGAGTCTGGAGGGCCATGAGGGGGCTCGCGCATTGGCGCGGGGGGCATGCGGAAGTTGGGCGGTCACAGGGGGAGCTTCGATGGACGTGGGGGACTTCGACCGAGGTCTGGATCGTTGAGAGGGGCGATACTGACACGGGGGAAGCGGGAGTGGCATGGGGGAAGTTGGATGGCCGTGAGGAACGTTGGGCCGACGTGAAGAAGTTGGCAAAGGCCCTACCAAAGTCCGCAGCCTTCAACCACTCCCAAGCGCCCTGCGCCCGCGGTGGCCCTGGGCCATAGCCCGCTTGCGGCCCGAGGACGCCATCGGTTCAAAGCTGGGGTGACCGCCGCAGGCTTGTCGGGGGCAAAAAGTGCTTGCGGGGGAAAATCTCAACCTGAGAGGGGGGCGCCCCCGGGCCTCCCGCGCATCGCGCGCCAATATACAATGTACAGGGCCACGAGTTTCTTCGATGCCCCCAACACCCCGCCAGGATCATCGAAGCATCCGCAAACCTCGCTGCTCCAGGGCGGCAGGGATACTGGGATACTTTGAAATCGAGCTGGTCGGAGCATGCCTGGGTGGTGCTAATGGGCGTGGCTCAGGGCGCTCGGAGGCGCGCGTCGGAATTTGGGGCCACGGGGGCACACGGAGCCCAAGAGCACCACAACATACCAGCAACGTCAACCGGCCCAACACACAATGCCCTGCAGGGGGCCTGTCCGGCTAAGGCTGGGGGGTTCGGGGGCCCGTCCGGCTAGCTCGGAGGGGTCTGGGGCCCGTCCGTGGGAGGTCGGGTACCCGTCTGGTCCACGGGGGGTCCTTGGGGCCTTGCGGCTAAGGACAGGGAGCTGCACGGCGCGTCTGGACGAAGCTGGGGAGCGCAGGGGCCCGCAGCTAGGGCGTCTGGCCGAGTGGCTCAGAGAGAGAGAGACAGGGAGAGAAAGAGAAAGTGAGAAAGAGAGAGAGAGAGATAATGAAAACAACAACACAAAAAGGTGTCACGGACAAGTTCCCGAAAAGATATCAATTGTCATGCTCCCCCAAAAGCCATCCACTTGCTGAAAAAAAACCTCCAAGCTCATCGTACCTCCCGTGATCAACGAAACCGTGTTATGCAAATGGTGTCTTTTACAAGTTCAATCCTTTTATCGGGCACATCCAATCCACAAGACGTTCCCCGCGCAAATCGCCCCCAGCCCCAACCCGCTCCACTTCATTTTCGCCGAATGCCCGCGCCATCCAAACCGTCCCCTGGGCCGCATCGCCTTTCCAAGTCATCCAGCCAATCATCCACGCGCCGCGCTTAAATTTCCGCATAAACCAGGCTCCCCTTCCCAGCTGTGCATGTGAACTCTTCGATGTCTTTCCCAACTTCCTTGCACTTCCCCCGCGCCCCCCCCAACTTCCTCATGTGCATCCCAACTTTCCCGTGTTATTTCCAACTTCCCCATGGTGTTCCCAACTTCCGCCCCGTCTCCCCCATGCGAAATCATTCTTCCTCATGGTCGCCAGAGCTCCCCCGCGCGCTCGCCACATTCCACAGGCCCGCACATCCTGCTACACCCCGACGCGCACCCCAACATCCTTGCCATCGTAAACCAATGTCCCTCATCACCTTTCACATTTCGTTTGCACTGTTGGCATTAACAATGCTTCATGGGAGGTGGATTCGATCAATGTATGCTCTCCTCGGGAGGGTCATGGATCATCTTCCTCCCGCAACGAGACCGCCCGAACGTTCGAGCCAATCGTTCCGCCTCTATTGAAATCCGCTGCCCTTCATGAGGGCGATCCTCCTGGACGCACGCGGCAAAGCAGCCAACCGCACTGCAATGAGGAGGGCAGAGTGGCTGGGGGTCATGGAGTATGAGAAGCAAGCTGCATTCGAGGCACAGGAGCTTATACACGAAGGACGTCTGGATATCCTGGAAGTTTGTGCGCCACCAGGGTCCGCTCTCGGCCAGGAAATCGAGAAGACGGGTGGCCGCGCGATGAGGCTTGGCAAGCACAACGAGTACGATCTCGCGACGAACAGGGGTTTCAGACGTGCCATCGAGACTCTATCGATGGAGCGGCCACGCAGGGTAATGATTTCGCCATCATGCACGGCGAGATCGATCATCCAGAACGCCAACCAAAATACGCCCGAGCAGCAGGAGCGTCTGGAGGCCAGGAGGGGGAGGAACAACAAGTTGACCAAAGCGTGCGTGCTGCTGGCGCACCAGGCACTACACCAAGGCTTGGAAGTGGATTTCGAGCAACCGCTGACTGAGGTGCGGCACCTGGAGCTTGCCGTGTCTCAGGAAGCTTCGAGAGCAGCTCTGTACTGTGCGGGTGGATGGCTGCGCGCACGGGCTACGATATCCCAAGACAGGAGAGCTGATCAAGAAGGAATGGCTGTCTGCTACGTCAGACCCTCACTTCAACGTAACGGTCGGTCACACTTGCTCGAACAAGAAGGGCAGCTTGCACAATCACTACCACGAAGAGATCCAGGGGATGGTGACGGAGTTCACAGCAGCCCATCCCAAGATGATGTGCAAGAAGTGGGCCAGCGCCACCATGAAGCAGCCAGATTGGTCAGCACGTCGCCCGTGGGCCGGAGGCGACGTCAACATCACCGACGCCAAGCCCGTCTACACCGCAAAGGGAAGGATGGTGGGGAAGCAGCCCCCGCCGAAGGTGCTACGTCCGACTGACACCGAGGAGGCGGACATCGACATCGACCCGAAGGGCGGGTTCGAGCGCTGGGAGCGCGCGGACGACAATGTCACGACGTACCAAGGACAGGCCCTGACGGGCCGGAGCTGCTAGAAGTGGTGCGGCGCCTTACGTGGGACCTCGACGCCAACCAGCTAGTCGGGGATGAACTGGGCAAGGCGCTGCTCGCAGGCGACGAGATCTACGCGCCGCTGCCCGACGACGCGAGGCGGATCCGGACCCGGCAGTGCAACAAGCGCCACGACGACAAGCAACCAGCGGAACCACCTAGCAGAGACTCAAGGGCAGCAAGCCAGGCTCAGACCGTCCTCTGCGCCTGTCCTTGCTGTCGGGTGTCTTCCTGATCTTCTGCGCGTTTGAATTCTATCCTGAGCGGTCTCCGCTCTCACATTTACTTGCAACTTTCAGCGACGGATGTCTCGGCTCGAACAACGACGAATGGCGCAGCGAAGTGTGCTAAGCATTGTGACTTGCAGAGTTCCGTGAACCAATAGGGACTTGAACGTATACTGCGCTTTCGGGATATCCTTGAAAGCACGCCTGCTCCGGCCGCGGTTGCGTGCTCCCGCGGGCGGTTTGAGATGCGCTGCCAGACGTGCCACGTTCAGTCAATCAGTCAGTCAGCCAATCAGTCACTCACCAGCGGGCACGGAATTTCACCCGGCTCTGCCCGGAATCAAATGCACCGCAAGAGCACCGCAATTCTAGGCCACAGCAACAGGCAAGGTCCAGCGCGAGAGAAGCTTGGTAGATCCTCCAACGCCCATGGCGTCCATTTCCAGAGTAGGTATCTGCGCGAGCATCAGACCGTTGGTATATCCTAGACAGTTCACCAGCTCCTCGAACTGATCTTTACAACATACTCCATGCTGAGCTCCAGCATCCACCGAACCGAAACCATCTGAACCTGAAGTCCAATCAAAACCTGATCTCCAGTGTCGGCTGCAATAGAGATTGGAAAAATAAAAGAACTGACGCCTGACAAGATCGTAGGTCCTCGTTGGCAATCGTCGCGCAGAGCATGATCTGCTTCAAGGGGAACTGCTTGGAAGCCGCCGATGCCTGCTTGTCGCTTGCGTCCTCGCTCGTCTGGCTCGTTCGCACAGTCCCGAGCCCAATGCCCCATCTTCCCGCATCGGGCACATTTCGAGCGACTCATCACTCATCAACGTACTTTTGGTCCACCACATCGGTCGGACATGTCCAGTCCGTTTCCCTCGACGCTTTCCCTTTCGAGCGCCCTTTATGGGGGGGCTGTTTGAAAAAGCTTCGTCCAAGCTTCCGTTTGTGCAAGTACTGTCGTACCTGACTGCAGTGAGCGTGGACGGCGACGGCCTCGTCCTCCGCTAGAACCACGTCGTCGGGCATGTCCCCTGCTACGAAGAGTGCGTTTTCGTCGTCTTCCACCTATTTTAGAGCCTCAGTCAAGATCTCGTCTTCCTCATGGGACTCGGGCAAGATAAACAAAGACTGTTCCATGAGAACCCATTGAAAGTCGTCGCGATCCGGCCCCTGGCCCTCGCATCAGTCGCCATCTCCATGATATCCGACAAAATGCGAGGAGGAACTCATGCAATGAATACGATGGCCGCCTCTGCCAGGATGTAGCGGTCGTTCAAGCTCCCGAAGCTTATCGCACACCATATCAAAGTCGCAGGATCCATCCGTCCAGTGCTCAACCGCATCCCAAGCAGCGCCGTTTAGTTTGGATTCTCTAGGGAGAACGCACCCTTTTCAAGTCTTCTGGCAAGGTCATGCGCTTCTCGATTTCACGGAAAAGCACGCGCCTACGCGCAATATAGTTGACCAGGGGCTCGTCTCGCTTACGCTTGGCGTCATCTGAATAGAAAAGTTGTTCAAAAGCCTTCGGCATCCTGCGGCCTTGGCATACGGCAAAAGCCTTCTTAATATGTTTGAACACGACCTGCCCGCCGTCTTCTGAAGACAACTGGTCCTCGGTGACTTCGTTAATGATGATATCGAGGGCGTCTTTGGCATAGCGGTAGATGAGGTATCCGCGTTGTGATTTCAGAGTTGTGGTAGTAGCGAGCCACATTTGCAGCTCCTTCATAAAAGGCTCTAAAAGACGATAAGGACCTTTTCCATCCCAGGTGGGAGGCAAGTCGTCTGGTATCTTTTGGGCCTCCGACTGTTCAGGAAATTGCCCCCTCTGGCGATCATAAGATTCGGCAATGGTACCTCCCCATTATGTCGGAGCGAAAACTAAAAGGCATCGCCTGTCCTCGCAGAGGCGTCTTCTGCCGATCTGGTGCAGCCGGTGAACCATGGCCCTGCGCAGTCCAACCTGATGAGGATAGTTGCGTATTGGGTTGTCTCCGCCCAAGGCTGTGAGAACCAGCGGGCCCAGTCCTGATCTGACGAACCCACGTCGTCATCACCTTCCCGAAAAACGTCTTCTCGTCCTCTGGCTCCTGCCCGCGGAACCTGCTATGGTTGTAACCAAAGATATTCTGGAAGTTCATATCCTTGAGCCTCAGCGTCGTCTGGAGAATCCATGGCGGCGCTCGGTGCAACAGGGTAGGGAGCGGGAAGGAAGGAATAAGAGTAAAGAGTACGTCGTCCGAGAATCGAATGACAGGGGAGTCGTCCTGACTCTCCTCGTGGATCTCACCACAGGCTCCGCTGCCACTGTGGAACGAGCGGGAGCAACGGCATAGAATACAGAAAGAAACGAACGAAATACCATTGGGGGAAACCGTGTTGTGAGAGAGCACGTTCTCTTTCCTTTTATGGGGGCCATGG
Organism: Prorocentrum cordatum; assembly: GCA_963575745.1. Lineage (NCBI taxonomy): Eukaryota > Dinophyceae > Prorocentrales > Prorocentraceae > Prorocentrum > Prorocentrum cordatum. The sequence goes on from CAUYUJ010008513.1 coordinate 52,339, forward strand.
CGCGCCCAGCGCATGCGCGCCGATATGACTCAAGGGCCCTTGCGAGCCCATATAGCGACGCACAAGGGAGTTCAGAGAGAGGCGCAGGAGAAGGAGAGGCTGACGTGGGCCTGGCAACCACACGGTCGGACGGGACACGAAGGAAATGGGGGGGGTCGGACGGGCCGCCGGGACGCGGGCGGGCGGGGCGTGCGGGCGGGGCGGGCGGGCGGGAGGCACAGGTGGGGCGCCGCCGTCGTTTGCCAGCGCGAGACGGGGGGGGTCCGGAACCTCCCCTCCCACCTGAGGGGGGGGCGGGGGGGGGGAATTCGTAACGCCCCCTCCCCAGCTTGCCCGAAGGGGGGGCCTACGAGCCCCCTCTGCCGAAGCCGAAGCGCATGTGAGAGGTGCTCCTTCGAAATGTGTGTGGCGAAAAATCCGATCGATCCGTGGAAGGTCTCCTGGGCCCCGGGTCCGGGACGAAGCAAGAACGCCCCGCGTGATTTGAAGACGACGCTCGGATGTCATCGACGCGGCGGCGGCGGCGGTCCCCCGTCTTCCTCCCCCTCATCCTCCTCCTACTCCTCCTCTTCCTCCTCATCATCATCATACTTCCCCTCTTTTTCCTCCTCCTCCTCCTCCTCCTCCTCATCATCATCATCATCATCATCATCATCATCATCATCATCAGCAGCAGCAGCAGCAGCAGCATTAGCATCAGCATCAGCATCATCATCATCATCATCATCATCATCATCATCATCATCATCATCATCATCATCATCATCATCATCATCATCATCATCATCGTCGTCATCATCATCATCATCATCAGCATCATCATCAGCAGGAGCAGCCTCGTCATCGTCATCATCATCCTCCTCTTCCTTCTCCTCCTCCTCCTCCTCCTCATCATCATCATCATCATCATCATCATCATCATCATCATCATCATCATCATTATCATAATCGTCATCATCATCGGCAGCATCATCATGATCATCATCATCCTCATCCTCATCATTATCCTCATCCTCCCCTTTTGTTACTAGCCATAATATCGCATTCGTTTAATAGTATTGCCTAGATTCGTATGCCTTATTTGTACTCGCAATCATAGCATGAGCTTGTTAACCAAAACATTGATATGCATAGTATTACCGCTACTAGTCGCATCAATGGTATCATTCGTAGTGTATGATTGATAATTGTTGACGGTTCGTATAGCAACGCGTGCTACTATTCTTAGTGTGTTGTTCCCTTCCTGCTCCTCCTGCTCCTCCTCTCCATCCTCCTCACCTCTTCACGCGTACGAGGCCAACCCCGGCCAATTGCTCACGCCGCCCGAGCCTGGCTCCGAGGGGCCGAGACCGAGGAGCGAACGTCCAGCCTCGAACCTCGAGCCTCGAGCTTCGAACCTCAGATCCTCGATCACATACTGTCCCTATCCTCCTCCAGATTGTCTTTCCTGACCAGTGTTCCGAGCCTCGCCTGGCCGTGGCGGCGAGACCCTCCAGGAACGCCCAGAAACCGCAGAGACGAGGACACCGTCGTCGTCCTCGCATCGAACCTCGATCCTCGGATCCTCGAGCTTCGAACCTCGATCCTCGGATCCTCGGATCCTCGTGCGGCGGCGTCGACCCTCGGGTCCTCGGATCCTCGGGCTCCGCTCCTCGGACCACCGGACCCTCGAGCAGCGGCCGGCGGCGGGGCGCGAGCCGCACAGGCGGCGCCTGTCGCGCACGGCGCGGAGCACGTCGCCCGCGCCGCCCGCCGCGAGGGGCTGCAGCAGCCCCGTGATCGCCTGCGAAGGAGGGAGGCACTTACTGTGGACGGATCTCTCAAGCTCTCCGCCGCCTCTGGCGATGGGCGTTGCGAGCAGGAACACAGAAAAGCCACAGGAAAGCGCGGCATTGACAGTGTAGCTCCGCACAGGTGACACATGCTGACGAGCAAGAACACAGCAAAGCCCCAGGAGAGCGAGGCATTGACAGTGCAGCTCAACATTGACACGGTGGCGGCCGGGGAACGGAAAAGGAAGGAAAAGGAGGGAACGTGGGACGTGGAACGTGGGAGCCCGCGAAACGATCCCATGATGCGATCAGTGCCGGGGGCGTGTAAGGCGCGAAGCCGCTTGCACGCCAGGAGGAGGAAAGGCCAGCGACGGAGACGAACCCTCGAACCACCGCATCTCGCGGGCGATGTCCGAGTCATCCGAGTCGATGGCATCGGGAAAGCCCGAAAACTTGTTCCAGAAGGACGACTCGGCCTGAGACATAAGAGGGAGGAGGGAGTGGAAGGCGTGTTTTTCCAGCAACCGCCTTCGACCCTCCCTCGAGGAGGACCTGTGTCGAAGACCCGATTGGTTCACCCGTCGTCTGATGGTCAAGCGGAGCTCTCTGAATCCGCGTGAAGGTCGTACGTCTGACCATCCCCATGCTTCAAGCACGCAGGGAGCTGCCGGTCCTGGCCGCATGGCTCCGCCAGCACGGGCCCTGCAGTTTCGACCGACCGCTGGCTAGGGCCAAGCGTCACCGGAGGGAACCTCCCTCGACGCAGCGCCCAACCCCGTCAGGGCCCCGACAAGCCGGCACACACGCGTCAGCATGTGACCCCGATACGAGACCACCACAAAGGCCCAACCAGCCCTCGAGGACTTTTTGATCTCAGCATGGTAACAGCTCCCATCCATGAAAATGTGGCCCCTGAACGTTCGGAGGTCAGGCTGGGGCAACACCAAACCAGACGACCCGAAACCTTCCTGAAGACTCGGCGCCACTGCGCGAAACACGAACCACAGCGTAGCAAGGCCGAGCGAGGAGGAGGAAACGTCTTGATTCGCACGACCGAACAGGGGGGGAGAAAGGGAGGGGAGGGAAGAGGAAGTTGAGGCAAGCTACGTGCGCTCGCGCCAGATCTGACATCCCATCCCTCCCTCCTATCCCTTCCCATTGCACTGATCTGTCTCTCTATCCACGGACGCGTGTCATACCCGACCTGGAACTTCCAAAAAGACCCCATCGTGATATGCGCAACCGGAAAGGGGAGCTGCGTACATGGGACGAGGAGGACGACGGCGACGACGACGAGGTGGCCGGCGAGAAGGAGCATGAGCAGGAGGAACAGAAGGAGGATGAGGAAAGACTGGAGTTGCGGGTGTTAGGGGTGAAAGGTGGAAGACATGGCGGACATGGTAACATGAGAGATAGCCAAGCGCAAGCCTCTTTTTTCAATCTCAAACATACCGCGTGCACGCTGTAAGCCTGAATTGCAGCGGGTGCAACGCGTGCTCCTGTTCAGGTCGTGCCCGACACGCTAGCGAAGCGTCGAGCGAGCATCGCCCCCCAGGGCCCGACGCGTGTCAACCCTCCAGTTTCGGTACCTCCCTGGCACCCTGGTGCTCGAGATTCTCTCTGGTGCTCAAGGCTGAAGTCTAGGCTGGAACATCATAATATAAGCTTAGGTCGGGCGTGTTCTCCTCCAGGCGGATTTTGGAAGAAACTTACACAGTGTATAACAATGCTCAAAATAGCAGGAAGTATGCTCAAACAAAAAATTCGTCCTCTGACGATCGTTTGACTATTTGTGGATATTCCTCCCGCGGAGGGACGTGCCCGACTTAAGCAGAAGTCCAGGTGCTGGAGACGGCGACGCTCCCGCAGGGGAACCGGCCCTGAGCGCGCGGCCCGCAGGCCCCACGGGCGGCCAGGCGCGGCGCCCGGCCGCGAGCATCAGCGATCGGGGAGGCGGCCCTGGTGGCGGCCACGAGCAGAAGGCACGGGGGTGCAAAGGCAAAACTGGAGCAGGAGTGGAGGCCAATACGAGTGTGCCCAGCCTTGAGGAGGAGGAGGAGGAGGAGGAGGAGGAGGAGGAGGAGGAGGAGGAGGAGGGGGAGGAGGAGGAGGGGGAGATGGAGGAGGAGGAGGAGGAGGAGGAGGAGGAGGAGGAGGAGGAACAGGAGGAGGAGGAGGAGAAGGAGGAGGAGGACGACGACGACGACGATGACGACGAAAATGAGCAGGAGGACGGGAAGATCGAGGGCGGGGCAGGGTGAGGGGGGCAGGGTAGAAAGAGGAAGAGGGGAAGAGGAGTATAATAATGAGGAGGGGGAGCAGGTTGCCGGAAGTTTGGCGTGTCTCTAAAAGGTTGTCAGAGGTTCTGACGATCTCTATGATATTGTTGGAGATGCAAAATGTTTCAGGCGCCTGTGTAGAAAAGAATGAGGATAGGGTCGATAATAAGGAAGGATAGGGGGCGGGTGAGAAGGTTTAGGAGGTTGTAGCGTGTTCTTGGAAGAATCTATGAAATGATTCGAAATCCTTTAGAGCATACATGAGGGGGGAGAAGCGGGGAGGAGAAAGGCTGGGAAAAAAAGGCAGGAGGATCAGCAGCAGCAGCAGCAGGAACAGCGATCACAAAGGCGAAGCAAGAGGAGGACGCGGTTGAGGAGGAGGTGAGGAGGAGGAGGACGACGAGGAGGAGTGAGGAGGAGGAAGAAGAGGAGGAGGAGGAGGAAGAGGAGGAGGGAGGAGAGCGATGACCACCACAACCACATCCAAAACGCACAAAATCTTCAAATGACTACCCGAATGACGACAACGCCAAGGACGGCGGCGACGACGACGACGACGACGACGACGACGACGACGACCAAGATGACGACGACGCCCGATAGCGGAGCCTCGCTGTTCTTCGCCAGCGCTGGGCCGTGGTCCCCGTCCCGGAGCGACGTGTAGCGGCCAGCCTCCCACAGCCGCCGTCGTCGCCGCAGGCGCCGGCATCGTCGGCGTCGTCTTCGTCGTCGCCGTCGTCACTGCCGTCGGCGCCAGCGTCGTCGGCGTCGTCGTCGGCGTCGTCGTCGGATTCGCCGTGGCCGCCGTCGCGGCCGTCGGGAGGCGCCGTCGGTGCCGCCCCGCTGCAGCAGCGGGCCCTGGGCGCGCCTCCGCCGCGAGGCGGAGGGGCGGAGAGAAGCGGGGGGAGGGGGAAGGGGAGGGAAGAGAGGGAAGGCGGTCTCCTGGAGGGCTGGAGGGGGAGGGGAGGAGAGGGGAGGATAGGGGAGGGGAGGGGAGGGAAGAGAGAGCGAAAGGAGGAGGAAGCAGGGAGGGGAGGTAGGGGAGGGGAGGGAGGGGAGGTAGGCAAGCTAGGTGCGCTCGCGTCATATCTGACGTCCTACCCCTCCCTCCCATCCCTTACCATGGCGCTGATTTTCTCTATCCGCGGACGCGTGTCGTAGCGGACCTGTGGCTCCGCGCGCGCGTGCGTAGTGGGTGGTGGTGCACGTGCGTGCGTGCGTGCGTGTGTGCGTGGTTGTGGTGGTGGTGGTGGTGGTGGTGGTGGGTGGTGGTGGTGGTGGTGGTGGTGGTGGTTGGTGGTGGTGTGTGCTGGTGCTGGTGGTGCTGGTGCTGGGTGCTGGGCTGGTGCTGGTGCTGGTGCTGGTGCTGCTGGTGCTGGTGCTGGTGTGTGCTGGTGCTGGTGCTGGTGCTGGTGGTGGTGGTGGTGGTGGTGGTGTGTGGTGGTGGTGCGGCGCGGTGGTGGCGGGCGGATGGGCGCGCGAGAAAGAGGCCCGCGCTGGGGCGAGAACGCCATCCTGAACGACGGAGGCCAAACACCGATCCGAAAATGAGGCCCACGCTGCAGCGGGAGCACGATTCGGAACGATTCGGGAGCAGAAATGAGGCCGGCGCCTCAGCGAGAGCAGCATTTTTGAAAAAAACACAAGCGAAAACCCAACTCCGGGGAATCCTGTGTGTAAAAAAACAGTACGCGGGGGGGTGCCGAATATCTTCCGGACGCCATCAGGGGAAGTGGGAGAGTATTTTCATATTGTGTAATTGTGGAGGGGAGGGGAGGGAGGCAGGTTGCTTGGTTGGTGCCTCGGGGGGCGAGCGCTGGCGGACCTGCGGGCACAATATCCTTTTTGGTCGCCCAGGAGGTGCGGGGCGCGTTGGGTCCCGACAGTCTGGCGCATGCTCCACCTGCCATAGGAGTCCGAGGACATGGACGCCGAGCGGAAGGGACGAGAAGGGGAGGGAGGGAGGGAGGAAGGAGGAGCAGGCGGGAGGGACGGAGAAGGAGGAGGACGAGGAGGGAGAAAGGGATAAGGGAACCAGCCCTGGGGACAAACCTGCTCGCAGCGTCAAGGCGTCACGGGAGGGAGGGAGGATGTTCAAGGAAGTTTTAGCGGTGGTTGCTTCAGAGTAGTTCCAGAAAGCTTCCAAAGGGGGGGGCGGAAGGATGGGGGAGGAGGAGGAGGAGGAGGAGGAGGAGGAGGAGGAGGAGGGAGGAGGAAGAGGAGGAAGAGGAGGAGGAGGAGGGGGGGGCGGAAGTAGGGGGGGGTGCGGAAGGAGGAAGAGAAAGGAGAAGGAGGAGGAGGAGGAGGAGGAGGAGGAGGAGGAGGATAGGGGGGGGTTCGGACGGATGGGGGGAGGCACTCGGCAGTCCTCAGAGATCCAAAGGAGCTCCAGAGGGGGAGTATCTGATGGGTCCTGGAGGATCTAGGCGTTCAGGGCGGACTCCAGCGGGGCTGTACCTCGCAGGGATCCTGGGGCTCACTCCATGAAGGAGCTGGGTAAGGGGAATTCGGGCGCATGGGCACGGCCGCCCGCTGCGAATGGGCATGGTGGTGTGACTCGGGGCCGGCGTTTCGACCATGCTTTCGTATCTGAGTACAGCCATCGCGCTACCACACGGAATGCTGAACGAGGAACGACGGGTTGTTTTTCCTGGCCACGGCGAGCCTCGGCCACGAAGAGGCTCACCGACTTGGACGTGAGGAACGGCCCGAAAACCAAAGCGCCTCCTGAACGCAAAGTGGTCCTTAGATCAGTTGCCGTGACTGTACTTCTTCTGATGAGTCATATCGTCATAGCACACGGTGAGACGATTGCGCGATGTTCGATATTAGCATGAGTTTGAATGTCGCTTCACTTCCCCGAGTCAACCCACCTTGAGACAAATTTTGGCACGATGGAGATTGTTCAATAGTAAGTCGGCCTGCGGGCCAGCTGCATGGTTCAAGGGCACTGAAGTCAATGCACACGTGGGCGCCGCCTCTTTCTGGAGCACCGAGAGCCCTGATACCAGCTCATAACATGTGCTACGTAGCGAAAGCTGTTACAGTGGCGATGCATTGGTCGTCAAAGCTGCACCCTCAGCAGAATGTGGTCGATGTTATCTCGAACTGTTGAGTTGGCAAGCCATACAGCTTCCACGCACTAGTAACAGCCAGAGTTGCACATAACACCTTTCTAGAGCATCGAAATGCCTGCTACTGGCCCACAATAACAGCTATAAGCTGAACCTTGTTGCTGCATGAGTCGATCAAATTGCGCCTTGCGCTGCAGCTCGTGAACGTTCTCTTATTCGGCGTTTCGGCATTGGGCGGAGGGGGGGGTAGGGGAGGGGGGGTCTGGCTCCAGACCTCTGCTTACTGCGACTGCTTACAACGGTGAAGTGAAGTGACGTGTCGGGGCCCTCAAGGCCAACTGGGGGAGGCCTGCTGAGGACAAGCCCCAAATGGCCTTCCCAAAGAGAGGGCGCCAGGCGCAGGCCGCTTTGGGCCGCGCACTCTATGGGGCATCCCAGAGAGAGGGTGCCAGGCGCAGGCCACCGTGGGCCGCGCGCTCTGGGGGGCATCCCGCGGCGCAGGCACTTCAAACAATAGGGTGCAGGTGCCGCTTGTGCATTGCGTCGTGGCACGTTTGTGTTGTTTCAGTGCCTGGAGGTTGTCGCATGCGCACGGCTCGAGCTCACTTCTAAAAGGTGATCGTTTTATTGTTCCTTGTCTTGCCGCTCGGCGCGGGCCCTCGCACCCTCCCCCTCCCCCCCATGGAATAGATCTTGGCTGTTTTTGGCGCCTGTTTCAAGCACCTCCCGTCGCACGCTTCTTCCCCCAATAGGGTACCGATGCTTCGTAGGCTTCCTGAGATGACATGCAAAAAAGGTTGTCGAAAGATGGAGGGCAGATGCTTTGCCGAAAGGGGTCTCGCCTGACTCCCCCCGAGCCCATCCAGGACACCACCCCGACCGCCCTCTCGAGTCGCGCCAGACCGTGACGTTCGCGAGGGCGCCGCAGGAGGCCCAGACAGCACAAAGGATGCCGAAACCCTCCCGTGACCCCTCTCGGAACCCTCCCGTAACCCCTCCCAGCGACTGCTGTCCAGCTCGACAGCGGCCGCTGTTGGGCAGGCGGCGATGTCTCAAATGAGCAACGTCCGCGGCGACGCCGACAGCGAATCCCTGTTCAAAATGGAAAGGAACTGCTGTCGGCCTTTTGTCGCATTCTTTCCATACCCACTTCGATCGCTTCGATTTGGAGGCGGCCGTTGGGTCTGAACTGGATGGGCCCTGCGAAAAAACTGTCAAGCAAGGGGGATGGTAGCAAATCCACTCAAAATCGGTCCCAGGAGACCCCTCGCGGGCTCCATCTGGTGCACCTTTTCACCCCGGATCCGTTGTTGTTACTGTCCCGGGGCCCGAAGACGGCACCGGAGACCGAAAGAGACAAAAACCTTCCCGAACCTCGAACCTCGAACCTCGCCCCCCCCTCCTGCTGTTCGGAACCAGTGCTGGGCCACCTCAAACCCCCAGCCGGGGCTCCAAGCACCGACCTTTTCGTTTCCATTGTCCGAACAGCTTGACGGCGGAGCGACAACACAAAGGACGGTCCGACACCGACCCTCCTGAAGAGGACGTCGTTGCTGCATCATCGCCCCCTGGATCACCAGAGAGAGAACGAGGGAATCGAGGGGCGGGGGAAGACTGATGTCCAGGGGGGAGACCCCCTGTCCTGGGGAAACCAAAAGGTACCGATACTGCTACTCCACGGATCTCTCCCGGGGTGCGTTCTGACCAGAATTTCGAAGCGAATCTAGCGGTGGCGGCGAGGGCCTTCCACGAGGCCCAACAAAGGGAAAACGAGGAAAAGGTAGAGGTATGAGTACCTTTTCCTCCTCTATCCCCCATGCCCCCTCCTCCCCCTCGAGGATCTTGAAGTCGATGCTGCTCGGGCAGTGCAGCCTCTCCGACCCGCCTCCCCGCTCTCTGCCTCGGCGGCCGCGCCCCACGGGGGGAGGAGCACACAAGGCGGCGCGCAGCGACCCTCCCCGCGGCGCGCGCGCCCCCCAGCCGCCGCTCGGGATGTGCTCGAGACCTCCCTCCTGGCCCTGGGCCCCTGCAGGCCTCCAGGGACCTGCAGGAGGTCCTTCTCCTCCTCCTCCTCGTCCTCCTCCTCGTCCTCCTCCTCCTCCTCCTCCTCCTCCTCCTCCTCCTCCTCCTCCTCCTCCTCCCCCTCCTCCCTCCTCCCTCCCTCCCCTCCCTCCCTCCTCCCTCCCTCCCTCCCTCCCTCCTCCTCCTCCCTCCTCCGGGCCCCTGCAGGCCTCCAGGGGCCTGCAGGAGGTCCTCTGCCTCCCCCCGAGCTCCTGGAGCCTCGATTGCTTCACCACGAGCATGTTCGCCCAGTTCCCCGGGGGTTGCCAGAGGTGCCCCTGGCCTGGGGTGCCCCCAGCTTTTCGCTCAGTGTTGAAGCCCCTGGGACCTTCTGGGCCTCGTAAGTGGTGCTCTGGAGGCCGTGGGGATCGATCTGGCTCGACGCTATGGCGCAGAAAGGTAAGGGCCAGCCAAGGCTCCCCCTCCTCCTCCTCCTCCTCCTCCTCCTCTCCTCCTCCTCCCTCCTCCCTCCTCCTCCCGCCTCCTCCTCCTCCTCCTCTCCTCCTCCTCCTCCTCCTCCTCCTCCTCCTCCTCCTCCTCCTCCTCCTACGTATCCTTTCGTACCAGCGCTAGGTCCGCCACCCTCTCTGTCCCATCGTTGCCGCACAAGGTCCAGGAGCGCCAGGCAGTTCGCGTGGAGGTGGTGAGTCAGACTGCGGAGCTTCAGCCGCATTGGCATGGAAACGTCCTGGGGGCCGCAAGAGGCGAGGGCGGGTGTGGGGCCGCCGGCGAGTCCAGGCGCGCAACTCCCCGCGCGCAGGACACGCCGATGCCGGCCGAGGAGATGAGCAGGGACACCGAAAGGAACAGTCCAAGGCCATGCGGCTGCCCAGATGTTCCAGATACTGCACTCCTGAGCGCCTCCCCCCTGCCACCCTCCCCTCCTCGCCCTCGTGCTACCGAGCCCCTCTGTCGTCGCCCCCTCCCCCTCCTCCATTCCTGATAAACAACTTCCCCCTGTCGCACCCCGAGGCCAGTTTTTAGGGCGGGACGGGCGTTTCGCCTGAGAGTTCCTCACCATTTCTGACCCTGGAGCTTAAAAAGTCGGAGCAGTTTCACAGATGGAGGGCGAATCGTTCTTAAAGTGTGGCTCTCGCCTCAGCGCCGCACACATCCGTTTTAAACATTTGCAAGAGCTTCACGGATTGAGGGCGGGTGATTTTCAAAATGTTGCTCTCGCCTTAGCGCCGCGCACATTCGTTCTCAACATTTGCAAGATATTCGCGGATTGAAGGCGTTTTTTCAAAATGTGGTTCTCGCCTTAGCTCCGCGTACATTCGTTTTACAAATGTGCAACAGTTTCACGGATTGAGGGCGGGTCGTTTTCAAAATGTGGCTCTCGCCTTCGCGCTACGCACATTCGTTTGAAAATGATAAGAATTTCAAGGATTGAGGGCGGTTCCTTTTTCAAAATGTGACTCTCGCCTTAGCGACGCGAACATTCGTTCTTTCAATTTGCAAGAGTTTCACGGATTCCCATGAACACCGTTCCAGACATGGCGTTTCGTGGGCCGTCTTGGAGCCCTCTTGGGGGCATCCTCGACCGTCTTGGGTGCCTCTTGGGCCGTCTTGGACGCAGTGGAAGCCTCAGAATGATCATAATCATCATCTACATCATCATCATCATCATCATCATCATCATCATCATCATCATCATCATCATCATCATCATCAGCATCATCATCATCATCATCATCATCATCATCATCATCAGTGTCGTCGTCGTTGTCGTCGTCGTCAGCATCATCCTCATCATCATCATCATCATCATCAGCAGCAGCAGCAGCATCGTTGTCATCATCATCGACATCAGCATCTTACTCATCGTCGTCGTCGTCCCCATCGTCATCATCGTCAGCATCGGCATGAGCATCGTACCGTGAACATATTCGTCGTCGTCATTGTCGACCTGCTCACGATCATGCATTGCCACCATCATCATAGTCTCACTTCTCGTCACCATCGACATCATGATCATCATCGTTACATTCGGCATACTCATCATCATCACCGTCGTCATCATCATAATCATCATCGTCATCATCATCAGCAGCATCATCACTACCACCTGGACCACCACCACCATTCATCAGCAGCACCAGCATCAGCATCAGCATCAGCATCATCATCACAACCGTCATCACAATCATCATCATCATCATCATCATCATCAGCATCATCAGCATCACCATCATCAGCATCAGCATCACCATCGCCACCACCACCACCACCACCATCATCATCGTCATCGCCATCGTCATCATCATGAGCACCAACATCATCATCATCATCATCATCATCATCATCATCATCATCATCACCACCAACATCAGCATCATCATCACCACCATACAATCCCCCCGCACTTCCCTCGCCCGCCCGCCTCGCGCGGCGCGGCTCCTGCATGGTCCCCGAGGACACCCAGGACAGGGCGGCCATGCTGAGGCTCTCCAGCGCGCAGGCCCTCCGCACCTGGCCCGCCAGCGGGTCACCTGGGGCCCGTGGACGACAGCGACCACCACGGCCACGACAACCTGCCATCGCTCGGAAATCCATTCGCCGTCAGCTGTTCGGTGTAGTGCGTGTGTCTTTGGCTTCCGCTGGATGATCCAACATGCTCCAAGATAGTTCAGATGTTCCGGCGCTGGCCTGGCCACAAAAAATGGCACACAGAGCGCACGTCCAAGCGATACCAAGACAGCGCCTTCGGGACCCCTGCAAAGCACCACGACCACAACAGCGACCACGATCACGACCACGACCGCCACCGACTCGACCGCGGGGGCCACGGCGGCGGCGGCGACGGTGGACCTCGGTCCGCTCGCACGGTGCTGCGACCCCACGCTGGCGGAGGCGGGTGCGGCGGGGGGGCGCGCGGGGGGCGCGCGGGGGGCGATGTCAGCGCACGCCCTGATGCGTGCTGCGAGCGGAGCCGCGGAGCCCGCTTGGTGTGGCGGCAGGAGCAGGGGGCAGGCGCAGGGCCGAGGGAGGGGGGAAGAGGAAGCTGCCCGTGCCGCTGCGCCACGGACCTCTCTCCAAGGGCACGTCCTGGCCAGGATTTCGAGGCGCACCCCGGGCCAGGTGCAGAGGCCCTTGACCTGGCACACGCCCGTGCCGACACCGCTTTCACGCGTCAACCCGACGGGCCTACAACCATCGACAAAATTAACCTCAAACGTTGTTGACGCGCCCCTTCGACGTCGCTTCTTGTCGCCCCCTCAATATCGCCCACTTCAATGTCGAAGCAGACTGAAACGCGGACTCCGCTGGCGAGATTCAGAAGTTCAACGATGAGTAACATTGGAGAGTGGCCGCCAACAAATACTACGCACGCAGTGCCAACCAGAGCCAGAATATCAAATCAGCCGACCCTGTCGGAGAGTGTGAAAGGCTTTTCCGTTTCAGTCGTCGTCGACGTCGTCGTCGTCGGTGTCGCCGCCACCGTTCCCCCGTCCCTGTCGTGGGCCCTCCTCTTC